>JAEMWC010000012.1:282500-317500 GCA_016490735.1 Pachyseris speciosa | reverse complement strand
TAATTGGGGACACTATCCATGCAAAATTTGAATAAATAGGTTTTTGAGGAAAAGACGGGAAAACCAGAGTACCCGGATGTAATATGTCCACAACTGTACAAGATGTCTTGAAAGTATGGTTAATGAGTTTTATAACTGTAAACTGTCAGTAAGCTAAACTAGCACGTCCAATATGGCGGACAGCAACAACGCAACAACAACTGAACGCCTCGTGGCATAACAAACTAAGTCACGTGATGTGACAACTGAACGCCTCATGGCATAACAAATTAAGTCACGTAATATGACATCTCCCTCTCTAACACTGTTCTTAACAAATGTTCACATGCTAGGCTTAATGTTCGGTTTTACAACCCTTCCTGATCGGGTTACATATCCATGTTCACGTCCTGCTGTAGTCATGGTGGTGGGTTCTGGGGGTCTCGTGACAAGCGCTGGCGAGCACCTTGTGACGGCTACATCATCGGTCAGTTCCACAGGTTGCCCTCTCTCTTGGTCACAAGGCATGGGGTGGTTCACTGGCAGCCCTTGTGTGCTCGCGTGGTCGCTGAATGCAGTATCAGGTTTGAGTTGGGTTCTGGTGCGGCGGTACAGGGCCCCACTTGTGCTTGATTCAACTGTGTAGGATCTAGGTGCACAAGTCTGGCCCTTGACTGTCCCTGGCTGCCATGTCTTAGTGTGCCGGTCATACAGGCGGATGTGTTGACCGTCGTGCAGCGGTGGTAGTGGTGGTCCTGCGGACCGGTTGTAGTACTGTGCCTGTTGTTTTTGTCGCTGATAAAGGTTTTCTTTGACGTGATCTCTGTCAATACCGGTGAGAAGGGCTCTTTTTGCAGTTGGTAGGGTGGTTCGGAATTTTCTGTTGTTGAGTAGCTCTGCGGGTGACTTTAATTGGTGGTCGACTGGTGTTGTTCTATAGGACAGTATTCCAAGGTACGGGTCCTCTCCTTCCTCTTCACACTTACGTAGTGTATTCTTGACTGTCTGCACCATGCGCTCTGCAAATCCGTTCGACTGCGGGTATAGTGGGGAGCTTGTGATATGTTCTATACCATATGACTCCGTAAACTGGCGGAACTCTCGGGAGTCGTACTGTGGCCCATTGTCCGTTATGAGCTGGGAGGGGATCCCATGTTCCGAAAAGATGCTTTTCATGTGATTTACTATGGCAAGGGAACTGGTGCCAGTTAGTTTCCTAATGATAGGGAACTTGCTATAATGGTCAGATAGTAACAGATACTGTTGACCTCTGTGTTCAAACAAGTCAGAGCTGAGTCTTTCCCACGGTCTACATGGCGGCTCTGGTTGTAGTAATGGTTCCTTTTGCGTTCTCTTCTGGTGTTTCTGGCAAGCCTCACACTGGCTGACAAGTTGGGTAATGTCACTTGTGATTCCTGGCCAATACACAGTGGAACGGGCTCGGAGAAGGCATTTTTCCACCCCGAGGTGGCCCTGGTGGATGGTTTTCAGGATGTCTGGTCTTAGCGTGGGTGGTACTACGATGCGGTCACATTTGAGTACAATCCCGTCTTCGATTGTGAGATCTTCTCTGAAGTTCCAGAAGTCACTTAATGGCAGGAGACATTCACTTCTACTGCTTGGCCAACCCTCGTAGATGGTATCTCTCAGTAGTGCCAGGGTGTTATCCTTTGCTGTTTCCTCTCTGATTTGCTGTAGCTTGATAGGTGATGCTGGGAGTGTCCTTGTAATGTGGTGAACATGGATTTGGCGTGACTGATCAGCTTTTGTGCAGGGCTGTGGGGTGACCCTGGATAGAGCATCTGCGATGGGTACTTCTGATCCCTTGACATACTTCACAGTGACGTCATACTTCAGGGCTCTAATGAGGAGCCTCTGCAATCTGGGTGGGCAGTTAACAAGCTTCTTCTTAAAAATAGACTCAAGGGGTTTGTGGTCTGTGTGGAGGGTGCAATGTTTTCCATAGATGAAGTAGTTGAATTTCTCCAGCCCCCACACCACTCCCAGTGTCTCTCTTTCTATATTGCTGTAATTCTGTTCGGTCTCAGTAAGTGCCCTTGAAGCGTAGCAAATTGGCTGTCCGTGTTGTAGGAGGACGGCTCCCAGCCCCTTTTGGGATGCGTCGGTCTGGATGGTTGTATCCGCCTTTGGGTCGAAGTATCTCAGTACACCCATAGACGATATTTCCTGTTTGACTGCTTGGAACGCATAGTCATGCTCTGGGCCCCACACGAATGCAATTTCTTTCTTTGTCAACTCACGAAGGGGTGCAGTGATTGTTGACAGCTGGCTTGAGTATCTCGCCAGGTAATTCACTAAGCCGAGGAAGCTTTGTAGATCTTTGGCGTTGTCAGGGTGTTTCATGGCAAGTATGGCTGACACTTTCTTGTTGTCTGGCTTGACACCTTCCGATGTCCAGGTGTGGCCAAAGAAACTCGCTTCATCACACTTTAACTGTAGCTTGTTAGCGTTAAACTTAATTCCTTTCTCTCTGGCCCTCTCCATCAGCCTCAGTAGATTTTCATCGTGTTCTTTCTCTGTGGATCCATAGACGAAGTTGTCATCTGCAATTCCTGTGACGCCCGGCAGGCCTTCCAGGGCGGTGTCTAGCTCCTTCTGAAAGACGTCTTGTGACACGATCAGACCGAAGGGGAGTCTCGTAAAGCGATATCTGCCGAAGGGGCTGTTGAATGTCGTCAGTAGCGAGCTTTGTTCGTCCAGTGGGACATACCAATACCCTTTCTTCGCGTCGATGATACTGAAGAACTTTGCATCATGTAACTGGGCTACTACTTCGTCCACGGTTTTCGTGTAGTAGTGTTCTCGTTTGACCCATTTGTTGAGGTCACGTGGGTCTAGGCAAACTCTCAGCTTAGTAACTATTCCATCATCATTTGTCGTCTTGCTCAACACGATACTGTTGACCCATTCTTTGGGTTCTTTCACGGGGACTATGACACCAAGCTCCACCATTTGGTCAAGTTCATCCTTAAACATCTTATGTAGGTGAACTGGTACTGCTCGAGGTGCATGAACAACTGGTTCTGCTTTAGGGTCTAACACTATGTGGTATGGTTTCATGTTAAAAGTTCCGAGCCCTTCAAAGCAGTCTGGGAAATCACTGGTGAGGTTCTTTTTAGTGAGGGGGGTGTATACCTGTTCCTCGTCACTCGACACAAGGCTACAGTTTACTTTGATTAGGCCAAGTTCTTCGCACGTCTTACACCCAAGTATTGCTGGGCCTGGAGCATTTGTCACAGTGAAGGTTGCCTTCCTGATGTTGCCATTGTGGTGCACATAGAGTTGGCAACTGCCCAGGGTTTTAATCTGGTGGCCCCCATAGGCTGTAAGAAGTTGGGCTGGGCGAAGGCTTCGGGCTGCTGGATTGGGGAAGATCTGATTGTAGTCTACTTCTGATATTACATTGACCTCTGCGCCGGTGTCGACCTTGCAGACTATGGTTGTAGTAGGTTTGTGAAATGGTTCTGCTGTGAGCTGGATCTTTGTCATGACCTTAGATCGGCCAATCTGTTCTGCAGTGGGTGTGCTTTTGGGCTGTTCTGCGCTAAGAGCTCCTAAGAAGAAACCATGTGTTGCGTCATCAATGGGGAAGTTTACTGGGTCTTCGCTGCCTTGTTCACCTTGGTTGTGATGGCCCCCCTGTACTTCATGGACATTGGCTTTCCTAGTTTTGCACATTTTACCAAAGTGGCCCCGGTTGTGGCAATTAAAACACTCTACACCGCTGGCTGGGCATCGCTGGCCTCGTGGATGCTGGTTGTTACCGCATCGTTGACAGTGGGTTGAGTCCCTAGGCGGTCTTTTCGGAGGCATATCACTTTTAATGGGATTCTTTTGTCTTGCACCGAGACTATCAACTTGGGTTGGGGGTACAGGGGCATCCATGGCCCTAAGCTGTGCTTGGGTAGCTTCTTCAGTGCGCGCTATGTCCCGTGCTTTCTCGTATGTAAGGTCGTTGCCCTTCGTGATGCATTTCTTACGTACGGCTTCGTGGTCTGTGCCGAATACGAGGGTGTCTCGCATTATTTCGTCCTGCATCTCGTCTGGGTACCCGCAGTTTTGGATGAGAGGTCTTGCCTCTGTGAGGAAAGCGTCCAATGGTCGGCCATTTTGTTTGAGATTACGAAGATAGTATCGGTTAAGTATCTTGTTTGCTTGGGGCTTGACGTGTTCTTCGAAGCGTTTCCAGTACTCGCTGATGTCTTTCTTTTGGTCTGTCGTTAGGTTCCAAGTGTTGAATAGGTCAAGGCCGTAATCTCCAGCCCATAGCAGAAGATAGCTACATTTTTGCTCGGGTGTTCGTGGCTTCAATGGTCCTTCAAATAACAGCTCGCATTTCTGTCGAAATCGCTTAAATCTGGTCGTCAGGTCTGGCCCGGTCGTCCAATCCATTTTCGGAGGTTCAAATCCGACTAGGTCGCTCATCTTGGTGGGTTTGGCGGGAAAAAAAAAAAGGCTTTCAAGGATAGGCGTGGGACTGTGCCCGCTGGCTTTCGATCTAGTGGAATTCAATTTGAAGTAGACAGCTTCGAGATTGACTCTCTTTCGAGGCAACTATGCGTAGATCCCACTTCTGACAACCATGTAATATGTCCACAACTGTACAAGATGTCTTGAAGTATGGTTAATGAGTTTTATGACTGTAAACTGTCAGTAAGCTAAACTAGCACGTCCAATATGGCGGACAGCAACAACGCAACAACAACTGAACGCCTCGTGGCATAACAAACTAAGTCACGTGATGTGACAACTGAACGCCTCATGGCATAACAAATTAAGTCACGTAATATGACACCGGAGAAAAACCTTCTTGGAGCAAGGAAGAGAAAAAACAACATGAAACTCAACCCATATATGACGCCGAGTCCAGGAATTGAACCCGGCAACATTGCTTCCCTAAATGAGCATCCACCCTTTCGGCCAAAATAGCAAATAAGCACCCACTCTCAAATAAGTGCCTTCCTCGATCTAGCTCCCCCCTCACTTTCTTATATAGTAGGGATACAAGGAAAACCTGTTTCTATTGTCACTGCATTTATAATCAACTACACCGGCATCAGTACATGTAGGTTTATATTTAACTGTTTAGTCCCTTCCAGTTATTTCTATCTCCATGTGCTTGCAGAGTTCTTTTATGTGCATTAGTTAAAATAAAGTTACAGTTAAGCACACTCCTTCGAATAAAAAGCACCCCCAGTTTTGACAGAAATTTTAAATAAGCACCAGGGTGCTATGTTCAAGGAAATACAGTTCTGTCATAATGGCTTTCACACAGATATGAACCAACTGACATGAAGTGGCATATGAATGATTTCCTGTTTTTCTGTGAACTTGAGGCCTTGGGTTGGTGTATGTGACTCATTTGGCCTCAGGTATTGGACAAAAAATTCCAGAATAATTGATGCACTGTTTTTTGACATGTGCCCGTACGAAAAAGTCTGGCCTGACAAAGCCTTATTCAGGCCTAAATTAAACCTGATTTGGTGAATTGTGGCCTTACATAAACCAAACAAAAGCCTAACATCGAATTTGTTAGGTTAAGAAAGTAAAACCGTAAAAAAATAAGGTTTTGTTAGGTTAAAGTTAGGCTTAAATTTACCCTAACATCGCATAATTTTTTTCGTTGGAATTGACTGCTGTTTAGCTGTGTGAAGGTAGCCAAATTATTGGCCTTACAAAGCCTGACATTTGTTTGGTCCTCAAAATAACTGGGATGATACCTAAGGATTTCTTTCATAATACATAGATTATCATTCCGTCAGTTGGGCAGTAGCACATTCATAAGCAACACAACTATAAATAACCACATACGGTAGATGGATTCCTTTCGTTTATGATTTAACCCAGTAAAGTCCGCAGCGCGACCAGGCATTAGTTTTATTCCCGTCCAGCATCACGAGGATAAGTCCACCGCAACGTCAACTTCATGTCTCGCTATGTTTGGAGTTACAAAACTGTTTTATTTTCGTGCAGCAGTTCTCTGAATTTTCTTTTATGCGTATGTCGTTCATCAAGATAAAAGATAACAGTAGCGCGTTCGATTCCACAATGTTGAGAAACAAACTGGTTATCTTTCACGTTCGAAAAAAACGAGAGAGGTCCTAATTAATTCACAATAAATATTCTTTATCGAGGAAAAGAAGATAGAAAACACAATTTTTTAGAAGCATGATGGTGAGTGGATAAAAAGTTGGAACGTGACAGTCCAAGTCCCTTGGGACATTCGAGACAACATGTTAAAGGAGCACTGTCACCGGGATTTTTGCTGTTTTTGGTTCAATTCTGCCAAAATTACTGCCTTTTACCTGTTATCGTGCAAAAATTGCTCCTACAGAATCAGTAAGATGAATTCTAATGAAATTTTAGCAGGGAGAGCTAACCATAATCATTATTTGGGTGATTTTTCAATGTATAGCTTGAAATTTTGAAAAAACTGGCAAGTTTTTTCAAATTTCAATCCATTTCCATCCTCGTCATCTTTGATGGAATACAGGATTTAATTGTGTCAATGCAGTATTACAGTCTTTAGCAGCAAAACTAGACCATTATTTTAAAGTTTCCACTGATGCATTGGCAGTTTTAAGCTTTTTATAATGATAGTACAATAGCGTGACACTGCCCCTTTAATTGTTGCCGTTTTGTGACGATCTCGAGTTACAACGGTGATTCAGTCGAACTCGATCGTTGTAGTTTAAACTAAAAGCGAGCAAATTTCAGGTGGAGTGTCTTAATTTCGGGAAGAAAAGTGTGGAAATATCTATTGGATTTTGCCAGGACATTAATTAACAATATACGATTTGAAAGGACAGATTTCCCCGGCATCTTTGTTGGGGATTATCCGTTGAAACAAGCAGTGGTCTGTGTTTTTTCGGCGGGCGCTGCAAAATGCGAAGGATGCTTTTAGGATATGTTGTCCTGTTTGCTGTAACAGTGAATGAAAATCTCCAAGAAACTTGTACCCATCTAATTTTATGGATTCCGAAGAAAGGGAAGCAGCAGATTGATCGAGAGTGATCTACAATTAGGTGAGCAAATTTCACTGCTCTGTTTGTTGTAGAACAAGACGCTCTATGAGCGTTAACTCGGGATACTTTTTTATTCCAGAAGCCGACGCACGCTTTCTGATTCTCGAAACTATCCGGCTAATGGTTTGCTTTTGGGTTCACGTAAGACCTTTTTGTTCACGTTCGAGCAAAGCTCGTTAAACCGTCTTGAGAGTTGCCATCCATATTCGTTGTCAGCTGTTGTTGTTTACTTCTAGATTAAGTGGCTCCATCTGGAGTTTTTTTTCTCTCTGCGAGGCTTGAAAACAAACTCGAAAACACAAGGCGAATCGTTTCCGTGTATGTGACATGTTCCTCAGAAGCAATCCAGATGTCGCGCATTGTAAAAAGAACTTGAAATTCAAACTGCTCAATTTTCAAAACAAAGCGTGTTACTTGGCTTAAATGTCATTTACCTGATGAAGGTAAAAAATCTAAATGTTTAATTTTAGTTTTTTTTTTCTGACGCACGTGAAAACCAAAACTTCGCAAACTTGTCTCTAAATATAGAACTGTCACAGCGATTGAGTTGTGGTATAATCCGGATCAAATTACATCAAAACAACTTTGCGATTATCTAAATATAGAACTGTCACAACGTTCTAATTCGAGTCGATACTCACAGCACGTGCGAGGCTTCAACCTTGTCTTAAATTCGGCAAACCTTTTCACACGGACAGTCTGTACTGTATTAAAATCCAGTTTCACAACTTTACAAAGATATGTGCAGGAAAATTTGTTCCGCGGTCGAAGTGGATCATTTAACCTTGAGTGTTCACTTGCGGTCACGTATTAAATGGAAGGTATCACATTACGAAAACAAAATCTGCAAAATCTGTAATTTTTCTGTCACAGCATTCGATTTCGACTTGTGATATCGATTAGCCGATAAGCACTACACGTGCGAGGCTTCCAACTTTTTCTTAACACTTGGCAAACCTTTTCACGGGGACAGACTGTGCTGTCTTAAAATATCTAGCTTCACAACTCAAACACGATGAATTTGCATAACTTGTAAACAACCGTCGCGTGATGTTAGCCTTTCGACCGTTGGACTATGTGGTTTGCTTTAACCAATGAACACACCGCCACGTGCCTGCTATTGTGCATTGGCCAATCCAAACACCGGAACGTAATTGTATTGTGCATTTTGCTGCACAGGAAAAAAAAAAAAAAAAAAAGACTGAAATCTGACACATTTTATAACTCGGTATACTTACAGTATCCCGAGTAAAAAGCGGCAAACGAAATTCAACCATGAAACAGACTGTTCCGTTTTTCTTCGGTATTAGTTCTGTAATTTGGCAGCTGGTGGCAAATTCTCTTAGATGATTGTAGTTAATACAATTCACTGAAATGGTTGAAAAATTTGTTGCGTGGTCATCAGCAAACATGAATTTATTTGTGAAGTCGTCTCGGAGCTGATTAAAATTAACTTACTACCGATACCGATCGATACAAACCTTTTTATACCTTGGTTGACAGTTTAGCGTAATTTTATAATAGCTGTACTAATAAGCTTACAATATTAAATAAAAAAGCTTACAATGCGTATACCAGTGTTTTGTTATACAAAGATGTTGGCCTTCCTGCCTTCCTCTTGTGATTTATAATTTGGCTTCATTTGGTGTTCGTCAACAATAGCCGCATCGTACATGTTTACCAGCCCGCCTTTTTAAGCCTAACAAGCCTGATTTTTAAAAGTTACTATATTGCTTTGTAAGCCTTAAAGATAACCATTTTTTGCGCTCCGCCGTGCCGTCCCAGCGAGCCTAAAAAATGTCAGGCTCCAAGCCTAAAAAAGTTAAGGTCCATTTTTCAGGTTAACGCGAGTCTTAAAAAGGTTAATGTTAGGCTATGAAAATTTGGTCTTTGTTAGGCTGAAAAATCAGGCCAAACTTAGGTTACTGTCAGGTCAGACATTTTCGTACGGGTACCAGTATTATGTTTGGTCTACATGTGTTTTGTCTAGTTAACTGAGTGTGTGAGTTAATTGCTAATAATCAGGGGCACCCAACGAGCCAAATCAACCAAAAGCTGTAGAAAGCCATTTTTAAGTGCCTTATGGTGTTTGAAGTCTGTTTAAAGCGATGTTTTCATAAGCTAGAAGAAGTTCATCTGTTCGGATTCCCTAGCTGAAATTTTAATTGCTCGAAAATGTTAGGGAACAAAATCTTCCTTTGAGAAAATGCAAGCTGAAATTACCTTTCCACGAACTTTCTAGAGAACTATTTTCTCTCCGAAAATGCTAGCTGACGTTTTTGACTGCCAAAAACAGCAATTACGACCTTTCCGAAAACCTCAGGCGTTATGATTTCCCACTGACTTCGAATCTTTAAGGCTACGTTTTAGTTACGAAAATCCGAGTGCACTCTTTAATCGACGCCGAAAGCGCAAGGCGAATTACCCTCCACCGAACAGATATCTACCGAAACTTGTCGTTGGGTGCCCCTGAATAATGAACAATTGCACTGTAAGTTCTCTCTATTCATTCTATATTGGTGTCTAACTTCTTGGTTAAACATGCAGTTATTTTGAGTCGCAAGAATAGTTTACTTGGTTCCAGAAAATATTCAATCACCACTCCACCCGTGGCGCATATACTTTCACCTACCGGACCTAGCCTGGATCATAAATATCCATTTTGTAGTGCTTCAGTAGAGAGATTAGCCTTTATTTTAGTTTTCTAAGTGCTTTAACAATTAATAATTGTTTAATTTTCCATGTTGCAGTCCTCCGGATACAAATCATGTACCTACACCTATTACAGTAGCACATATGCAAGATATGTGACTAGCTATTACAGGTAAATGTTTGAAAGGGTTATTTACATGCAGTTAAATGTTTGAGTTGTTTACAGGTAAATGTTTTTTTTAGTTCCTTGAGTTAGATTGCAGGCACTCAGACAATGTTAAATAAAGGTTAATTAATCACTTGCATGCTTACTAATGTGTGGTCAGCCTGTTTTTCAAAAGACCAGATGAAAATTGTCTGTGATTCCACATGACACATTATTTTTGAATTTAACATCACTCAACAAAAAAAAATTATGGCACAAAAATGAGTGACAGTGTATAGCAAAATAAGTGCACAGCCATTGTTTTGTTGATTGAAACCCATTGTTTAACAATCTTGTTGGCAGTATATTGCATTAACGATTGCCTCAATTTAGCAAGGTGCCTGACCACAATGACTGAGTGATTTTGATATGACAAAGTGTCTGTCAAGAACAACTGTTTGGGCAATTAGCCAGCTAGTGTTTCACCACAGGCATGATGATCTGTAGTAATAATTATTGTTTGTTGTCCAACAATATATTTACTGAGTAGAATAAACAAATGAAAGTTAAATTTATGTTACAGTAGGTTTGCCTAGATAAAATGTTAATAATTTAATATCTGTTCTTTTTTTACCTCAAAGATGTTGAAATAGTGAATACTGTTGTGGCAGCCAGAGTTGCTGTGTTTATGTTTACCCAAGATGGTATCTGTGGTGAGTGCTCCTCTCATAGAAACTTTTTGCCTGGTCAGGCCCGCGATATTGGTTTTCACAACATCTTATTGGGTAGGTGGGAACTGGCACATGTCACAACGTTAATCCCAAATGTTCCCTTAGCTGCTCCTCAATGCAGAATTGTTGAGTTTGACTCAAAATTGTTTTTTTTTTATAGATATATATATATATTTATATATTACAGGTTTGTTATCATGTTGATTTGCTTCATTATCTTCATGTTCTGGTGGTACTACCGCTATCGTTATCGCCCTCGGCACATCGTGGTTGGACAAAGCAGAGCTGCAACTGTGCAGGTTACCCATGGAGGTCCAGCAATTGTTGCTGACGGAAACGTGAATATTATCGGGGTGAATGCCCCTCAACCCATATATTCTCAAACAGGAGCTGTCACCGTCATGCCTGGTGGCACTAGTGCACACTATGCTGCGGCGTATCCACCCCCAGTGTATGGACCGGTCCAGATGCATCACCCCCTACCTCCAGCTTACACCAGTGTGGTGAAGACTGGAGCAACTGGTACCACAACTTTTGTTCAGTAACGAGGAACAAAAATCCATAACAGCTTGAAACAGATGTTGCACATGTTATGCTGACCTAATGGGCTTACACGCATTCACACTTTTTACTGCAAGTAACAATAAGTCACCTTACACCATTAAAACAAAGGTAATTTAATTTCCAGGTTTTTGCTCTGAAGCTAATTTTATTGTAAGTGTTGTAATGGTCCCAGGTATAGTCAAGTTTTTCCATATATTTTTGAATTCAAATAGTGCTTAAAATTTTAAGTAAGCTTTTCATCCTACAAGATTTCATTAGAAATCCTCTTCCTGCAGGTGTTGTGAGACTTGTGCTCATGAGTAACGCTTCAAGTTCTCAATATTTTTATTAGGAATCATGAGTTTTAGAAAACAGTCCACAAAACCCTCATCTCTATCAGTGTACAGAATCCCTTAATTTTTAAACTCTTGAAGCTCCACATTCTTGACCCCAGAGCTGTTCCCTTTTGTACATGTCTAATGGGCGTGATGGCAGGAAGAGGTTGAGGCGCAAAGCCTGAGAAGAGGTCTGGGGTCAAGAATGGAAGCTCCGGTAGTGAACGGTATCTATTTTCTCCTTACATCAAAGTCCGGAATACAGGACGTTATTGCCATTGATTAACGTTTTACTGAAAACTGATTATTCTTGTTTTAAAACACCTTTTTTGTTGCTGAAAGTATATAAGTTTCACCACACCATGTTAGTTTTAAATGCATTTCTAGCCATTTCAGAGGACTAAAATTTAAACATTTTCTGAGTAAGCATGCCCCTGACCCCCCAAGTTCACTCACACTAACACGTTCAAAGCAAAGCCCCCCAGTTGCAAACTTGCTGCATGGGCCTGTAGCTGCCGTGATTTTTAACAATTTCTCCCAGCTAATGACATATGAAATATATATAGAACAGTGTGGAGAATATGCAGATCAATATTGAGTGTTTTAAAGGTCAAAGACCATTAAAGTAAATTCTTGAACGTACAGGATCTCAGAGGAATTTAACTTCTGACAGTCTAAAACACTTTTGACTGTTAATTAAGAGTGACTTTCGTGCAGGCAGTGTATAGTTTTGTTTGCGTGGGGTTCTTATAGGGGGATTCATGCTTACGTCATTGTTTACATTTTTGCTCATTTGCATACGGCGTTGCTTACAGAAGGAAACATGTTAAATGTGATTTAATTATAGTATTCAAGGAGATATTGTCTTCCAAAAACTGCAAAATTTCTGGGTGGCAAAAGCACTAATGAGCTCATACATTCTTTGGAAAATTTTGACTTATTAAACCCACGTTGCACAAAAAGTATTCAATACATGAGGCTCATATTCATTGGCAGAGTTATTCATACTATAACCTTTCAATATTCAGAACTGATTTATTTGTAGCTCTATCAGAAACTGACTTGTTCATGCTAATGAGGCAAATATTGTAAACAAGGATTCCCCTATTCTTAAAGAAAGTGGCAAATTTCCCTTAAGGCCCATTTAAACGGTTTCAACATTTGACCAACATTCGTCCAACAAAATTTGAACGAATGTTGGGCAAATGTTGAAAGCAAAAACAGAATTGTGCGGAGGCCGTTCAAACGGTTCCAACATTGCGACATCAAAGGAACCAACACTTTGAGAAATTCGATAACTAGAAATCAGACTCTCCCGTCCAGATTTTGCGGCCTGGTGAGCATAAGGTGAGCATGCGTGTGCTCTACAGTTGTTGAACGGAGTGTTCAAACGGCTTCAACACCATTCAACATTTTCGAGAACAAAGGAAAAGTTGAATCGATGTTGAATGAAAGTTTAAACCGATTTCAATTTGCTTCAACACGCTTTCAACAAGCTTTCAACATTTTTTACGCTTTCAACAGTGTTGGACGACCTGTTCAAATGCGCCCGACATTTCGTTCAACAATGTGTTGAACGCATGTTGAAGCCGTTTAAACGGGCCTTTAGATTTTTAATGTCCATGACTTAGATCAGTTTTCAAGTAATTGTGCTACAATTTTGTTGTAATTTCAAAAACAAAATAAAAAAACGAAACAAAGGCGTGAACGCGTGAAATTCATTCCGTGAATAAATATTAATTCACCTTTAGAAGAGACTTATATTAGCTTGATCCAGACATTGTATCTTCTCACAAATTATAAAAATCTAAAACAGATTTGATCACATGCTTTATTTATTATGGTGCCAGTCGTTAAGTCTGTGTATTTATTTTTCATCGTTGTCTTATGAAATTATCTCCGGTTAATGTTGTAAAGTTTAATAAATGGCAGGAGTGTTTTATCAAGTTTAAAACACGAGGCACAGCCAACAGGTTGAGCTGAGTGTTATAGGATTTTAAAATTGATAAAACACAAACGGCGAATTTATTAGACTAATATTTAGATTTTGGGTTATTTTGGCATAGAAAATCAGATCTAAAATTCAGCCGTGTCTATGTCAGATATAAAGACACTCATTAAACAATAATTTCGTTTGTATTTCCTTCATGAATTATTAATGAGTTTTTGAATTTACTGATTATTGTTATATTTAAAATAGATGTAAAAAACTGCCACAACGTCATTCCACGCCAGTTAAGTAAGTGAAGCACGCCTGAAACCCCGGAAATAAAGATGTGCGCTAAAATAAGTTGGTTCTGGACGTTTTTATTGCTGATTTGCTGATATGCTGGTGCAGGCCAATGTCACTATGAGTCACTTGAGATATGCGCGAAACCAAAGCCTCTACTTGTCAATGTGCGAGCGTTCATAAAGAAGTAGAAAACGTGCTGAGTGCATTGCTGAGTTATATAAGCAAGCGGGGATTTTTAAGAACTCGAGAGTAAGGCTTGTGCTTCTCGAATTCAGTCGAGTGCTCGATATGTTATAATCTCTATAATGCACGCGTCTTGCGTCTGGTGCGTGCATTTTGGAGTTCTATACAATGGAAGGTGTACACCTCGCATTCTGATTGGTCTAGAAGAGTTTGCGATTAAAGTATAGGCACACGAATGACGTCATGAGCCGGAGAAAGTTGCAAAAAAGTGTAAAACAAATAGATTCCACTTGTCAATGCGTGCGTACTCTGGTAAGGCACGGAGGACGTTAAAACATGGTGAGAACATCAGTCACGCTACTGTAAAACTAATAGATTCCATATTATGAAAGGTGTTCGTCATCGTGGTTTCAAATGATAGCTGAGTTAATCTTTTGTCTCATGATTGAGTCACAAAGATGTGGATCGCGACGTTTTGAACGCTAGGTACTGGTCAATGTGTGTGGGCTTTCAGTAAACACTGGTGGAGAGGTATACATGGCATCAATGGATACCTCTCTACCAGTGTTTACAGAAAGCCTGCACACACTGACCAGTACCTAGCGTATGATTCACACCACTCGCAATCTGTAAAACGCGGTATTGTCAAGTGCCTGTACGGCTATCCGTTTTCGTTTGTAAATAATCTTACGAAAACTAAGGGACGAACAACCACTAAAGGACCTGAACCCGAAATTAAATCTACTGTGGTTCTGCCATACGTCAAAGGCACATCGGACATCGGAGGCTCTTCGCCGTTGCCTACAACAACAAGGCATACGGACTGTTTTCAGATCTGACACAACTCTTAGATCACACCTAGTGCGACCTAAGGACATTGTCGATCCTGTAAAACAAGACGGAGTAGTCTACAAGATTCCCTGCGAATGTGGTAAGGTTTATATTGGAGAGACGGGAAGATCTATGCATCGATGCATGAACGGATTAAGGAACACGATAGAGACATACGGCTTGCTCGAACCCAATCCTCCGCCGTTTCAGAACATATCAACGCGACCGGACATTAGAGAGCTTAAGCAACGACGACGGCGACGGCAACGAGAACGTCACAAAACAATAGGCTTAATTAGGAAAAACAATGCTCCGCACGTGCATTTTGCATTTTGGTACATTTCTTTGCCGTCCTCAGCAAAACAACAACGTGAAATGACCAAATCTTAGGTTTTGTGGAGAACGTGAGCGTATGACGGCGAACTCTTCTTTCTTTTTCCCAACTTCAACGCCTTTTTTTGCTAATTTAGCTCCAGGATAATTCGCCCACATTTTACAAGTTAAAGAAGTTGGAATAATCGCGAAAGAGTTACGATAACGAGAAGTTAGATTTTGAAGTGACGTTTTTGTTACCGTTGCCGTCGTCGTTGCTTGTTTTTACCTCGTTTTGACGTCATCCAGAGTACACACGCACGGCCAAATGGAATCCTGGAATCCATTTGTTAAATAATAGGGAGCTTTAGCAGCTACGACGGCGACGGCAACGGGAAACGTTGTTTCAAAATCTAACTTTTCGTTTTTGTAACTCTTTTGTGATTATTCCAATTTGTTTAACTTGGAAAATGCTATATTACTACGAATGGACGGCGTTAAAATAAGGAAAAAGACAGAAAAAAATAACACCGTCATGCGCTCTCGTTCTCGAGGTGGTCATTTCACGTTGTTTTGCAGAGGACGGCAAAGAAATGTACAAAAATGTAAAACGCACGTGCAGAGCGATTGTTTTTGCTAATTAAACCCATTGTTTTGTGGGGTTCTCGTTGCCGTTGCCGTCACGAATGTGTACGCGCACAAATCTTTGGGAATGTTATAAAGGAAACAACGTCAAAGAATCAAAGAAACAAAGAACGTCATCAAATTTCATTAACAGACTTTTGGTATGACAGCTCATGCAAATCTCTGAAACATTTTATACAAGAAATAAAAAAAATCTAATTTGTTCTTCGTACGTTGTTGAATAATATAAAGCACTCGATTCGACCAATCACAGCGCACTCAATTGTTTGAACATCTTTGTAATTAACAATAGGGTCAATTTGCCCGTGCATGTGTTCTCTGATGACGCTGAATTTTTTTACCATTTCGTCGAAGAACGTTCTAAAGCACGTTTGTTTTCAAATTATCAATGAATATTCCTTGAGCGTAAGCTTTAAACGCTCCTTAGAATTATTACTGGTGAACAAAAAGTTGAATAGCCTGCACCTTCGTTCCTTTACAAGTTAGGGTGTCAGATGTGTTTTTGTTGCTCGAAGCCAACAACAACAACATTGAAAACGGCCTTTGTAGCCCTCAGCCAGTAGCACAGCTATTCTTAGGCGGGCTACTTAAACTGATATAATAAGCTCATTTTAAGAAAACATGTATACAAAATAAATTTCAAAAGCCGTACGTTAAATAAACTGACACAGTTCAATAATAATAATAATAATAATAATAATAATAATTTAGGATATTTATAATAAGTTAAAATAGTTACCTCGATGTGCTACACTGACTTTTCTTACGATGAAGAACCCTGTGCAAAGACCGATTATATTCACTGTTCACGGCATCAAAAGATGTATGTGTGAGCTGAGGCCGAGAAAACGTTTGAACGTTATACCATTCCCCCAAAATCTCAAATCCCTTAAAAGAAAGACTACTTCGGTCCTCTCAAACGGTCACTCAGTTTTATGGAAATGTGCTGAGAGATTCAGGGAGATCAGATGTTCGGCAAGATTTTCGCCGCAGCCCCGTACAAAATTGTGACTCAAAATCTATTAATGCTCGCTGTTTTTGGAACAGGGTTCAGGATGGGGCTGCAACCTCCAGCCATTTTTCTCTGTTTTTCTTTTTGGCAGCATTGCCCGAGGCACTGCCCTAGAGGTTGCTTATTATTTTCTAACCTAGCTGAATCAATTATCAGGTAAGAGGTGAACAGCCTAGCCATCACAGGAACGTTCTATTCCTAGTAAAGACTTCCTTATTTCATAAATTAAAAGGCAATGGCTAGTGGAAAACCAATTCAAATTAGTTTAAAACGCTCGGATCCAGCTTTTTCTTTTGTTGTCTTTTCTTATTTCTTTTTTTTTTTTCTTTTTTTTGAAAAAGACGTTTTCGCCTTTATTTTGACGTATTCTCTCTGGTTTGAGACTCTATTTAGCTGACACAAATGCCATCAGCCGTTTTTATGACCGAATTTAATTTTGTATGCGATATTAAAAACGGCAGTGTTTAAGCGGTGTAATTATCCATATTGAAAGTGAAGAGCTGCAACATTCTTTACTAGAAAATCGAAGAGGTATGTATTTATATTCAGGTGAAAATTTACTGGGGCAGGTTACTTAATCTATGTACCTTACCTGTAATGATATAGACTAGCTTCTTGATCGATTGAAGGTGTTGCTGAAAAAAAGTTTATGTTCAGAACAAAATAAGGACAAATTCAAAGGTAAAATAAAAGTATATAATGGCATATTGTCTTTTTTTTAGATCTGAACAAAGCAGTGAACAAACTATTTCTATCGTCGCTAAGTTACGTTGCATGACTTTGGCTTATTTCCACCATCTTCTCGGAGAAATTATCAAATACATCAAAAAGCAAAAACACGATTTGGGAAACAAATCAGACAGACATTTATTTAAAAAGAAAGCCAATCATATGCAATTCGATCCGTAAATTTGCTTGTTCTAAGAGCAATTCTTGGTCAATATTAGTTTAGCCGTAGATTTTGCTCCTCTCTCTCATTCGCTCAGTGTGAGGCCCATCTGTTTTTGTTGTGAATTTTCCTGTCCTGTCAGTTTATTCCACATCAATGGAAAAGTAAAATTTTAGCAGGCACTTCCATGATCTCTTACACACTCTCTCTCTCTCTCCTGCTAACAATTGATTAAGTTTTTGAACTTTGCCGTTACTTTTTCTGTAAATTAGTAGGATTATTTTATTAATTTCAAACGAGTGCAAGTCCACTTTTAGCCCGGTACTTCGTTCTTTCTTTCCTCAAACTTATACTATATTATCGTTTTTCTCTTATTTCCTTCTTATTACTTCCGTTCTTATTGTTTTCGAATGTCTTTCCAATTGTACTGATAATTTATCCTTTAGTTAATTGTAAGTCTAGTCCACCTACCAGATTAGCCCTAGCTACCCGCGAGCCAGCCAATTACCATTTTTTGAAACTAAAGCTGCCGTTTGTTTGTTATCATCAAGTACGTTTGCCGGCTCACTAATTTCGGCTTACGTCGACGGAATAAAATTACGCGCAGTCACACGCAAATATCTCCCTTCGTGGTGTAAGTTGAGGATTAATTAGGTTTTCTAAGAAGTTCAGCTCAATGATTATCGTAAAGGTTTTGTGTGCCCTCGAAGCTCATACATATTTGAATTAATCCAACTTACGTAAAGGGACTTGCTAAGGGAAATTTACCGATGCTTTTTTTTGTTCATAAAACGTAACAATGTTTTTTTTTTTGCGGCGTTTGGTGCCGCTCCATTAATGGAATATATGAAGGAGAACGTGTGAATTTTAACCTACGCATCAGAAAGGAAAAAGTATAAAACTCAGAGAAAAGGATTTGGAGTTCGGATGAGTTTCATATATCAGGGATATTGCAGCTTTTTTATCAACCTTAATGGCATTTTTTTTTTCAGATCCAAAACAAGGAGTGATATTTCTTATGTCTGCAAGGTACGTTGTATGATATGAGCTCATTTTCCCTGACCATCTTCTCGGAGAAATTAGAAACCGAAGCACTAAAAATACACACGGCAAAGAAAAGAAAGAGAAAGCCCTCTGTCTCTCTGTCTCTGTCTCTGTCTCTGTCTCTGTCGCTGTCTCTGTCTCTCTGTCTCTCTGTCTCTCTCTCTCATTGGATCAAAACGATTATATCTTTTCAGCGACTTGAGAGGTCGCATGTATGTCACATCACCGCGATTCTCGCTGCAATCTTACTCAGGATCTCAGGGGTGGAAGCTGAATAATGAATAATGAATGATGGCTTTAAATAAAAAAAAAATAAGTACCCAGTAGGGTACGCGAGTCTAGTGCTTCGAACTGATAATATTTGTGACTGATTTCATGACATATCAAGGGTTGGAAACAAATGGAACCTGGCATGGACACCATTCTGTAGGTCAGGGGCATTCGGGTACAACTTGGAGGAGGGGGAGATGGCTGAGAAATGCCTTTGTGAAATATATGCGGTTCATGGCATTTTCAAAATACTTTAAATAGGCCATGCATTTCACTTGGGGGGGGAGGGGTCTCATTATTTCTAAAAATAAATGGAGAATTTCAGCATTATGTTTAGTATGTGCCCAACGTGGGTGCAAATTTTGGGAGACAATTTTGAAGAACAACGTGCAAAATCCTACAATCTTGTGCTGAAACGTGAGGCTGGACTTATGAAACTGATACCACACAATAAAAATGAAAAGTATTTATTTCAAACATGAGACAAGAAGGTCAAGTTATAAATACACGTTACATTTTACTGGTGACATTACCAAGTTTTTATCATCATAACCGCAACACGTAACTTGTGAATAAAATATAAACTGATCAATGTTGACTTTGGGTATGATTTAATATCTTTATTTATACCAAGAATTGAAGAAACGAATAACCAAACAAGAATAAACAATTTAGTACTGCTATTGTAGTTATCTCACATGAAACTAGTTATTGTGCACTTGCACGAACAAAAATATAGAAATTTGATGTGACACTGTGTCAAGTCTTAAGGTGTACACAGCAATGAAAACTCAGACTGTCTCAGTCAGCAAAAAACTGCACAACGATTCTTGCAGTTTTATTAACATTCGATTTGTCTTTGTAACGAGTAGGGTTACATGAAGTACTAGTCTAGTTCCCGCCTTGCGCGTCACGTGACGAAGCTCGCCGGTAGCCATCTTGTAAGTTTGTTGTTGCTGCTCCAGTGGAATAAATAAGTTGTGTTTTGCGGACTCTGTTGTCTATCCGCCTGCCGTTACATGGTGTCAGAAGTTTCCCGAATCCACGAAAAGTGAATGATTTGTGGCAGAAACTACCGAATTTATGAGTGAAAACAGTGGTGAAGATAGCGAACAACTCCGGCTTCAAGTTTGATAACCATGGCGAATTTCCAAATACCTCCTCCTGACATACTCGAGCTAAACGATGGTTCGACAGCGTCCAATTGGCGAACGTGGGTCTCTGCTTGGAATAATTACAGGTTGGCTACGAAGCTAGATAAAGAGGAAGAAGCACGCCAAGTAGCAACACTTTTGGCCGTAATTGGAAAAGAAGCGAACAAGGTGTTTCGTACTTTCACATGGGCCTCGCCAGACGACGCGAAGAAAATCGCTGCGGTTGTAAGCAAGTTTGAAGAGTATTGCATTCCCAGGGAAAACACTATTTACGAACGTTTTCTTTTCTTTACGCGGGATCAGCGGGAATCTGAAACTGTTGATCAATATTTGACGGAGCTTCGCCAAATTGCAGCAAATTGTGATTTCGAGTCAATCACACCCGATCAGCTTCTCCGGGATCGACTGGTGACAGGTACCAAAACTGCCAAGGTACGTGAAAATTTGCTCAAAGCGAAGAAATTGACCCTTGAGAAAGCTATAGATATCGCTCGTGCCGCCGAGAGTACGGCTGTTCAAATGAAAGTTATGTCTGCTGAGTCTGGATTGAGTGCTGTGAAAGAGAAAGAGAAAGAGCAGTCAGAAAATGTCCCATCTGTCAGCAGTGGCTGGATCAAGGACTGCAGATTCTGTGGTAGAAACCACGAAAGACGCAACTGCCCTGCCTTTGGTCAGATTTGTGCGTATTGTAAAAAGAGGAATCATTTTGTTGCCAAGTGCCCAGCAAAAGGCAAGGTGTCTTCTGTCCAAGAGCGATTCTATTTAAGTACTGCAGGTGTTGGAAACGGAGGTCGTGAGATGGTTACCCTCACTGTATCAAAGGAGTCTAAGCCCCTTTCGGGTCATGATGTAAGCTTCTTGATGGACACGGGGGCTGAATGCAATCTTTTGCCTTTGGATGTGTACAAGAAGGTGACAGGCGATCTACACTTGAATTTCCTCAATGCACGCGGCAAGTCAGTCCTGGTTTTAGCTAATGGAGATGAGCAACCCATCGAGGGCAAAGCCACAGTGTATGTCTCCCGCAAAGGAAACGCACACAAAATTGAAGTCAATGTAGTCAGGGGCCATGGGTATGAGCCCATACTGTCTAAGCAGACAATGCTGGAAATGAACTTGATAAAGATTCTCGACAGTGACCGAGATCCACGCGTCAGTGTACTGAAGTCCGACACAGAGCCATTGCTGGAAGAGTATGACGACGTATTTGAAGGCCTTGGAAAGTTGGACGGACAGTACCACATTGTGACAGACGAGTCCATCAGACCTGTAGTGCATCCTCCGCGGCGTTTACCTGTTGCGATGACTGAGCGAGTTCAGCGGAAACTCGAAGAAATGGTAGCTGCTAACATAATCGAACAAGTTGACCATCCTACTGACTGGGTATCCAGTATGCTAGTGGTGACCAAGCCTTCCACCGAAGCTGAGGGGGAAACCAAGTTACGCATCTGTTTGGATCCCAGGGATCTGAATCTTGCCATAAAGCGTGAACACTTCCCGATGCCCACAATTGAAGAAATTGCAACTAGGCTGAATGGGGCAAAACTGTTCAGTGTTTTTGATGCCAGTAATGGTTTCTGGCAAGTGGAACTTGACGATGAGTCTAGTAGTTTAACAACATTTAACACCCCGTTCGGGCGCTACCGTTGGAAGCGAATGCCATTCGGCATCAATAGTGCACCCGAAGTCTGGCAGCGGAAAATGCGAGAGCACATTGAGGGGCTTAAAGGAGTAGAAGTAATTGCAGATGATTTTGTGATTGTTGGATTTGGCAACACACCTGCTGAGTGGCAGACAGACCATGACCGAAATGTGCGTGCCTTCCTGGACCGTTGCCGTGAGAGAAACCTGAAGTTGAACAAGAAGAAAGCCCGATTGAGACAGCAAGAAGTTCCTTTCATCGGACACATTCTAACCCCTGAGGGACTGAAACCAGATCCACACAAGGTTGAGGCAATTGTGGGGATGCCAGACCCGACTGATGTTCAGTCCTTACGTAGGTTCCTGGGCATGGTGAACTACTTGGCAAAGTTCCTCCCACGTCTATCCGAAGAAACAGAAGTCTTGAGAAAACTCACTGAAAAGGATGCCGAGTGGTGTTGGCTGCAAAGTCATACTGATGCTGTGGCCCATGTCAAGAAAATGATTGTATCTGCACCTGTACTTGCCTACTATGACGTGAATAAGCCAGTGGTCATTCAATGCGATGCTTCTCAAAGTGGACTTGGTGCAGCTCTGCTACAGGAGGAGCGCCCAGTGGCTTACAGCTCGCGTGTGATGACTCAAACTGAGCAAAACTATGCTCAGATTGAAAAAGAGCTACTCGCCATAGTTTATGCGTGTGAGAAATTTGATCAGTACATTTTTGGAAGGAGCAATGTAATTGTGCAGTCAGACCACAAGCCACTGGAAACCATATTCAAGAAGCCAATCCACAGTTCGCCAAAACGCCTACAACGCATGCGTCTCCGCCTGCAGAACTATGACATCCAAGTGGAATACAAGAAAGGAGAGACCATGTTCTTGGCTGACACATTAAGTCGCGCATACTTGGAAAATGAACTAGTGAGTCAGACCCAGGACAGTGACGTCCATTCTATCAGAGAACGACTGTTTGCTTTTGAGTTAGAGCAGATTAAACATGGTGAAGATCTAAGTGTCTCCCCCACTCGTCTGGAAAAGCTGCGCGAGGAGACTGCTAAGGATGAAGAATTACAGATCCTGTCTGATGTTATTCATGAGGGTTGGCCAGAGACCCTGTCAGAAGCTCACAAATATGACCGCCGTCGGAGGCAAGTAATTGAGCTGTATTGGAACAGCCGTGATGAGCTGACCATAGAAGATGGATTGGTATACAAGGGTCATCGCCTTGTGATACCATTTAAAGAGCGTTCTGGCGTTGTAAAGAGCCTGCATGAATCACATATTGGAATAGAAGGAACTCTGCGTCGGGCCCGCGACATTGTTTACTGGCCTGGAATCACAGCCCAGCTCAAAGATCACTTGTCAAGGTGTGGAATCTGTAACCGTTATCAGCCTGAACAATGTAAAGAGCCCTTAAAGCCTCATGATGTGCCTAATTTGCCATGGGAGAAAGTTGGTGTTGATCTTTTTGTGCTGGACGGGCAATCATTTTTGATAGCCGTTGATTACTATTCTGGCTATTTTGAAGTGCAAGATATGAGTAGCACCACCAGCACCCGTGTTATCACCGTTCTAAAGGCGTGGTTTTCCAGGCATGGTATTCCTGTGACTGTCATCAGTGACAATGGGCCCCCCTTCAACAGTGAAGATTTCAAGACCTTCAGTAAGGAATGGGATTTTCACCACGTCACATCAAGCCCTTATCACGCACAAAGTAATGGTCGTGTTGAAAATGCAGTTAAGACTTGCAAGTCATTGCTGACCAAAGCCCGAGCTGATAAGCGTGATCCTCTGCTGGCGTTACTTGAGTGGCGCAACACACCAACTGAGGGTATGAATGCTTCTCCTGTTCAGCTACTATATGGTAGGCGAACACGCACCCGTCTCCCAGTAGCCAAGCAATTGTTAACTCCACAGGTGATAACTGATGTCCCCGAAAAGATCAAGATTAGGAAGCAGAAGCAGAAACACTACTATGATCGTCACTCACATGAACTGCCAAAATTGCTTGACGGTGATGCCATTAGAATGCGATTGCCACGCGAGAAGGAATGGTCACTGGGGCGCGTCATTGGAGAGGAGGGGACCCGTTCCTACTTGGTTGAGGTGAACGGAAAGCATTATCGTCGGAACCGCAAATGGCTCAGAGCAACACCCGAGGAGTTACCGGAGTCAGTGGAGACAAACCTCGTCATGACCGATCCTACTGAACTGGTTGAGTCAAGTCCAGCTGAGCCGCCACAACCAATGATACCATCATCACCAGTGGTTTCTGGGCCTCATACTGAAGGTCGTCCAGTGCGGGACCGCCGCCCCCCAGTGTGGCTAAAAGATTACGAGTGCTGAAATAAGACACTGACTCTGCCTTGTTGCCCTTTTTTTTAATTTGGCTTTATTATGTACTAGTGCAGGGGCGTTTAATATAGGAAATTTTCTAAGGTAGATATGAACATTATGTTATTGCTTTTCTTTTTTATATTCATTAACATTCTGTCTATTAGACTTAGGAAGGGAGATGTAACGAGTAGGGTTACATGAAGTACTAGTCTAGTTCCCGCCTTGCGCGTCACGTGACGAAGCTCGCCGGTTGCCATCTTGTAAGTTTGTTGTTGCTGCTCCAGTGGAATAAATAAGTTGTGTTTTGCGGACTCTGTTGTCTATCCGCCTGCCGTTACAGTCTTCGACAGAGCGATAAATGTCATCCTCAAAAGAGGGTTTATTGTCCTCAAAGGAGGGTTAATTGGCCTCAGACGAGGGCTTTTTGTTCTCAAAAGAGGAATCATACTAATCTTACACGCACATGCAGTGCGCTTGAATTGATCACAACTGCTTCGACAACTGAACGCCTTTTAACCTATATTTGTTCGAAACCATCGACCTAAAAGTGGTGGAACACTCGCAATACCTTTTGCTTGATTGATTCAATGCATGTTAAGAAGACTTGGAGCAAGTGTTAAAACCAAATCTAGAATAATTCAACGTAAAACGTACCGGCATCTTCATGTCTTCAGCTACAAGAATCTTCAGCACAGATTCCCACGTGGCATTTTCGGATGCAGCATGTCCACGAACAATTTTCATCAGATACGATGTTTTCAAGTTTTCGGATCGATCGAGAAATATTGCAGCAGCATTCGTCGATACTCCGACGTGCCTGTCTTGTTGTCTGTTTGCGTATCCACGTTTTCGAATCGATTGAAGAAAATCAAGTCGATACTCCAACGTAATTGTGGACAGTGAACAGCTCTGAGTAGATAGAGTCTAGAGCGCATGCGCACTAGACTCAAACATGAATAATGAATAATTCGGTTTGGAAAATCCAGACACATGAATAACGCAGTTGTGCCAGTGGAATAATGAATGACACTTTCTTTTGTTTGTGTATTTTGTGATACATTTCCAGAAGCGTTTATTTTGCGAAATCGGCAATGTATAAGATGAAACCTCAAAAGATGCGAAAACTTCCGGGTGGAACTATTTCAATTTGCAACAGTTTTTCTGTCAAATGTCCTATTATGATAACATATGACCTCTGATTCACGTGGACGTTGCCTAGTGGTGTCGATGTTTCAGTGGTGTATCAGTTCCGTTTGTCAACGCTGTAATATTGAGTGATATAGAATGGGGAAGAGCAAGAAGTCTGAATGCTGAAGTACTGTCTAAGGCCCGTTTCAAACGTCGAACTTCTCATGTACCGAATCTATTGCAAATGGGCGAAAACAATAGATTTTTCTCATTTGCATTAGATTCGGTACATGAGAAGTTCGACGTTTGAAACGGGCCTAAAACAACCATCAAATGTCTTTATTATTCATGTGGTAAGAAAATTTCGTGTAAAGAATTAAATCAACAAAATTTCAAAGAAAAATCAGGGGTAAGAGATAACATTGCTTCTTACTTTAGTTGGCCAAAGCGGAAAAGATTTTACAGACAAGGAAGAGAATGATGTGTCTTCAACCAAACCTAAATGCTGGGCCTGGAATGCAAGATTGACTTGAGCACTATGATGTTGATTTGCTTAATGTCGACAAAACTGTTTTAATACAATGCTGTCTTGTCTTAAACTAAAATGTAAAGACACCATTAGGTCTTAAAGTGGTCTGACAAGACTACACATGTATGTTTGTTACCCGGCTACTTAAACTGATATAATGAGCTCATTTTAAGAGAACATGTACACAAAATAAATTTCAAAAACCGTACGTTAAATAAACTGCATGATGATGACACATTTCAATAGTTATTTCGGTGTGCTACACTTTTCTTACGATAAAGAATCATGCACAAAGACCGACGTTAACGTTCGGAACGGTTTCAACAACAACAACAAGAAAACACGGGCTCGTAGAGAGCTGAAATTTTACAAATCCGTTCACGCATTCTATATTGACTATACATTCACTGTTCACGGCATCAAAAGATGCATGTGTAGGGCCAAGAAAACGTTTGAACGTTACACCATTCCCCTCTAAAATCTCAAATTCCTTAAAAGAAAGATTACATCGGTCCTCTCAGACGATCACTCAGTCTTATAGACTCTTCAAGTATGCTGAGAGTAGCCGATTCAGGAAGATCAGATGTTCGGCAAGATTTTCGCCGCAGCCCCGTACAAATTCAATTTGTAACTCAAACTCTATTAATGCTCGCAGTAACAAGGCTGTTCATTCTTTATTCAAGAACTCAACTCTCTTTGAATGCGTTAATTAAACTTCAAGCCGTTGCTCTCTCGTTTTCGTTTGGTCAGCATTCCCAGAGTTACTACCCTGGAGGTTGCTTTTTATCTTCTCTTTGGCCTTTTCTGGATTATTTCCCAACCTACAATCATGGACAAAAAAAATGCGGATACAGGTTTTCTACATTGGATGTGGGGTGGGGGAGGGCCCGGCCACGGCCACGTCACGTGTACTTTGAATCTTGCGCGAATCGTTTTTTGGCGCGTGTGAAAAGAGCGACAAGTGAAGAATTTTGAACATGATTGTAGCTGAATCAATTATCAAATAGGAGGTGGACGGCATGCCCGTCACAGGAAAGTTCTATAGGGCGTATGCACGTTACGTCATCACCACCATGTTGGTGTACCGTGAACAAGAGATTTCTTGCTAGCTTCTTTTGTTATTCTCTACCAAAACGGCCGCCAACTCATTGTCATTCAGATCTCTGGAGACTGGTTGCATACCCTTTATTCTCAACCAAGACTTCCTTATGACATAAATTACAAGACGGTGGCCAGTGAAAAACTAATTGAAATTAGTTTAAACCGTCTGGATCCGGCTGGTTTTTCAAAAAGACGTTTTGCCGCGCCTTTTGACGTCTTCCCTCTGGTTTGACACTATTTTAGCTGACCCAAATGCTATCAGCCTCTTTCATTACTTTTTTTGTCTGCGATAAATGGCAGTGTTTAATCGGTGCAATTATCCATATTGAGAGTGAAGAGCTTCAACATTCTTTACAAGAAAATTGTGGAGTACGTATTTGTGTTTAGATGAAAGTCTACTGTTGCACGTTGCTTATTAATTTATGTACGTTACCTGTGATCAACATTTCCTTTGCTTAAAGCTTTAAGGATTTAAAAATAATTTAGACAAGCGTCCTGATCGATTAAACATGTTCCTGCAGAAACGTTTATGTTCAGAACAAAATAAGCCCTCTTAAACCGTAAAACAGCAATGGCAAATTTTCTTTTTTCAGATCCGCACCAAGCAGTGACCAAACTATTTATTCGATCTGTCCATAAGGTACGTTACATGACGTTGGCTCATTTTCCACCATCTTCTCGGAGAAATTAGCAAATACATTAATAAATAAAAAACACGAAATGGAAAATAAATTAGACATTATTTAACAAGAAAGCCAACCATGTAATTGAGTTCGAGCCGTAAAATGATAATGCTTGTTTTGCACTCAATGACAACAAGAGCAATACCTTGGTCAATATTATTAATTTGTGGATAGTTTTTTACTCCTCTCTCTCGTTCGCTGTGAGGACCATCTGTGTTTGTTGTGAAATTTCCCGTCAGTTTCAACATCAATGGAAATATTAAAATTTTAGCAAGCACTTTCATCTCTTTTATTTTCTCTCCTGCTATTAAACATTTAATTAGGTTTTTGAACTTTGTCATTACTTTTTCTGTAAATTATTAGGATTATTTAATTAATTTCAAACGAGCGCAAGTCCCCTTCTTACCAGCTCTAGGTAAATATCAAGTAAGTTTCCCGACTAACTTTTTACTGCTAGTTTCTGCTAACATCGACTGAGTAAAATTAAGAGCAGTTACATCCAAATATCTCCCTTCATGGTTTAAGCAAAGTAGGAAAGGATTAACTGAGTTTTCTAAGAGGTTCAGCCCAATCGTAAGGTTTTTGTGTGACTTAATTTACCGGGTTTATCTTTTTTTTTTTTTTTTTCTGCGACGTTTGCTGCCGCCCCGTTAATGGAATATATGAAGGAGAACGTGTGAATTTTAAACTGGTTCAGTATCGCTGCGTAACTCGCTCTAGTCTCCACCCGCGCATCAGAAAGGAGAAAGCATAAAACCTGGAGAAAAGGATGTGGAGTTCCAATGAATTTCATGAGCCAGGGATATTGCAGATTTTTTATGAACATTTTTAAGCAATTTATGTTTACGTAAGCAATCGAAATACTGCGGGGAAAATGGATAAATGGACCACTTCGACCATGCGTCACGCAATAGAGAGTGTCTGTTCACGTGACCAGCAGCCCTGCCGGTTAACTGAAACAAAAGAAACCGAAGAAGTAATTTTTCTAAAAATAGAGTTCAATTCCCAAAAGAATCTTTTTCTCTTCCAACATGGCCGCCGTTTCTTTGTTTTCTCCTCCAACATGGCTGCCGTGACGTCAAGTGAACACAGTCGGCGATATAACCAGGATTCAACACATTTTGACAATGTCCAAATATGGTCATAGCTCGCTCAATATTCGTCGTGCATACTCAACAGATATCCTGTGATATACGTAATTTTGTGCGCCGCGTAGAAAAATGGCGGCTTTTTTGGCTTTTTGTTCAGCAATAAACGTAGAAAATTTAGCTTTGTCATCAATGTGCTGAATAATAAAGCAATTGCGGAATATCTCCTGATTTTAGTGTACTCGGCCTACGACCTCGTCGGCTAAGTATCAGGCGATATTCAACGCGATTTCACAGAATAATTTTTAAATATTTAATATTTTTCGTACAAACAAAGAACAACCTCTATAGATCAATATGCAAGGTTTCATAAGAATCCGTCCCAAACTTGCGGAAATATGAGATCCCAAGCTTGCCAATTTTTACAAAGCAAGCGCTTTTGCCCTAGCATACATGTCCAGTAAAGCACTAAGCACTCGTCTTGATATAACAAAATGGCATTTGTTTTTTCAGATCCAAAACAAGCAATGAAATTTCTTCTGTCCGCTACGTACGTTTTCAATTTCAGTTTCAGTTTCAGTTTCAGTTTCAGTTTATTTTTGCCACTTTTGTTACATTAGATTACAAAATAAATATATATTAAACTACAAGTGATATTAAATAATTAATAAAAGAAAAGCATAAGGCGAGGATGCCCATATAGAAACCATTAGGGCCTCTTCGGCAACAGGTACCTCAAGAAAAATACAACTATAAAATGATAATTTTAGGCGCGTCTTATTTAATTTGTAAGAATATTTATGTTAAAAAGCAAGAACACAAACAAACAAACAAAATAAGGGGAAGTCAGTTCAGGAGGAAAGTTTTTGAATGAACAGTTGATACGAAGCCATCGGAACGGGTCCTCTGATTGGAGAAATTAGGAAACGAATCACTAAAAATATACACGGCAAAGAAAAGAAAGAGGAAGTCAGTCATGTAACTCGCCTGTCGTCTAGTATATAGTCATTTTGGAAAAATAAACGTTTTTTTACCTTATAGTAAAAGAAGCCATCGTCACCGCTTGTGATGCAAATGTTTCGGGTTCGACTCCTGCGAACGGCACCTCTTTTTTGCGTGTCTCTCTCTCTCTCTCTCTCTCTCTCTCTCTCCCCCCCCCCCCCCCCCCCCCCACCTGAGGACCATCTGTATTTGTGGGTGAAATTTTGTGAAACTGACAAATTTAGCTCCTTTTTTTTTGTTTTGTTTTTGTTTTTGTTTTTTTATTATTTGCAAAGAAAAAACAAATTACAGAAGATTACAAGAAAGAAATTTAGCTCCTTCTCTCATTGGATGAAAACTGATTATATCTTTTCAGCGACTTAAGAGGTCAAACATGTCACATAACGGCAACTCTCGCTGCAATCTAACTGATGTTATCGAATATGGGACTGGCGAGACCCAGCGATGTTTCAACGAAGTCTTCAACGAACGTAATTTTTTATTTCATCCCAGAAGCACAGAAACAGAGTACTTTAACCATACCTCCGTCTCTAGTTGAAAGTGTATTCTTATTTTTGGTAGTTACCAATAAAAATCAACCCAAGACGAGAAGAACAAAATCAAGACGGTGTTACCAGCTCTAATAAATAATGATCAAATGGGCTTTTTGAAAGGTCGCTCTATTACAGAAAATATTTGCCTATAATCAACAATGTTATTTCCTACACTGAGTTAAAAAAAGTTTCCTGGAATGCTTCTTTTCGTTGATTTTGAGAAAGCCCTTGATACCATAGACTGGTCTTTTGTTCAACAAACGTTACTGTGCTTCGGTTTTGGACCATCCTTCATTAACTGGGTTAATACCTTCTACTGCGAGATCCAGAGCTGTGTGATGAATAATGGCTGGTGGAGCTTCTTCTTTGAATTGGGTAGAGGTATTAGACAAGGTTGCCCGCTATCACCGTATTTATTTATCCTTCGTGCAGAAATTCTAGCTGCTGCTGTTCGCAAAGACACTGGTATTAAGGGGATATCAGTGGGTAATTAGTCAGTTTACTGATGACACCACTTTGATTTTAGATGGCTCTCTTCAATCACTCCAACGTTCCCGGTGTACATTGGATAGGGTTTGGTGAAATTTCTGGATTAAGGATCAATTGTGAGAAAATAGAAGTTCTCTGGATAGGTTCATTAAAAGGATCTAGTATAACTTTGTGTACCGATAAAAACATTACCAGAAATCTGCGTCACGTTTATCAGGAGATAATTTATTCATGCGTCACGCGGCCGCCGGAGTTACTAAAGAATGTGTGAATTTCGACAGAAAACTTCAGATAAATTTACCCGTGGCAATGCTGCTTATTTTCCGCACGTCGGATATGAAATACAAACCTTTAACGGAGTGTTCTGTGTTGTTTTATAGACTGAAAACGTTAAAAAACTTCGGACAATTTTCAATTGAAAAACTTCGGTTACTGACCCCTATACAGTCACCATTTTAGTCAGAATTTAGTAAAATTACTAACCTTTAATACAATTTTTGCAATGCATTTCCTCTTTCTGACAATCTTCCGCACGTTCGAGAAATATTACAGGGAATGAGCTTTTCAAATTAGCAGCTTTTAATCGGTTCTGTAAAGGATAAGTCCAGACAAAATCACAACGAAAAAGTGCAAAATTCGCAGCTAGTCGATGTTAGGCTTCATTGAGCAAAGCACTGCCCTGAGAATGGTCGAAGGCGAGAAATGAAGTAAGAGTTACTGCTCGTTCTCCTTACTCGCTAGCCATTGACATTATTCAGTTTGACTTAGAAACCAAGCTTTTTGCATAGGTCCGCTGGTGTAAAGAATTGCTTTAATTTAGTCGCTCTCGACGCCTTCGCTCAAAAGCCGCCATCTTTGAAACTCGCTTGTCTAGCGTGCAATCGCGCGGGAGCGAAATGTCGCCGATTTCTGGTAATGTCCCTCGTGGGCAGATAGAATAGTGAAAGCCTTAGGTGTATGGTTCTGTGTAGATCCACGGGAAAGCCAAAAAAGGAATTTCGAATTGCAGTTGTCAAGGCTTTAGCGGCTTCACAAATGGTTTATGTTATGTCATCACTACTTTCGTGCTCGAAGAGCCTAAAAATAGCAAATGACCTTTTTTTAAAATTCCTTCCTCAATAAGGGAGACAAAATCAAACGCAGGGAAATTACTGCAAATTATCAAGATGGTGGACTAAAGATGTAAGACATCTTTAAATTTGAGAAGACCATAAAAATGGACACTTAAATGCACTCCTTAGGATTGCAATCTGATTCTTAATGGAAATGTTTCTTTGGCTTCCATTTGTCCAAAGTTGGAGGAAAACGTCTCAGTTTTCACGTAATTTAACACCAACGGATGCTAAAAAGTTAGCCGTAATAGATAATTTTCTGCGGAAACTTATACAACGTTGGGCCGATTTAAATTACAGAGACTCTTTTGTTTCTCAAGTTTGCGCCGAACCTATTGGACATTACTAAACCACGAAACAGCGAAACGAAACACCGAAACACCGAAACAGCTATTTTTTCCTACTTTTTTCTCAAACACCGAAACAGCTATTGCCTCCCGAAATATTGGTTTAAATATATATTCCTAGCCGTGTAACCAGCCTTGCTTGTTTTTTACTGTTTTCTGTTTTTTACCACTTTGATGGAGAATAAAATAGACAGGCCAAACACGACTCCCATTGGTCCTTTGGTGTTATCGTTGACCTTCAAAGTTTGGCTCTTACGAGTATATCTTACTCTAACATTCGAGGATCTCTTTTTCTCCCAGCCAGCAGTGTGAACTCCATTAGCCAGACTGCATGGTGCGTTTTCATTATCCCCTTTCCGTTAAATGTTAACCTGTATAGCAGACGTTTTGGCTTTTTGGTGTACGAACATTCGTCGAAAGACCGCCATTTTTGAAGCCATCCAAGGAGAGAACTGGGGACGGTCAGTGTAAGATATGATTGCGGACTGCAAACATGGACTGCAGACCCGGACTGCGGACCCGGACTGCGGACTGGGTATAAAACGCGGACTGAAGGCTGCGGACTAGGAACAAAAAGCGGACCGAGTATAAAAAAGGGAGTATAGAACAAAACTAGGATTGTACTGGTCCAGATGCAGGTTAAAAAAAGCCTTGAGTCTGCTTATTCCGTGTCAAGATTTGTCACGTACATAGTAATGCTCAGTTACACGAAATGCTCAATTTCAACATCGACCGAGCTAGAGAAAGTATAAGAGTAGAGACTTTATCCTGAAATTGTACTTTACTCCACGAGTTTAACACTAGATCGAGGGAGTCGAAGAAATTATTATTGGGAAGAATGGAAACAGAAAGGCATATAAAAGGCAACCGCACCTTGCACTGGCGTGCATCACAAAATTACTGGTCCAAATCTAGATATAAATGCTGTAAATGGAAATGTGTGCTCGTTCGACTGCAACTGGCCACTGGTGCCGAGAAGATAAAACAGGAAATACCGGTGCGTTTCTTTTTTGGGAGAAAGTCCAAATCCGTATTTGCGAACGTAAATCAAATAAAGTAGATTCTCGATCAGACAATTCTGAGCGTTTAAAAAAAAGTAATTTAAACAAGCGGTTTTCCGTGCTAAAATGGTACAACACAATTACCGTACATGACATTATAACTGACAAGCGTCGCCATGTTTCCTACCATGAAGAGGTCGAGGTCAAAATAGGTAGGTTTTCTGTGTACTCTGGTAATATTTACTGCAATTGTAAGCACCTTTCCTACAGTTCATGAATTTGAGTGCAGTAATACATTTCGTTGCTCCGTGCTTTTTGTACAATGTTTTGTACTCAGTCCGCGGTTTGTACCCAGTCCGCAGCCTTCAGTCCATATTTTATACTCAGTCCTCGTTTTATACCCAGTCCGCAGTCCGGGTCCGCAGTCCGGGTCTGTAGTCCACAATCCATATCTTACACTGACCGACCCCAGTTCTCTCCTTGGATGGCTTGGATGGCTTGGATGGCGGTCTTTCAAAAAAGCCAAAACGTCTGCTATACAGGCTAACGTTTAACGGAAAGGGGTTAATGAAAACGCACCATGCAGTCTGGCTAATGGAGTTCACACTGCTGGCTGGGAGAAAAAGAGATCCTCGAATGTTAGAGTAAGATATACTCGTAAGAGCCAAACTTTGAAGGTCAACGATAACACCAAAGGACCAATGGGAGTCGTGTTTGGCCTGTTTATTTTATTCTCCATCAAAGTGGTAAAAATAGCTGTTTCGGTGTTTGAGAAAAAAGTAGGGAAAAATAGCTGTTTCGGTGTTTCGGTGTTTCGTTTCGCTGTTTCGTTGTTTCGGTGTTTCGTTTCGCTGTTTCGTGGTTTAGTAATGCCCGAACCTATTTGGAACAACTCGCTAATTAGAATTTCGCATAAGCCTATCTTTTACAACACTTGGATTGATTCAGGGGTGTGGAACCTTCAAGATCTTTTGACAACGGACTCGACTTTCATGACTAATAGTGGCTTCAAAAACCAATTCTGTCTTAAAATTTCCTTTCTTGAATATTATGGAGTGTCCTCGGCTATAAAATCCGCCTTTAAAACTGATGACGCCAAATGATTAAAAACTCGAAAACACAAGAACAAGGTTTCTCTTTACTAACAAACCAAGTCAATTAGCTTACAAGGTCCTTATCAATGAGGAGCGTACTATCCCTGTTAAAAGTCAAGAAAAAATGGATTCGAGACTTTGAACTTAGCGACGTGGAAAATCTCGACTAGAGGTCAATTTATTTACTACCAAGGGAATGCACATTAAGTACAATACTTAGAAATTTTCAATTTAAGTTTCTGCACAAACGTATTCCAACAAATTCCTTTCTTTTCGAAATTAATTTTAAAGACAATGACCTTTGTTGCTTCTGCCAAGAAACTAAGGAAACCTTAATACATTTATTCTGGGACTGCCCGGTGACACAAGCCTTTTGGAGTAGTGTTAAATCTTTTCTTATTTCAGCTAATGTTTTGAGAGCCTCTCTCGTTTTCGGGATAAATGATTATTTTGGTATCACAGGGGAAAACGAAAATATTCTAATGCACCATTGTTTACTTTTGGCGAGATATTTTCTTTTTAGCTGTAAGTACAAGGACAAAAAAACCCTCCATATTGGAATATATTTATCAGATCAAAAATAATCTAAATCGAAAAGGAAATCTCAACTACTACAGGAACGACAAAAAAATTCGAAAAGACATGGCATAGAATCATTCAGGCGGTATTGTGAATATCCGTTGTATCTCCTCCCCGAGACATAAAAACGCCCTTCAACTGCATATTTTTCGAGGTTACTCTAATTGTTTCATCTTCTTTGTTTTTTTATTTGTCTTTTTGTTAATCTGTAAGTTGTGTTAATAATGTGAGAAACTTTTGTACTGTAATTAAGGTTACTATTGTTAAATTTGTAATATTTGTATTGTTCACAGTGTAAGGTAAAATTCATCAATAAAAAAGAACAAATA
>JAEMWC010000012.1:272500-277500 GCA_016490735.1 Pachyseris speciosa | reverse complement strand
CAGTGCTAAACTACGTAAACCTGCTAAAAATAATCAACCCCTTGGTGCCTTTCGCTGTGGCCACAACTGTTTAACATGCAACTACATAACTGATGGACTTACAACCTATACTTTTCATTCCACCGGCGAAACTAGATTTATCAAACATCACATTGACTGTAATTCCAAAAATGTCATATACATGGTACAATGCAATCACTGTCACAAACAATACATAGGCGAAACTAAACGACGACTTAAGGACCGTTTCAACGAACATCGTAGAACAGTCGACAAACAAACCAACAGCTCTAAACCCACTGCAGTATCAGAACATTTTCTCTCTAACGGTCACAGCGCTTCTGACATGCAACTAATTCCACTAGAACTGTCCAAATCTAATCGTGACGGTGTACGAAGAGCCAGAGAAGCATATCTAATTGATAGAGGTCAAACTCTTGAACCGTTAGGTATCAACAGAAAAGAAGAAATATAATACCTATCTTTTTGTTTTCTTGTTACGTTTTTTTCAAATTTTCAAACTGTAACGTTTTTTTATTTTACGTTGTATTGTTTACCTTTATTATAATATCATGTTACATGTACAACTTTTTTTAAAACTGTAACGTCGTTTCATCTTAGGGTCATAATATGTAACACCCTGATGAAGGAAGGCTGTGCCTCCCGAAATATTGGTTTAAATATATATTCCTAGCCGTGTAACCAGCCTTGCTTGTTTCTTACCGTTTTCTAGTTGACAAGGACTGTCTGAAATGATAGAGTTGAGAGCTGCAACAACGAAATTGAAGCCAAGCTCGTTGACCCCCTTGCGGGCTTAAAGAGGCTTTGGCATGTACCTGTTGAAATGAAATTTCCCATGGAAGACAAGCTTCGATTTCTTTGACACTACAACATCTTTGACCAAATAATATTTTCTCATTGGTTTCCAAGTAACAGCTCTTACCATAGCGACGGTAATACATGGACGATTATCTCGAAAAAGGTCAATTATCTCGAAATCCAGTGAGACACTTCAAGACGATATGTGTACAAGATTCTAGTCGAATTTAAGATTTTTGAAACCGTGAATTCAAGCTTGGTGAAAACGGGGGTAAAGATTTTGTTTTCAGTGACTGAACATTTAAATTGCTTTGGAATTCTCAGCCGGTAATGCATCAAAACTAACGGTTGCCATCCATTCATATCTCGCGCTTCACGCTTGGTTAAATAAATATATTTCCCTTGCTCATGTTCCCCTCGACTTAGTCTCCCATCACTTGTAAACTCTAAAGAAGAAACAAACAAACATAGAGGAAATGTCAAACAGTTACCGACCACGCGTTGGTCTTTCGTGTGTTAGCTGGTATCTAGTCACTGCTTCGTTTAACAACCTCTTCGTCGGTAACGACTTGTACACGACGTTTTTCCCCTTTCTCTCCTCCATAACTTCTTCGTGGGGCTTAGTTTGCTGCAACGACATTGGTAGCGGGTGGACCTTCAATCAGTAAATCATTTTCTCCAGGAGACTGAGTGTCCTGGCTGTGAATCTTACTTGTCCCATTCACAAAGCAAATCCATCTTCACCATCGCTCATCGTCGTTTAAAAACAGTGTTAGCCGAGAGCTCACTTTTCTCAAAATTTAACGGCAGTCGTTCAACTACGTGACTGTTGCGTACTGAATGCACTGTTTACGCAAAAGTAACAAACATGTTTACCACGCAAACCAGCAAACAAAAGAGAACGTCTATACATATTGTTGTGTAAATAGTACAGAACTAAATTCAAATCAAGAAAAACATGTTTACAATCGAAACCTCACCTCCTACCATTATAAAACACAACCAAGTAGAAACTAAGTTATTTAATGGCCTTCTATTTCTTTTAGAAAACCTCACCAACTGACAAATAAGCATGTTATTTACCTGTCCGATCCAAACCTGGAACAGTAGTCATACCAAGGTCTGGAACCCAAAGACATGCAAACTCTTTTATAGCAAGAGCCGCAAGGCTGCTAAATTCTTAAATGTATAGTACACTTATATATCTCTATTTATATACTTATATATCTATATTTATATTTATATTTATTATTTCCAGGTAAAACCGCGAGGTCTGGAAATCATTTTATTGTAATTTTACACTATTTCTTATACTGTAAATCCATTGTATTTCTCTGTCAAAGATGGATCATTAAAGCTATTATTATTATTATTATCCCTTGGGAGTATGTGATATATTCACCTGGTACCGCCCCTTGGGCCACGCCCTCGGGGCGGTACCAGGTGAATATATCGCATACCCCCTCGTTCCAGGTAAATAACCCTCACATGTTTCAGCACAAACGTAGGGCAACTTTAAAAAGTTAACGTATAGTTTGGTGGCCGATTGGTATTAGCCCCCCCATTAAATAGTCCTGGATCCGCCTCTGTAAGGGTTGCGTTCAGAGAAACCTCTATGTAAACTGTGTATCCCAGCTCTGAACAACCCAGCCCAGTAACGATGTGTTACAGGTAATCATTAATTTTATTTATTGGGAATTTTACATGTAGACAATTACTGAAATTTACTATAAAATGAAACTGTTACTTGCAAGTCTTCACAACTTGTGTTGATATTTAAGACCCAAGACCCAAGACTACCGAGGACACACGAATCACCAGGTGAGTTATCGCGTCGAAGTAAGGCAGAACGTAAGAAACCGCCTCAGAGCGAGGGAAATGTGTGTCGACACAAATGCAACCTCTAAAAAACAACGCTTATTAATTGCACACAAATTAGGGGTTGCGTTCTCGGACCTCGAACGCACAACTAGATGAAAAGTAGCCTGTTCCAGGCTCTCGGGTATTTGGGCGAGCGAAGAACGAGGGGAGAAAATCGGGCGGGGACTGCGGGGAGCCCCAAAATTTCCGGTTTGAATTTCCGGAATTTTCGCAAGTCGAATGGAACAGTATTTTCCATCTGTTTGAACCGATCTGGTTCCATTCCCGCTCGGGAGAGGTGCTTGTATTGATCATACTTTTGATTAACAAACGAACGAACCGGTCTTCCCACTTTTGCAGTGTAGCTTTAGCACTACCTTCAGCAAATGATGTTGACGGTTGTTCTAGGCTCTACACAGTAGTGACGTTACCTATGGAACGGCAGGTTGAAGTTATTTTCATACTCAGCAGTGACACAAATGGCGGGAATTCGTAGGCTTACATGCCATGTGTTTGCATTCAAGGATCAAGTAATTAAGCTTTGTTTTCGACTTACCAGTCGGAGGAGCGAAATTTCCTGCATCGACGACGCAAACATGTTGAAGAAAAAAACTCGATATCGTCAGACGTGAAGAAACACAAGGAACATCGATAAAGGTTTGGTAACTCCGCCATTTTCTAAGCTTTGGTCGGGGCAACATTTACGGCTGGAGGAACTGTAGGTCCAAGTCATCCTTAGTGGAAATGTCAAATGGTACAGAAATTTTCCAAAATTTCCAAATTTCCTAGGAAAAAGACAACCTCCAAAGATTGACATGACAGAAATTTTCGAAACGAATTTTTTGAAACATTCCGTTCCATTTGATTTCGTACCGGAATTTCCGGAAATTTTGGTCGAATGGTAAGCACTCTGTAAGACTTTCTTTAACGGAAAGGTTCATGGGTAAAATTGTGGAATGTAACTCATTTCAATCCAATTTAGATCATTTCAAAGATCTCTCAGCGGCTGTAAATGCGTCCCGTTGGCTTCATAAGGTAATTTCATTAACTTTATAGCGGTTCGGCGATGATCGAAGGTGTGATTTTTACAGGACTTACGCCTTGTAAATCTCCGGCTTCTCAGGGCCTCTTCATATGAGCCCGATTGACCGGGCTGGCTCCGTTAGTGGGATGAATTTTATCATCTGTTCATATGGCTACCCCGGTTACCCGAGATGATTAGTGGCGACGCGACCATTCAGGCGTGAAATTTAACGGACAAGTCTGGTGAGAATTTTTCGTTTTTATCAGTTTTAGAAGCCTCAAAATCCTTCATCCTTACTTAAACTATCAAAAGAAATTATTCCGAACTATAAATAGAAGAAAAAAGAAGTCGAAATCAAATACTGTCCGTTCTAATGGCGAAAATGCATTGAATCATTTTCATCCTGTTTCATCCCGGTAAGCGGGCTGGAGTGTTCATATGGCAAAAATTCCAGCCCGGTTACCGCGATCTCTACCCTGCGAGCAGAGGCCCTTCAATCTTCCTAGATAAGTCTTCCTCTTCCCGATCTAGGAAGATCGAAGGGCCTCTGCTCGCAGGGTACGCGATCTCGGCAACCTGGCCAGCCCGCCCTTTTATATCAACATCACGGAATTTTTACAAAGCATTTAGTGATAAGGCAAGATCTTGTTAACCGGGCTCATATGAAGAGGCCCTCAGGGCCTCTTCATATGAGCCCGGTTACCGAGATCTCGCCTTACCATTAAATGCTTTGTAAAAATTTCCACTTGTTCATATGAGAGGGTGGGCTGGCCCCGGTTGTCGGATCTCGGTTTTTCCAAACGAGATCTCGGTAACCGGGCTGGAATTTTTGCCATATGAACACTTCAGCCCGGTTACCGGGATGAAAATTATGCAATGCATTTTCGTCAGTAGAACAGATTTATTTTTGATTTTGGCTTCTTGTTTCTTCTATTTATAATTCTGAATAATTTCTTTTGATAGTTAAAGTACAGATAAAGGATTTTTTTTTTCCAAAACCGATAAAAGAGAGAAATTCTCATGAGACTTGTTTGTTAAATTGCACACATGAATGGTCGCGTCACCACGTTTTCATCATGGTAACCTGGCTGTAATTTCCCATGTGAACAGATGATAAATTCATCCCGCTAACCGAGCCAGTCCGGTCAACCGGGCTGATATGAAGCGGTGAGGGTAAAAGGAGGAATGAGTTTGTGGAATGGCATGTGGCATCACAGGCTGACAATCCGAACTGCGTGACGTCACGCACGCCATTTGATCCCATACATTCTTTGTATTTTCAAACGGCTGTTCTCGG
>JAEMWC010000012.1:170000-267500 GCA_016490735.1 Pachyseris speciosa | reverse complement strand
CACAAGCTTGGAATTTCACGAAAATGTGGAAAGATATACTGATGCAAGCTACAGATAAACATGCACCACTAAAAACTTAACGGGCTGACAGCAAAAAGTCTCCATGGATTACTGATCAATTGCGCCATGAAATGCATAGAAAAGATTTCTTAAAAGATAAAGCAGTTTTTTGCGGCTCCCGTTTGGCTTGGAATCAATAGAAACGTGCCCGGAACCATACAAATAACGAAATTAAGAATGCTAAGCGTAAATATTTCACTGACAATCTAGAGTCCAGCAAATCAAATCCTAAAAAAAGCCTGGCGGTTAATTAATGAATTGTCCTCGCGACATCCAAACAAAGTAAGGAATATTATGGAAATTAAGGTTAGGGAGCAAACAATAACTGAACCTTCTGAGATAGCCGAAGAACTAAATATGCATTTCTCAAGCGTTGGCGAGAAACTTGCTTTAGAAATACCGTCATCTAATGTTGAGCCTGAGTCCTACCTTGAAGCAACTACAACAACGTTTTCTCTGTGTTTCGCACTTGCGGTTTGAAGCGCTACTTTATTGGAAAGTTACAGTCAATTGTACTGATATCGGTTTATTCTTGAACTCAGTTGTAACAATCACACAGTAAAACTGCAAGAAATGACTTAAATGACCTATAAATGACGTGCCGAGTAACACACTCACAATTCTGTGGGGTATTCAGCACATTTGAAATGCTCCACCGGCACAACGCTTTATGTCCGTCCCACTGTTGGAAAGGCGCGCGCTTTACGCTGTTAAAGAGCACCAACACACAAGATGGACGCCACGTTTATTCTACACAAGACCCCAAAGCATGCTGGGGCATAACACGTTATGGGGGGTTATGACGTAAATGATGTAACATCCCCCCTTTAGTCCAAAATAAAATGCAAATAACCGATCTTTACTCGCAGCGCTGCTCTGGCTGTTACTCTTGTAATGTTCAACTACAACGAAACGTTCAAAGAAAGGGTTCATTTAAACAAGTCAGACGACTCTGTCTAGTTCAACGCATTGGTGTTCATTAAGTCTCACTCCAAGCCTACAGATTCAAGCGGGTTGGCGCTTTGACGAGTCTTCCTGAGCGGGTCTTTACCTCGTTGGCTGGTCTCAGGTTCCTCTCTGCTTCAATGTTGATTGGCCTATCGGTGAGCTTAGGTAAATCCAGTGTTTCTAGTGTCCTCTGTTGCTGCTGATTTGGTGTGCACAACTGGAATTCTGGATCAGGGAGGTGGACATCTGAATTGCAATGCTGGACTTCTGGTTCCGGGTTTTGGTTGACCACAGTCTGGATAACTACTTTGTTGTGGAGATTGCAGCTGCCTCGGGGGAATAGGCCCTGGTGCACCTATGGCAAACTCAGGTTGTGTAAACAGTTGATCTTCCTCATATGAAAACGGTGTTGTGTTACTGGCTTGCAGAGACATGTAATTCTTGGATCCAGGTGGAGGGGCTGCAGCTAACCTTATCTCTGCTCTATTTCTGCAAATCTTTCCGTACGAAGAAGTTACAGTGTACGATCTGGGTGAGAAGACTTTCTCTACAATGCCATGAGGCCAAGCAGAGTGCTTGTGCTGAGGATTGGGTTTGGCATAAACCCACTGGCCAGGCTGAATTACACCATGTGGAAGTACTCCCGTCCTCCTGTCATAGTACTGTTTTGCTCTAGACCGGCGTGCACCGATCTCGGTCTTAACGGTAGCAGGGTATGCAAATTCGGACTGCAGAAACGCTGGGGTCATAGGGAGGATTCCCTTTGTGCGACGGGAGAAAAGTCTCTGAGCTGGAGAGTGTTCCTGTCCTTGCTGTGGAGTATTTCGGTAGTCTAGAAGAGCGAGATGAATATCCTTGTTCGTCTGGTACATCCTCTTGACAATCTTTACGGCTGCCTGTGCTTTGCCATTTCCTTGCGACCAATTTCGGGGAGGAGGTCACATGTTCAAAACCATAGTCAGTGGCAAATTGCTTGTATTCATTACTGATGAATTGCGGGCCGTTGTCCGTGACCAAACGATCTGGTACCCCGAACCTTGCAAAGTGTGCTTTGGTGAACTCCATTACTGTTGCTGTGAGTGTATTGGATAATGATGTCGATTTCTACCCAATCACTATAATGGCATGTAGTGACCAAATGCCACTTTCCTTCCCACATGAGAATGTCTTGACTGACTAACGACCATGGGTGGTCTTGAATGTCATGACTGAGCATGGGTTCTTTTGGGGCTTGACTAGCGTACTGAGCACACACCGAACATGACATGCATTTATTTTTTGATATCTGAGGTCATACCAGGCCAGAAGAGGGACACCTTAGCTCTTCGAATACACGAACCTGCCCCAAAGTGTGTTTTGTGGATTTTCTCCAGCATAGCTGATCTCATTGAGCGTGGAATGACTGCTTGCCGTCCTCTGTACACGATACCATCTGACACAGATAGTTCATCTTTGAAGGTGAAGTAAGGTCGCACTAAAGGATCCACCCGCGCTTTGCTAGTTGGCCAGCCAGTCATTACCAGAAGTGATAACTTTTGCAGGGCGGGGTCCATTGCAGTATGCTCTCGCAAGGCGTGCAGGGTAGCATCGGAGATGCCAGGGTTGTCCAATGACATAGTTTCCAATTCCACTCTAAAGATGTGCTCTCCCGAGAGATTGGCTGTGGAAAGCTGGGCAGAGGTGCTCTGGATAAGGTGTCAGCGATGAATTGCTGTGCCCCTATCTTGTACCTCACCACAAATGACCAGCGTTGTAGCCTCATACGCATGGCCTGTAATCGGCGGGGTGCTTTGTTGAGAGGTTTTTTAAAGATACTCTCTAGTGGTTGATGATCTGTTTGGACCGTGATATCTGGCTTTCGTAAAACAGACTGTCCCATTTGTCGAAAGCCAAACATATTGCTAGACTTTCCTTCTCGATAACCGCATTTATAATATATGGAAGTGCAAATCACTCTGAAAGATCCATCGATGAACGTAGTTCGCAAACTGTTGACCAAACTAAATGAAAGGAAAACTGCGGGCCTAGATAACATTCCAGCCAGACTTCTTAAAATGGCTGGCAACATAATCGCACCATCGCCTAGTCAAATATTTATAAAGTCGATTAACACTGGTGTTTTTCCAACTGAGTGGAAACTCGCTAGAGTAACTCCTATATTCAAAAAGGGCAAAAGGGACGACCCGAACAGCTATCGACCAATATCCATTATTCCGACCGTAGCCAAAATTTTCGAAAAAATTATATACGGCCAGCTTTGCGACTATCTTAATGACAACAACTTACTAACTCACTGCCAATCTGGATTCCGATCATTACACAGTACACTCACCGCATTGATTGAAGCCACAAATAGTTTGTCGGTCAATATCGACAATGGCCTTGTAAATGGTGTAATTTTCATCGATCTCAAACAAGCCTTCGACACCATCGACCATAGTATCCTTATACGGAAGCTTCGGAAATGTGGCGTTAACACTAGTAGTCTCAAATGGTTTGAATCATATCTTTGTGACCGAAGCCAAAAATGCAGCACAAATGGCAATTTATCAAATACTGCCCCAGTTTCTTGTTTCGTCCCATAAGGTAGCAATCTTGGTCCACTGCTATTCTTAGTCTATATTGATGATTTTTCCAATTGCCTTACTTCAGCCTCTCCGAGAATGTTCGCCGATGATACTAATATAACCTTCGCTGCCAGTACAATGACTGACCTTGAGAATGCTGTTAAGTTAGAACTAAGAATCTTCACCGCTGGCTTAAAACCAACAGGCTAAGCCTTTAGTTAATATCGCTAAAACTGAATTCATGGTAATTGGGTCAAATCAACGAATACGTGCTCTATCGAATAACCAGATCCATATTGAGATTGACGGGAAATCGATCAAAAAAGTCGCAGAAGCTAAATCGCTGGGTTTTTTTTATTGACGAACACCTTTCATGGACAAAACATATAGAAGAAATTAGTAAGAAGATATCCTCAGCCATAGGCGCCCTTAAACGAATGAGACCGCTCTTCCATTTCCATTTCCATTTATTTGCCATTAACCACATAAAAATACAAAATTTAAAAATACGAAACACAAGAAATTTATAATAACTTAAACTTAAGACAATAGACTACAAGTGTGTAAGGTGGTAATGACAAGAAAGCCTATATAGAAGCCGGGGGCTTATGAACTATAGGCTTCCTGACAATATAGGATACATTATACGAATTACGGGGACAGCATGAAATATGAAATGTATTATTTTAAAAAGAAAAGAAAAGAAAAGAAGAAGTAAGTAGCTCAACAATGAGTATATTTGCCTAAGAAAGAAGGAATTTTTTAAGTCTTTTCCCAAACAAACGAATGCTTTCACTGTTTTGAATTTCATGACTTAACGAGTTGAAAAACTTAGGTCCTTGAAACCGAATTGAGAAGTTTCGAATATTAGTTCGGCAGGGAGGTATGTAAAAAAGGTTGCAATTTCTAGTATAATGCGAATGTAACTGGCTTGCGAGAGTAAACATATCACGAAAATAATTAGGAAGTAAACCTCTTTTGAATAGATACATGAATTTACCTATCTGGTATAAATAAAGGTCAGAGAATTTCAAAATCTCCTTTTCTTTGAAAAGAACATCAGTGTGGTAATCGAAAGGAACTTTAGATATTATTCTTATTATCTTCTTTTGCAGAAGAATAACGCGATTTAAATCACTCTGATATGTCGATCCCCAAACTGAAACACAATATATTAAGTAAGGGTAAACTAGACTATAGTACAAACCAAGCGTTGATTTGACCCCACTTTGACTATTGCAACCCTGTTTGGGACGAACTCAGCGTTACCTTGAGCGACAAACTCCAAAAACTCCAAAATAGGGCTGCCAGGGTCATTAAAGTCCAGTTAGCGCTTTGAAATCTTACGAATTGATGCTATCAACCCTCGTCACCCCTGTAGCGATTATGAGTCAGGTATTGGCCCAGCAGGCAACTTTCGAGATATTTCAAAAATTCACTTTTATTCACTGTGATCTTCGCATTGTTATATCCTTACGATAGTCAACTGGAATACACTCCACTCTTTTTCTTTTTCTTTAAAAAAAAAAAAACGCGGAAACTAGGATTGACACACATTTTTATTCAGTTTTGCAAACTGGCCGAGTAAGTGACGGCTGGCGCAACAAGCTTTAAATCTAGGCCAGCCAGGCAGGAATGTCAAAGAAATTTGACATGATACAGACTGTTCGCTGTGTATGAGGGTCTCTATTCGGGCCGGTAAAACGATGAGACAAAGCTCACTGTTACGAGTTCAAATGTGGCTAGAGGAATGTAGTTCAGTTGAAGTCCAGCAGAACGCAGGGATGTCGGAACAGCAACAAGGAGATTTATTCCACAAGAACGTAGTGATTACTGCTTAAGACACTTTTACACACTCACAGCTCTTCCTGGCTTGAGAGTTAAAACACGACCTCTGTCAAACAACTCACAGCTCGTCCTGGCTTGAGAGTTAAAACGCGACCTCCGTCACACTTGCATAAACACGGCCTCACCGCTTGTAAACACTACTCGATCAATCGAGTACTCTAAATCTCTAGCTTGGTGGCTAATATACCTTTTACATAAAATTCTAGAACCTACTCAATAGGCCAAAATTAGTAGCATTACAACATTGACGAATTTCGGAGTGGTCCTGTAAGCCTCATTCTACTCGGTAAGAGGGCAATCAATTGTGGTCTGTTAGTCTTCCGGTATTCTTTGCCCCACAAAAGCAATCTTCAAGCCCAGTGACCTCTACACTGCGATTAGTTTCTAATTTTGGCGACGGGCGCAATTTCGCACGCGCGTTTACGTCTCCGGCCCCACAATCCATCGCCAAAATTAGGGACTACTCACAGTCTAAGCGACCTCAACCACTTAAACACTTAACCCGGTCTTTGATGATTGCTATAAGTGGAGAGACGACCACGACTACCTGGCTCTCTAGGAATTTGCGCCCCAAACAATGCAATTATTTAAAATTATTTTCAACTGGAAATACAGAAAGACTTTCTCCGGATCATGTGTACTATAGGTAGTGTCCACCGCCTTCTCCAGGTCTCTCTCGAAATTTAGTAGCCTGCGTCACAGACGTTATCTAACCCCGGTTAGTAAAGTGTTCGAAGCAGCGCAGAATTCCTTGTTCTGTGTACCAGAATTTGAGTACGCGCTATGATTGGACAATCAACAAAAGTCATTATCAATAGCCAATCATTATCAATAGCCAATCATGGAACGCACTTCTTGCAATTTATTGAATCCGTTGGGGGTCCAGAAAAAGGAACATTCGGCGCTGCTTCGCAGACGTTACTAACCGCGACGCAGGCTAGAAATTTAGCTGCGATCGACGGTCGAGTTTGAATTGGTCAAAATTGAAAATAGCAGGAAATGACCTGAATTGCTCAAAAAGTGGGAATGCATAGAACACCTTGATGACTGTTGTGAAGAAACCGTTGCTCTCTGTAGTCGAATTTAGTTACACTAAGGGCGTTTTACTGAATGTTTGGCTTTCAAAGTCATCTACTGTTTTCAAAGTAATGCTTGGAATATTGTCCATGATGTTTTCTCATTTGGAGCAGTTTTTTAAATACTTTTTCAAAACGTCAGCGATAACAACTGTTAATTGGTGCAACTTTGCTGACGGCAATACTTATTATGTACAATGTACCTTGGGTGCCAGAGGTCTTATTTTTTTAAGTGTCACAAATTCGATTCGTTTTCTCTACAAATCGACAAGTATTTTTAATTTTTTTTTTATTTTTACAATTTTTGAAATGCTTTGTATTGTCCTCACTGTCAAATCCGTGCGAAACCAAAAGATTTTCCAACAAAAAGTGTGTAAGGAAACGACGAAAACCTTTGACGCAAATAAACTTTCAGTGTTCGAAATAATTATTTACGACGAAATAAACGCAATCCAAAAATATTTTTGAGTGGCGCCATCGCGTCCAACCACAACTTAAACACAACTTTACATTGAGAAATATTCTTCGTTTTAACTAAACGCACCACTCTGACTCTTGCCATTACTTCAGTAAGTTTTAATTTTTTTATAGAACAAAGCAGTAAATCAGCTATTCAGGTCAAATTTGCATGCGAATGCGTATCAGATTTCGCTTGCGTGCGTTCCGGCTTCTTCGAAATAAATCACAACCAATCAAGTGTATCTTGCTTTTTATTCTTTTAAAAGGCATGGAAATCCTTGCCATGACCGGTGAGGGTAAAAGGAGGAATGAGTTTGCGGAATGGCATGTGGCATGACTTGCGGAATCGCATAATTATGCGGAATGTAATGTATGCAAAATGGCGCGAAAAATTTAATTCAACTGAAGGAGTTAATTATTCAACAGCCAAAGCGCAAGCTATGTAGCTGCCGATCTCGGTCACAACTACTCTCCACCCGGCTTGCTTTCGTGTAAACGTAACACTTATGAACTCTTGAGGTGATCAAATTTGCCTTGAGTTTTGCTTTCATAGGATTAGCCTGTTCGCGAATGATATTTGCAGCATATTTGTGAAGCTATGCACGAAAGAATCGTTCGACTGCGAGACAACAGAGACAAGCGAGCTTTTGCCATCTTGTCAATTTCACAGTGTAGGTCAAACTCTTTTGGCAGTTTTGAAATTAAAATTTTATTTTTCCGGAGTCGACTGTAAGCGATTTAGGAACGGAGTCTCACAGAGGCTTATCAGTTATGGTTTTCAGAGTTTTACAGGAGTCTCAAATCGGTCGAGCTGCTTTTGTTGTTATGAGTATGAATAACTGAACTCTCGAAGATCGAGCGACAAACGAGGAAAATATTATAATCAGTTGCGAACTGACTAATCCTATAAACGCAAACCCAAGACAAATCACTTCAAGCGGGTTCATTTGTAATATATTTATATCAAGTCTATCAAAGTACAAGTCCCCTCTGCAATGAAAACTTTCTCGGTCAAATCCAATTTGTTTTCAACATTTTGTTGTCACTGAGATCAGCAACTACAGCTAACGACAAAATTGTTGAAACAGTTTACCCTTTCCCGCTGTCCCCCAATGTTGGGGTCACAGGATCTGCTGAGAGAATTGCGAGAAACAACACTGAGAGGGAAGGGGGAGCCGCCGAGCGTACTAAATAGCCCTTTGCTGTGCTGTCTCAAGTAATTTTGTCGCCGACTGTAGCTTACCATTGATTATTCACTGTGCTAGGCTGGCAGACGCGATTAATAATCGCGTGATCAAGATTATTAACCGTAAAATTATTATCTAGAGAAGGGGCTAGTTGTTGATCCCGGTAACAACAATTTGCTGAAAACAAATTTGATTTGACCGAGAAATTTTATAACATCTGGTACCTAGGGTACTCGATCTTCGATGAGGCGAATCTTGAACGCGAGCACTGAGTTCAGTTATTCATATCATAACAAGAAATTAGCAGCGCGACCGATGTGAGACTCTAGTAAAACTCTGAAAACTATAACTTGAATAAGCCTCTACGGGGCTCCGTTCCAAAATCTCTTACAATCGACCCTGGAAAAATAAACTGTCAAAGCGTGTGACCTACACTGTGAAATTGACAAGATGGCAAAAGCTCGCTTTTCTCGCAGCCGCGAACGATTCGCACAAATACACTGCAAATATTATTGACCAACACTCCCGAACAGACTAACCCTATGAAAGCAAAACTCAAGTTAAAATTTAATCACCTCAAGAGTTCATAAGAAAGCAAGCCCGGTGAAGAGTAGTTGTGACCGAGATAGACAGCTAGCTTGCGATTAATATTCTCTGTGTTAGGCTGCAGAATAATTAACTCTTTCAGCTGAATTAATTTCTTCGCGCCATTTTGCATACATCACATTCCGCATAATTATGCGATTCCGCAAATCATGCAACATGCCATTCCGCAAACTCATTCCACCTTTTACCCTCACCGTGCCATGACTGTGCGAATCTACAGTAGTTCCTGTGAGAAATTTACAGTGCACTCAAATATGTTGCGTGCCGGTCAAAAGACGCGACTGTGTATTCCCGGGGGATACCTAAAACCCAACAATTTATCGTGTTGATTGAAAACCATAAGTATAATTCGTGTATCAAATGACTGCTCAGGCTAAGAGTCAGATTTCAACGGATAGCTCAAGCTATCCTGCAGAAACTAATCTTTCCATCAAACAGTGCATACCACGTTAACGCCAACTTTAATATGCAGTTTGTTAAGTTTATTTCCTCATGCTTTGATTTACGAAACAAACTCTTATCAAAGTAGTTCGATTCTTGTTCTCTTAGCTCTTTGATTTGCTTTTACGGTCATGCAAATAAAACTTGTTACTGTTGTTGTATTTTTCTTTCGCGAGGAGCGGTTAACCTGCTCACGGGACCGCAAATGATCCCATCCCGGACCGTAAAGGATCCCCATATTGGACTGGAAATGATCCCGAGTAAAAAATAAGAATAGGATGGATTGATTTAAAAATGAGACACAAAAAAACACGTATTATTATATTATAAGAAATATTCCAATTTTGATTTTATTCGGTTTTGGTGGAAAATCTGTGTCATTGCGTGACGTTCTGTCTGTTTGTTGATTTCAGGACGGTTGCGTAGTATAGTAATTGATTTTGTAAAGACGAAAATTAGCTTTATCAACGGAGTTGATAATGTAAATTGACCACCGTATCAGGGATTTGATTAGCTGACGTTTCGAGCGTTAGCCCTTCGTCGGAGCGAATCGAGGAATTGTGGGTTGTGTATGGTTTATATACAGACCCGGGTCGACCTATCGTTTCTGCCTGTAGTTGCCCTACCGAACTTATTTCTAGCTATTTAGACAAGATTATGGCGCCCATCGTCAAATCTTTGCCATCTTACATTAAAGACAGTCAACACGCACTTGAAATTTTCCGCGATTTCAATTTCACCGGCGAAGACAAACTAATTTTTTGTAGGGGAGCACGGATGGCGCAGTGGTGACAGCACTCGCCTTCCACCAATGTGGCCCGGCTCGACGTCATATGTGGGTTGAGTTTGTTGTTGGTTCTCTTCTCTGCTCCGAGAGGTTTTCCTCCGGGTTCTCCGGTTTTCCCCTCTCCACAAAGACCAACATTTCCAAATTCCAATTTCATCTGCTTGTAAAGCGCATTTGATCATATACACATGGAAAATGCGCTATATAAGTTCTAAATTATTATTATAATTATATAATTTTTACTATGGATATTACATCTCTATACACTGTCATTCCAAACGGCAAAGGTCTTCAAGCACTTAAGTATTTTTTCGATCAACGCACCGTCAAGGAACCAAGCTCGGAAACGCTACTCCGCCTAGCTGAACTAGTTTTAACACTTAACTGCTTTTCTTTCGCTGACAACTATTACAAACAAATTAATGGTGTAGCGATGGGTACTAAAATGGGACCTAGCTACGCCAATCTTTTTGTAGGTTACGTCGAGTACCAATTCTTCAATCAGTACAACGGTCCTAAACCTGAACTCTACGGTCGCTACATTGACGACTGTATCGGCGCAATTTCGTCTGGCAAGGAGGAAATCAATCAATTTATAACCGCCGTTAATTCCTTTCATCTGGCTCTAAAATATACCTGGGAAATTTCGGAAACTTCCCTGGCTTTTCTTGATATCAAAGTTTTTATCAGCGGCAACGGTTTATGTACCAGTGTGCACTACAAACCCACCGATTCTCACAGTTATTCAGTGTTGTATTCATCTTCACATCCATCTCATGGCAAAAACGCCATTCCCTATCCTCAATTTCTTAGACTTCGACGTCTATGTAGTGATGACTCTGATTTTTCCAACAAATCAGAGGAAATGTGCCAGTTCTTCGAGAAACGTGGCATCCTGATTCTGTGGTTCAATCGGGCAATCACCGCGCCCAGCAGATTGATCAACAGTCCGCACTTCAGCCGTCACAAAAGGAAAAGAATGACAGAATTCCATTCACCCTCACATTTCACCCGCATAATAACCCAGTTAAAGCCATCATTCTTAATAACTTTAAGATACTGCAAAATGATCCAGAAACTGCTAGAATCTTTTCGCAACCACCGCTGATTTCATTCAAACGGGACAAAAATGTAGGTAACTTCCTAGTTAGAAGCGCGTTCAAAACAACTGAACAGCCTGGCACTTTTAAATGCGCGCGCTCGCGATGCAAAACTTGTCCTTTCATTCAAAACACTGACAAAATATCGGGCCCTAAGCGATCTGTTAAGATCACTCATCGCTTCACGTGTATCTTCGCAAATGTTATCTATTGCATAACCTGCACATTATGCAAAAAGTTATACATCGGCGAAACAGGAAGACGACTAGGTTACCGATTCCGAGAACATCTTCGTGATGTTGAGAAAGATGACAAAGACGCATCCAAACCTGTCGCTCGGCATTTTAATCTCCCTTACCATTCCAAACAACACATGTCGATCTCCGGCCTTTCCCTATATCAAGGTACCACGGAAATCCGTAAAAATCTCGAGCAAAAACTGATCTTTCAAATTGGCACTTTTAATCCCCAAGGTATCAACGAGCGCTTTTCATTCAATTAATTTATTCCTGTTTTTCACGTTACCATGTTACCACCAATAGCGTAGCTCCATTTTAATAAATAATAAATAATAAAAGTATTTATAAAGCACTTATACTTTCCAGTGCTAAGCGCTTTACAATGCTTCAAAAAGATCGGTTAAAAATTAAAAGTCTAAAAAATCATTACATATGAATGTACATAATCACAAAATACAAAATAAAAACCTAAGATAGTTCATAAACTCGCTTAAAAAGAAAGGTCTTCAATTTAGATTTGAACCTATTTACATCATTGAACGATCTAATGTCAATAGGCAAATCATTCCAGAGTATCGGGGCAATGACTGAAAAAGCCCTAAAACCATATGTGTTTAAGTTATAGGGTTTAATAATAAGACGCCATTTGTCTGAAGATGAGCGAAGGTTCCTCGTAAGTTAATAAACATGGATTAGGTCAACCAAATAATCAGGAGCTAAATTGTTGAGTATCTTAAAACAAATGAGATTAATCTTAAAGATAATTCTTTGCTCCACCGGTAGCCAGTGCAACTCCTTTAGAGTACCACTTATATGATCAAACTTGCTTAAGCAGGCAATCACACGTGCTGCAGCGTTTTGAACACTTTGAAGTTTGCTAATTTCATACTTGGGAAGACCATGTAAAAGCGAGTTGCAAAAATCCAGCTTTGAATTTACAAATGCGTGCACAAGAACTTCAGCCGTTGTGGCATTAATGTACTTACGAATCTTAGCTATATTTCTTAGGTGGTAGAATGCCTCTTTAACTACGTTGTTAATATGAAAAGACATCGTTAGCGTATTATCGAAAATCACGCCGATATTACGCGCCTTATTTGTAGGCTCGATGATAACAGTTCCTATTTTAATTGAAGGTAGCCGTGGGGGGAGTCTAAACCTAGAATAGAGAATGAGAAGTTCCGTTTTGTCAGTATTTAATTTCAGTTTATTAGTAGTCATCCAGTCGGTGATATCAACAAGACAGCTTTCAATCCGGGAAATTGTAGTGGTAAGATCATCCATATCATCACAACTGAAGGTGGTGTACAGTTGAGTATCATCAGCATACATATGGAAGTCCATGTCATGACATCGTATTAGGTCACCAAGCGGGGCCGTGTACAAGAGATACAGCAACGGACCCAACACGGACCCCTGGGGTACACCAAATCTGAGCGGACGAGCTGAAGAGGTAGATCCATCGATCTGAACTGACTGGGAACGATCAGTAAGATAAGACTGCAGCCACAAAAGCGCTTTTCCTTTTATACCAAACCTGGATCGTAGTCTGTGTAATTAGATCATATGATCAACGGTATCGAAGGCTGCTGATAGATCTAGCAGCAAGAGAACAACGCATTGCTTATCATCAATTGATTTCAAAATATCATTTTGAACACGAAAAAGCGCTGTCTCACAACTGTGGTGTTTCTTATAAGGAGACTGGAGACCTTCATTCAGATCATTATCACACAAATAATTCGTCAGACGAATGGCCGCAGCTAGACAAAAACTTCAGGTTAGATACTGGTCGAAAGTTAGAAAAAATTTCAAATTCTAGGGACGGCTTCTTCAGCAAAGGAGACAACACTGCATTCTTCATGGAACTTGGCATAGAAGCTGAATTGAATGAGAGGTTTACGACTCTATTAAGAATAGGTAGTAAATCATCAATACAGCAACGTAGAAGAGAAGCAGGTACAGGATCGAGAGAACACGATTTGGCGGCGATTTTTTTCACAAAACCAGAAAGTTCATCCTCTGAGGTAGGAGAGAATTCGCTTAATTCACATGAAGTTGTGGCGTCATCTATCAATGGAAAAGCAGAAGCATCAGTAGTAGATAGCGTATCCAGTTGATGCCTGATTGTCACAATTTTATCACCGAAAAAGTCAGCGAACGTATCACATAATTCCTTTGGAGAGCCACAGGATGGATAGTGGTTTTGAGGCTTACGATGCAGCATACGGTCTATGGTGTTAAATAAAACTTTGGAATCCGATTTATTTTCATTAATAAGCGAAGCGTAATAACTCATCTTTGAAGACTTCAAGAGCTTACGAACTCGACTACACTGATCAGCATATTGCAGTCTATCTGTTTCAGTTCCAGACTTACGCCAACGCCTGTCCAGTTTACGACGTTTACGTTTTTCTGCGGCAATTTCCTCACTATACCACGGTGCAGATGGACGAGGTGTTACAAAGCATGTTTTTAATGGAGCATGGACGTCCACAACCTTGCCCAATTCCCTATCATATTGATCACATAAATCATTCACATTGGATGCAGGTAAGGAGAAAAGTGTGGAAGCCATGACATCGTTGCGAAATTCAATTGAATCAACACCACGCATTTTCCGATATTGTTTTTTGACTTTTGGTGGACGTGGCTTGGCAAGTGATAGTATTGAATGAATAGCTGAGTGATCAGACCAATAGTGTAGGTCCATTTTCAGTATATAAACCATACACAACCCACAATTCCTCGATTCGCTCCGACGAAGGGCTAACGCTCGAAACGTCAGCTAATCGAATCCCTGTACGGTGGTCAATTTACAATATCAACTCCGTTGATAAACCTAATTTTCGTGTTTCACTCCCCCACCGACGCAGCACCACAGTTTCTTTAGAAACTAATCCCCTTTATTCATATGATTTTGTAAAGACACGTGTGATCGTGGGCTGCGAGTTTCGCTTGATGTCATTTGTTTACTACTCGGGCTAGAGACGCCGCCTGAGTTTTAAAATGAGCTCCGTTTTGCTTCGTCGTGTTTCATCCACAAAGGGCACCTCCGGCGTTTCTGAGCCAGCGCTAACTAAAAATAGTCATTTTGGAATAAATAAACGTTTTTTACCTTATAGTAAAAGAAGCCATCGTCACCGCTTGTGATGCAAATGTTTCGGGTTCGAGTTCTGTGAACGGCACCTCTTTTTTTGCGTTTCTCTCAGAGGAAAAGTAGGGAACTTTGGTAACAACTTTCTCTTTTGGAAATAACTTCACCTCTTTAACGTGGTTAATAGTGAAAGAGCTTTCAGTACAAAAAATCCTAAGCGCACACGTTAAAACCGAAGAGAATAAGCCACGAAAATGTCGCTAAGAGGTTACAAAAGCGCCCTACGCCGTGGTAAGCGAGTTTTTAAAAGCTTTTAAAATCATTTCCTTATGAAATTGTAGCTATTGCTTTACTATTTATACGCCACATGATTCTCTCGCTCACCACAGCATTTTAAATTACAGATATCGCAGCTCACAAAAATCTGCCGCGTAAGTGTTTGACTTCTCATGTCCATGAAAGGAATCACGATTCGGAAAAAGCCCATTTTTTGCATCGCTAGTTTGAAAACTTCATCATGCCACTTTGAATTAATCAAAATGCACACAATTTTGAGGGACCTTATAGAAGTCTATTGGCAATCTAACGAAGGAAACACAAAGTGTATTGGATACTTGGTTATTTTTTAGCGAATTTTTTAAGTTACCAATGTCCAAGAAACGGCTTCGTTACAAAAGTTCCCGTTTTGCTAAAAGTTCTAACAAGTAATTTCAGCATCATTTCTTTAGAGATAAGAAACAAAAAAGCAATCAATCTAAACAGTACTATAATAAAAATAAGTGACAGAAAATCCAGGTCTTTACTATGAAACACAAGGGAACTAGCGCTGGGAAAAGGTCTTTTTCAACCTTTGTTCCTTTTTGCGCTATTGGGGGTACGGGTGAATCGGTTGCACAGTTGATTTTGTGATTCATTGCAGAGGATTGAATAGATGAATATCCATGAAATACATAATTTAAAACGTTTCATAAACAAAATAATATATATATTACGGCGTCCTACATGCTGGAAACTTATCCATAAGGAGGGCTTCTCTAGTGGGTTCTTATGCCGTCGGCGGATTGACAACGCGTTAAAGTCAAACCCAAAGGCTCCACGACAACTTGATCTTCAGCTTCAGAGATGAATTTATGACAGAAAACACGAGGGATACGATGGAAATGGCTCTTTCATTTCAAAGAAGAATACGACGGTGAAAGCACACTGATAAGACAGATAGAATATTAAGCGCGATACCTGCAACTCTCTATTGTTCTACACCGCTCATAATTGATTTTTGCGTACATCCCACGGATTCGTTTTTCTATGGCCTCGCTTAACATTTCCTTTCTTTGCTCTGAATTAAATTGTTTCTTTTCTCAGAGTTATTTTCAACATTTCGTTTAACCCAGGTGTCTATGGACGAATTTTCAGATCGGCTTTCGTTTAGATCAGAGGGGAGTGGCTGACGAAATGTTAACGCCCCCCTGTTCCTCGTGAGCAACTCGTCAATGGAAGATTTCAATAGGAGATACTTCTCCTGAAAAAACTTGGGGGCAATTATTTAACATGACTTGCAAAGAGCATGCTTTACTGGGCGAAGGGAGTGACTAAAGAATCAGATTGCGTATAAATTTGGATGTATCAACTTTGTCAGTATATATTTTACTGTGAATACTTTTTAATTTACTTCATCGACACTGGTGATAAATTCAATTGTTTGTGTATCACTTGCCAAACGACGAAATACCACAGTTTCTCTATTCATGTTTGGATGCATAAAAAATTAGATCAGAAGCGAATTAGAACTATCTCTTGTCGAGTTAGATATGAGGAGCACAACTGCTTCCAGAAGGTTACTTTCCCGATAACGGATTACGGGGTAAGCCCTTTTATAATATATGCCAATGAAAGGGTGTAGCAAACTCCTTTGCACTTAAATTTCGGTGAAAAGGAATAAGGAAAATCTTTTTTTATGAATGAGGTGTTTACGTTCTGACAACAACGACAACAGAGCAAGCACAGTGGCGTACATGAGTGCTGCTGAGTACGTCAGTTTAATAATGAATAAGAGCGAATCATTGTTTCTGCCGCTTTTCTTTCACCAAAAACAATGTAATCGTAAGGATTTAAGTTTATTAAGATAGTCCTCACCCCAAATGAAGATAACTCCAGCCTGATCCTGTTTCCCACATTAATACACGACTACTGATACTTTTAGCAGGAAGAACTGACCGCGTTTGGAAATCAAAGCCACGTACTCGTTCATACGTAGACATTCATTCCGGTCATTTAATATGAATGCCGGTTTTGAACAAGGTTTCTCAGACTAACATTAAGCGAACTTGTTTACGTACCATACTGCAGCCAAACCTGTATTCAGAGTATTAAGAGGTAACCCTAGGGAAGGAGCTGCATGACTGACCGCTTAGTAGTGGTTGATCGCTTAAAAGAGGTTTTCCAAAATGTAGTATATAATATGATAAAAATGAAAATGTAGCACTACACAATATATTGTATCGGTCAGCATCAACAGTAACACAAAATATGAGAAAAACATCAAGTGATTGCATGTTCAAGGGAGTTCACGCCTATAGTTATAATCTTGTTTGTAAGGCAATCATCTTTGGTGTGAGCCACATTATCTGCAATTATGTTACGCTTGATAAGCTGTTAAAAGAAAATGGTTCACGTATCGTGGTGTCAAAATATCGCATTGTAATTAATTGACTGTGTGACTGCATAATAGAGGTGAATACAACACCCTTTATAATCAAAGAAAAGAATAATCAAAAAACCACAACAATGACCAGCTCCCAGTTGGCTTGTTAGGTCATTTGGTAGAGCGCTGCACTGGTATCGCAGAGGTCGTGGGTTCGATTCCCGAACTAGCCTGATTTTTTTCAGGCTTCATTTTCACTACTACTTAAGTGTTCATAACTGCGATGATTATTCACATATTCACTCTCTAATCCGCAGTTCCTATATATGATTTTCATATATATTCATTCTCAGATGATCAGAATAATTGACAAGTTAGATGAGGTTCACTGAAATACACATATCCTTTGCCAATAAGCCGGTCAGTATTGATTTTAGGATTCAACGCACAAAATTTTTGCCAAAAATAAAAAGTTGCATGAATGCCGTTACAAGAAGTGCGCACGGTCTTACCGTTATTGTTCCTGTTCTGGAAAATAATATTAGGTAAGTGTAGGTGTATACTACCAGGGGATCAAACAAAGAGAAGATCAAGTTGGTAACTTTTTATTATTATTTGTATTGTTACAGTTATTTCTATTTTGCCAGTAAGGCTGATCCTAATAAAGTAACATTCACGGGGGGTAATCTTAAATGTAAAATTAACGAATGGGTCCCTTTGTAGCATAAGCCTATGGTTGTGGCATTAACAACAACAACAACAACAACAACAGCAACAAGGGGCGTGACGAGATTTTTGGATAGTGGTAGGGCTGTCTTTAACGCGAAAGTCGTTATCACTCCGAAGGCATGTATAGAGCGTCGAAGTTGCGAGCCTCTAGGGGGTCGGGGGTATGCTCTCCCGGAAATTGTTTCTTTTACTGAAACCTCTAAAACGCCATTTCATGCATTCCTCAGACTCGAAAAGTGTTTGTCGAGTCAAGATATATACCCTGAACTTTACCATAATTTTGAACCAAAGCACCAAAATGACCGTTTTATTTACCATAAATAAATTAATGTGATCTGAATTCCCCTTTACCACGCACACAAATTAATTTGAGAACGAAAAAAAATTATTCCTAGAAGAAACTGTCGATGGTTCCGCTTCGCCAAGGCTGCCAAGGAGCTTCGCTGTGTTACCATATGTAACCACTGTACGATCGTCGGTAGCACTTTTCATAGCCTGCGCGCTCCTAAGTTTTCCCTTGCTTTCGTAATCTCACCCTTACAGAGCGGTTGTGATTGTTTAATATAAACCTGAGATACGTTGATAAATTGTGTTTATTTTTTATAACGCTCGCAAAGAATTTCAGGAATTTATTTATCTCTCACAACGGCACAATAATATATAGGACGGATAGGCTGAAAATTTGTAGGCCCAGGCCTACGAGCCTATAGGCTTGCTATGCCCCTGCAATGGAACAAACAAAGAACAGGTCATAGCTACCTGTACTGTACGTACGTACGCACATGCCTACGTGAAAAAGTAGAAAATAGAAAATAAAGAAATAAAGGAAAATTAAAAAAGCAAATAAAAAAGGAAAGAAATAAAACATAATTTTTTGAGTAAAAACATCACAATCTGCTACTATTCATTAACTCCGCTTGTTTCATTGATCTGTTGTTGATAAAAGAACAGACGGTGTATTTCCACACCACATCTCGGTTTCCAGAGAGGAGCGACGACACTCATTGGTGGATCCAATGGTCCAGACCAGACCGGAAAAAAGTCATCAGAAAGCAACAGAGGATGGTAAAGATTGAAGATCAACACGTTGTGGTCGTATCGTGTTATAGCCTTGTATAGGCCTGTCTTCACTCTTCATGGCCAAGAAATCAATAACAGATTATTACTTTGCCATCGGGACTGGCAAAAGTAATGACAAAGCCAGCTCAAGAAATTTAAACGTATGGTCTAGAGGAAAAGTTAGCCCTGACAGAGACCTGTTATTGATTCTTTATGGACAGTCGCATGCTCTGAGGGGTGATTTGATGGCTAGAAAATTTAATGAAGGCAGGTGAAAAAGATTGGAGCCTTTGGGGACGGGGAGTGGGGTGTTGGTAAATTTTGCGTAACTGTCTTAAAATATTGGCTACGCCCATGCAGGTTGGCTTCGTCACAGACAAAAGTGTATGCTGCAAATAAATACAGTCCACTACGAAGGCAACTGTTTCCCAAATTGGACAGCACGTAGACTCGTGCACAATATAATGGACACGCTACCCCCCACAACTTGCAAAGAGTTTTTGCATTATTACCACACAAGGTCTGTGCAAAATACCTCAAGCGCGGACTAAAGAAGTTAATGCGCATGCTTTCGTGTGGATCGTCTTTATAAACTTTGCAATGATTATATTTTTAAAACATGCAACAATATAAAAGGACGTCTTAGCAGGGAATGACGGAGATGAATGTCTGGAAATAGAACTTCTATGGCATAAGTGATCCGGTTTGTCTGTATGGGGGCAGGGTTGGCGTAGTGGTGAGAGCGCTCGCCTTCCACCAATGTGGCCCGGGTTCGATTCCCGGACTCGGCGTCATAAGTGGGCTGAGTTTGTTGGTTCTCTACTCTGCTCCGAGAGGTTTTTCTCCGGGTACTCCGGTTTTCCCCTCTCCCCAAAAACCAACATTTGATTTGATTTGATGTATTTAGAGTTAATTTGATTTGAAAATTGTAAAGCGCCATTGATCTGTATTTGTAAATGGCGCTATATAAGTAATAAATTATTATTATTATTATTATTACTACATAACAAACAAGCTTACAAACAATACCTTTTGACAATATTTCAAAAGGTAAATGGAATTTGGTACGTACAGTGTTTTTCCTGAAAATTTCGCTTTTGCAATCAAGTTCACCCCCCGCCCCATGTTTTGATTTGATATAAATAGATATACGTACTGTATACTGAGGGGTGGTGGCAGTGGGCGGTATATGGGCTTACTCGAGCACTTACATCATCTTAACATGACTGGCGACGAATCGGTATGCAAATACAGCAGAAATTTGGTCAACAACCGTCTGTATACAAATTTTCCCGAACACCTGTATCAAATATTATGTTTTGACCAGTTCATATGATGTGTTACCAAAGTGCCTGACTCGTGACAAAAGTGCCCGATTCGTTACCAAAGTGCCCTACGTTCAGTTACGAAAGTTCCCTACCAGGGTTACAAAAGTTCCTTTTTGTTACGAAAGTTCCCCTGTTCGTTACCAAAGTTCCCTGTCATCTTTGTGCCCATTCCTACAGCTCTCTTTCTCTCTCTCTCTCTCTCTCTCTCTCTCTCTCTCTCTCTCTCTCTCTCTCTCTCTCTCTCTCTCTCTCTCTCTCTCTCCCTGTCCCTGTCCCTGTCCCTGTCCCTCTTCCTCTCCCTCTCCCTGTCCCTGTCCCTGTCCCTGTCCCTCCCCCTCCACATCCCCCTCCCCCCCTCTCCCTCTCTCTCTCTCTCCCTGTCCCTGTCCCTGTCCCTCCCCCTCCCCTCCCTCTCCCTGTCCCCCCCTCTCCCCCCCCCTCTCTCTCTCTCTCTCTCTCTCTCTCATTTTTACAAGTGTTCTCTCTCTCTTATTTTTACAAGTGTATGTGCTTTGGCGAAAGTTCCCTTGTTCGTTACCAAAGTTCCCTGTCATCTTTGTGCCCATTCCTACAGCTCTCTCTCTCTCTCTCTCTCTCTCTCTCTCTCTCTCTCTCTCTCTCTCTCTCTCTCTCTCCCTGTCCCTGTCCCTCTTCCTCTTCCTCTCCCTGTCGCTGTGCCTGTCCCTGTCCCTGTCCCTGTCCCCCCTCCCCCTCCCCTCCCCCTCCCTCTCCCTCTCTCTCTCTCTCTCTCTCCCTCTCCCTGTCCCTGTCCCTCCCCCTCCCCTCCCCCTCCCTCTCCCTCTCCCTGTCCCTCTCTCTCTCTCTTCCTCTCCCTGTCCCTGTCCCTCTCCCTGTCCCTGTCCCTCCCCTCCCTCTCCCCCTCCCTCTCCCTCTCTCTCTCTCTCTCCCTCTCCCTCTCCCTTCCCTGTCCCTGTCCCTGTCTCTCCCCCTCCCCCTCCTCTCCCTCTCCCTGTCCCCTCTCTCTCTCTCTCTCTCTCTCTCTTCCTGTCCCTGTCCCTGTCCCTCCCCCTCCCCCTCCCTCTCCCTGTCCCTGTCCCTGTCCCTCCCCCTCCCCCTCCTCCCTGTCCCTGTCCCTGTCCCTCCCCTCCCCTCCCCCTCCCCTTCCTCTCCCTCTCCCTCTCTCTCTCTCTCTCTCTCTCTCTCTCTCTCTCATTTTTACAAGTGTTCTCTCTCCCTTATTTTTACAAGGGTATGTGCTTTGGCGGCGCCCTGAGTCGACTGACGTTTGTGTGAACTCGGGCGACTGTGAAATATTATTTGTCGCCTGGCCGGGAACTCCCTCTTGAAGTGCAGTGTGCAACAAAACCGGCCAAAAATTCTTCTAACACACTGGTGTTGGTTTATTGTGTTAGCAAAGCGTGACAGAAAAAATTCGTTCTACAAGCATTTGCACACTCGACGACATTCATAGCTGACTGGAAAATTTGTTGCAGTTTCGATGATTTTAAACATGTCACATAACCTGTATCACACTCTGTAAACACAAGCTGTACCAGCCGCACAAATCTGCTTCGTTTCTCAAAGCACCTCAATATTTTTGCTTCTCATTGGCTATTTCTGGTTTATTTTTAACAGTAACTCAGAAAATGTTGACAGGCTTCGCATTGATCTTGCGATAAACTTCGTTATAATTTATTTTGACGTTTATTTACAATTTGAATTATTCACTTTGCGTTCAGCCTCGCTGAAACAAGACCATATTATAACCATCCAATATCATAATAGCATGAAAAGAATTACGGAAATTATTCATCAGCGCAGAACCTCTGTGGGTAATTTACTTGCTTTATTCGCCGCCTTCCTGGGCAAGTTATAATTCCGTTTGGTCGCCTCGCTCGAGTATTTACTCGTGTTGACCAGTCGGCACAGGCTTGAACGGCAAGGATATCATGAACACGACATTCCAACTTTATAACCGCCATCGACCATACTTTCTACACTACCACACACTCTTACGCATGCGCGCAACTGCTTACCTACCAACATCCTCCTTTTTTTAAAAGAAACTGTTTTAAAACACCTTAACCCTTTCACTCCTCTAGCGGTCAAAACCGGCCGTGAAGAACCACGTCCCTTGTACCACTTGTGACGTCATCAGTTTAAACACTCGCAGACAACTTCACCATTTAACATGTGTCGCCAGGAGAGGTCTTTCAAACCATACCCGAATGAGCACGATTCTGTCAAACAGGCTGGAGAAAACACAAAAACTGAGTACCAAGTGACGCTGACCCGAAAATTTGAGTGAAAATCTTGTTCCACTACCCACCCACACTTCCTTCCATCTAATCCTATGATCCTAAAAGTTTCCCCCAAATCTTTTACCACCGAAAGAAAGCCCAGAAAATGCCCAGTAAGAGGGAAAGGAAGTGAGGCAAGAAAAGCAAACAAAATCAAAAAACAAAACAAAACAAAAGGGGAGGAGAGAAAGCGAAAAGTTTAAGGCGAGGGGGCAGTGAGACTTTTCAATCCGATGCCCGAACTTTGAAAGCTCAAATTAAACATCAGAAACAGAAGGACGCCAGGAGCTTTACCAGTACACAGAGTTAAATAAATAAATAAATAAAAATAAATAAATAAATGAATAAAGACGTATTTATGTAGCGCTTATTGTAAGGCTAAGCGCTATACAAGTGCAAAAAATAAAATAAAATAAAATAAAAAACTCGACGAGTTTTCGTCAGTTTTGGTTCCTTTTGGATAGATTCTGACTAGAAAAGGGCTCGACGAGCTTTAAAAGGTGTTTTTTGGCAAAATGTTCAGGAGCGAAAGGATTAATATGTTTCCGAACAAAAATAAATAAATAACAAACTCGTAACAGCAACAAACAGCGTCAATTAACAATCCGAATTGTGTCTCGCTCAGCAGTTTCGAGCCCTAACTGTTCACTGTCAAAGGTCTAGTCTCTGCGGTGGACGAATCAGTCGACCGTAACAAGACTTTTGCATTAGACTTTCAACTGGTGAAGGTGTGGATCCAACCGAACGATCAGTGGTTGGCACCGCTTCGACTAGTGTAGGAGGGGGAACAGCAGGGCTGTCTGAAGAGGACACTTCTTGCTGTACGACAGCGGGCACTTCTCGTTGTACGACAGCGCGCACAGCCTGTGTGAGAGGTTGCTGATTACAAGAAAGCGGAGCATCAGAAGGTCCTCGGTGGGTTCTATTCCGTCGAACCAATCCGTCTTGCGTTTTCATGAGGTACGAACGTAGTGTCACCTTATTTAAAACCTCTCCAAAGTTCCACCTTTCACCCCGGTGATGATCATTGGGTTTGCTATAGGCGAACTGCGCAGGAACCAGCAACGTTAACTCCTTTCTCGCAGTCTTGTCATAGTAAGATTTGGCTTTAGCTCTTCTGTCAAGATGCTCATCGCGAACCACTGTCACTGGTGGCAGACTGGCGTAACAGTGATTCAGTCACAGGCAGACTTGACTTTGTTCGACGACAAAGAAACCTCTGTGCCGGGGAGAAGGTCATACCCTGAGGTGGTGTATTTCTATGTTCTAAGAGACCAGTGAGCAGGTCATACGTTTTTAGCAACTTTTTAGCTTCTTTTGCAGCGGATTCTACTTTACGGTGGCTCTCGCGTAATAGTAGTATAGTGTTTGGGGGAACGAAATCAATTGATTTCGTTTTCCCCAAACACTATACTACTCGCCTTCTGGTCTCGTATTCTGGAATATATAGTTATTTAATTTGATGGAATATATAGTTATTTAATTTGATGGAATATATAGTTATTTAATTTGATGGAATATATAGTTGTTCAATCTATAGTTGTTCAATCTGATGGAACCAAGGTCAGCACACTTCAATCTGATGCAATATAAATGCGTGACATTCTCGGAAAAATCACCAAGCGTGACTTTCTCGGAAAACAGGGAATGAGTCATCACCTATAGCTATTATTTCTCACGTGGAACCATCCGATTGTTACATAAAAATAAAATCTCATATAATAGTATAGAAATGAGTTGTAATTCAGTAATTCACAATGAATTGGAAAATATGGGAGAATTGTTATGTTATTTTTGTGATCAGCTATTGGTCAAAGTTGTTAAAAGTGTGAAAGCACCTTGCTGTGATAAACAGGAATTGTTTAATGATAATGGTGAAAATGTTTGTCTAAATTGTGGTTCAGTTCATGGTTATGATTATTGTAAAGAGTACGTTGACTTTCATAATAATATGTATAAAATACGGCGAAAATCTGTGTATCATCGGAAGTACCATATTGAAAATGTGATAAATGGTATATGTCGTAAGAATGGACTTCAAATTTCTGTAAAAGATAAAGGCAAAATATTGAAAATATTTCAAGAGATAGACACTGTCCTTCCTTTGGTGAATAAGAATCGTAAAAGGATGATAAGTACGAAATTTATGCTTAAGCAAATATTTTTAATGCTTGATCTTCCATTTGATAAAATAATAGTTACTAGATCAAAAAAGACGCTTGGATTTTATGATTGATATTGGGTTGAGATTCTATTGTTGAGATTTGATAAGATTATTCGTACTATCAAGCAGTGAATTTTTCATCATATTTCAGTAGGTACTTATCAATAATTGGACTGTTGTCAGTCACATAATCATCGATATTCTTCATTGAGATTTGTATGCTTGAAGCATCAAAATCACCACTTCTCAACTTGTCTTTTATTGAATTGAGTAGATGTTGATAGCTTTGATAAGCATATGTGCAATTTTGGATTTTCAAATCTAGGTTTTTATGCTTCATCCACCCTTGTATCAAAAGTGCTGCTGTACTGATGGCTACTAAACTAACACCACCTGTTGCCACACTTGTGGCGAGACCCCCAGTTGCAAAGATGATGGACAAGGAATTCCCCAGTAATTTCCATTTTTTGAACCGTTTAACAGCTTGTTTATGAGCCCAACACTTTCTGTGATATGTTCGGTAATAGGATTTTAATTCATTTACCTGATCTTCTGTTAATTCATCTGAAATATGATTCCAGTTGAATATGCTTTTTCGCTCTTTCATATATATCATTTATACAATAATTCTATTAAAAATGCAATACAGTATTCCTGACATCTGGCCGCATAATGGAGATCTTTTTCTTCGCTTTGTTGTGAGGTGCTTAGATATGGCATAACAATATCCCCGATCTAATGAATAACTGTCATAAAATCTTCCATAAGCATCATGAAGTATACCATGTGTTTGTAATGTATCAATTCAACCAAGAGTATGTTCCAAGAAATATGTCAAGCAACCACTACCTGGGCCGATAAGTCCAATATCATTATGCTCATGTAAAATGTCACAAATTGTAATTAATTTATTGAAATGCTTGTGATACAAATATTGGTAAACCATAGCTGATTTCAAAATTGAGTCATTAATATATGGATATTGTTTTTTGGTGTCTTTGAATAAATATTTCACGTATTTAATAATGTCTTTCATCATATAATAATCAATTATATAAATTAAAGATCAAAATAATCTTCGATGAAACGATACATATTTCTCAGTTCTTGGTTAGTTAGTGATTTCTGCCAAACAGCAAAAGCATAAAGATCCATTTCACAAAAATTAATTGCAGAACCATCTGTATGAACTTGACAACCAATAAACATTTCTTGTTCACTACCAGTCAATGTTGCTGAAATTGATCCTGTTCCAACTGGTGTCATTGATGAAATACCTCTGAAAAATTCCATATTATGACCATCAACTCGAACAGTAAAAACTTCAATATTTCCCGTCAGATTGGCCAAAGAAGAAACAGCAAGTCTTCCATTTGATGTAGAACCGAAATCAATATAACATGCTCCATTAATCCAAGGCAGATGAACACCAAATCTAACAGCACCCTTACCCCATTGAAATTGTGATTGATATTTTGTTTGTTTAGTGTTTGCAATGATTATAACAGTACAAGTATTTCCACGCTGTCCAGCAACTTTAGAAACATCAAATGAACTGTTCTCCAAGTAGTCATCACTACCATCAAAATGTATGAAAAACTTTTTCTTGACTGAATCTCTCAGTAACAATGGTTTTTTCGAATTAGAAGTTTGTGTAAAAGTGACATTATTAACAGGATCCAGCCAACTAGAAACTCTATCATCAGCATCAGTTGTCAATACAGACAGAGATGGTATCAAAGCAATTGAAATTCCATCAAGAACAGGTATACCAGGCAGTGAATTTGAAATAACAAAATTTGCTCTATCTAACTTCAAATCTAGTTGTTTTTTTGTTACACAATCATCATCTGATGTTCCTTCATCAACATTAGTTATTTTATTTCCTCCAATGTCAATGTTTCCAGTCATTACAACACTTCCATCTTTTTTAAGGAATGGTGAAATTTCAGTGTCAACATACCCTTTTGTGGCAACATCATTGTTTGCAGTTGGTGCTGCTACATTAGTCAATTTTTTGTTTTCGATATCATGATGCCCATCTTGTGTCAATTTAAATCCATTTCCATTATCACCTTTATCACCTTTTGGGCCTGTTTTACCAGTTCTTGTATTATCTTGATTGAATACACCCATATAATATTATTTTAGATTAATTCATGACCACTTCAAGTGTGAATGCTGTATCAAATTCTCCACTATTGGGATGTGAATAGTCAATTATAAAATAGCCTCTCGATAATGATTTGTTGACGTTAACTGTTCTTATGTTTCTACTCAAAGAAGGAATTCTATATTCGAAAATAGTTGCTGGTAATGGCAATGGCCCACCACCTTCAGCTTTTGTCTTGAAATAAAATAATCCGGGTTTTGTTCCTTGTATTACATACATATTCTTAATGTGAAAGTTATTGTTATGAATGACTAAAAAATCAGAGCCATTTATCAATACAGGCTTTAAAGCATTCTTATTATGTCCTTGTTTGGCTTTGACAGAGCAATTTAAATATTGTATTTGACCAATTATTCCATTCCCATTTAAATCTAGATCACCTCCTAATTTTGGCTGATAGAGAGCAAATCCTCCGAGATCTAAAGCTGTTTCCATAATTACACCTGTAACGCTTGAACGAAATAGATTCAAACTATTATTATGAATTCTATAGCCATTCAGATTTAAATCACCACCAAGTTTAGCCTCACTTATAAGAAAGCTGTTCATATTAATATTATTTAGCATTGTCAATTCACCATTTTGACCGTCAAATAAGTTTGATGAATTATTAATCAAAGCATGTCCATTCAAATCTAAATCAGTTTGTAATTGTATTTTTTCATTCACGATTTTATAAGCTTCTGTGAAGTCGTAAATACTTGGTGGAACGTCTGCAGCTTCAAAATCAATACCATATACAACACAAGGAACTTTGTACTTATTTGGATAAGTTGGGTTAGCATTAATATGAATCGTACAATATAAATATTCAGGTGGTGAACTTACAGATGGTTTTTCAATCCATAACAAATATCTTGAATGATCTTCATTTCTGTTGTTAAATTTTCTCCCTACAGTTTTATGAATTGTAATTCCACCAGTTGCACTCAATGTTACACTACTAAGACTCATTCCTTCATAATCAGGAAATAGCCATTCAAGGATAAAAGTGTATTTTCCATCTTTTATTGTATACATATTAAACCCAATTCTCGCTCGGTATTTATGGTCAGCTTCTTTATTCAAGTCTACATCAATGACCTTTTTTGAAATCAAATGTGGTGAACGAGGTAAATTGACATATCCATTAACTTTCAAGCCATATTCAGTACTAACTTCATCGATATCATTCATCAAATATTTGAAAGCATTCTTTGGATGAGAAGCGGATGAAATATGACTTTTTTCTAATTGATCTAAATTTACGGCATCGGTTTTATTTGTTCCTTCTTTTAAGTTAATGATTTTATGCCCTCCAAGGTTTAAATCTGCTGCCATTTCTTGTGTTCCATCTCGAAGTAGAGTTTGACTGATACTGCTTTTTGATGCGAGATTAGTGTCAATATATGATTTATTCACAAGATCTGCTGGTTGGTTTCCTATCCCATGTGCTGTAATGATAAAACCCCCCATATCAAGATTGCCAGTCATATTGACAGACCCATCTCTTTCAAGAAATGGTGAAAGATCAATGTCAGAAATTTCATCATCAACATACTTTTTGTTTACAGCGTCTTGCGGGTTTGTGGGGTTATCCTGCAGGTTGAGGATTTTGTTTAATTTCATGTCAATATTCCCACCAAATGCAACATTGCCATTTTCAATTTCGTAAGCTGGGTCATGAGTAAAGTAAGACAAATTGGTGTGAAAGCCAAAGGCTCCATAAACAATCAAATGTGTTTTGGTGTTAGACGAAGGAGCTGTGTTGGAAAGTTCCACCTCTATTGCCGCTTGACCACCACTTGTTTTTTCAATTGTGAAAAGCTTCTTCATATAACCATCAACATGTGGAGTTTTAAGAAAAGGTTTTTGTAATGGTGGTCCAACCTCACGTAAGTTTATAGTCTTAATTGACAATTCAATTGTTGCAATTTGAGGGTTTGAGGGTGAGTAAAACTCAACAACAAATGTGTATGGAGCGTCACTCATTGATGAAAGATCGAACCGTATTTTGGATGTAAAGTTGCCACTATTAACCCTCCAAGACAATGATGACTTGTTTAAGTGATAAGGTGATCTATTAAAGTTCTCAGTTTGTAGGCTGTTAACATCTTGAACTGCAGAACACTTGGATATGTCTTTTAACAGAAAAGCGAATGGGTTGCGTTGGGTACCAGATGCTGATAAAATAAGGTCATCAACATACTTTTTGTTGGCAGAATCTTTGTCAGAAGTTGGAGCCCCAACATTTGTTATTTTATTGTCACCCATGTCAAGATCACCAGTCATTGCAACACTTCCATCTTTTTTAAGAAATGGTGAAACATCAATGCCAGTAATTCCAGCAATTTCAGTATCAACATACCCCTTTGTGGCTGTATCATTGTTTGCTGTTGGCGCTGCTACATTAGTCAATTTGTTACCTCCAAGATTCAAATCAGAAGTAATCGCAACACTTCCATCTTTTTTCACAAAGTCAGAATTAACATATGTTTTATCCGCTTTATTTGTCGACAAATATGCGGCAGCATCATCAACGTATTTTTTGGTTGCACAGTCTTGACCCAATATAGGGCTTGCAACATTGACTATTCTATGAAAACTCATTTTAACCTCATTATTAAATACAATTCTTCCTTCTTCTATTTCAAAAGCTGGGTCGTGAATATGTGATAAAATGATATAAGAAAATCCATAAACACCATAAACTATAACATAATGTTTTTTATTATTTTGTAAATATGGTGAAATCAACAATAACTCCATTGATGTGGAACCATGACTTGTTTTTTCAAGGAAGAATATTCTTTTGAGATAACCATCAACAAGATGAGACTTTGGAAATGCTCTTTTTATTGAATCCTTTCTTTCAATTAAATTAGATGACAGATTGTCGTCATCAACTGTTGCATTATTTGGGTTACCATCAGTATAAAACTCAACAACTAAAGTGTACTTTGAAACTTCCAATTGTGACAAATCAAAACGAAGAACAGTTGTAAGACCAGCAGTAGGAATAACAAAAGACAAGGCTTTTTTATTTATTGAGTAAGGGCTTTTATTAAAATTTTCGAATTCGAGATCATTTGCATTTCTAAGAATAGTTGTTTTTGATATATCTTCAAGAAGGAATTTGAATGGGTTCAATCTTGTTCCTTCAATTGACAACACAGAATCATTGACATATCTCACATTGGTGGCATCTTTGTCAGAAGTTGGGTCTGCTACATTACTAATTTTTTTGTTTTCAATGTCATAATTACCATCTTGTGTTAATTTGAATCCATCACCTTTGGGACCAACAGCTCCAATAGCTCCTTGTGGACCAATTGCACCTGTATTACCTTTTGAACCTCTATCACCTTTATCACCTTTGGGACCAATTGGACCAGCTGGACCTCTTTCACCAGTTCCAGTTTTTGTTTTATCTTGATCTTGTGGAGAATTAAAAACTCCCATATAATATTAGATTAGATAACACAGTGAAGTTTGATCTATCTAATTACCATTATTGCCATTGTTGCCATTGTTGCCATTGTTGTTGTCATTTTTGTCATTGTTGTCATTGTTGTCATTGTTGCCATTGTTGTCTTTTTTACCTTTTGTAGGAATCATTTCATATGTATCTGGATTTGGATTGTATGTTGCCATATAATATTAGATTAGATTAAACTGCACCATAAAAATTTCTCTTGATTGTCTTCATCGGCTTGTCAACATAACAGAAGGAATATGGTTTCTTTGTTGCTTCAATGTATTTCTTCTTGTCAATTCCAAGTTCTTGTGAAATCAGATTCCTTTCTCTTGAGGATGGGAAATCATAAATGCAGAAGTGACTGCAATTCAATCTGATGGATTTTGGACAGCCATAGAATGATTGTGTGAGATATATGACTGAACAGTTCTTGTGTCTTCCCTGAATGAAATAGCTGATTATCTGATCTTGTTTCTTGTCAGTCACGAAATCATCAAAAACAACCAATCGCTGCAAATCTGTGTCTTTTATTTGTTCAACTGGCAATATCTCTTCTTGACTGCAAACCAAGGCAGGATATCCAATGTGACTGCTTATTTCATCCATTACTTTCCGCAGATATTGATACTTGTCTTGATCCAAATTTTTTGCATAAAGATGTATCTGATCATAATAAACCAATGGTTCCATAATCAGATGCATAAACAGTGTTGTCTTTCCAGATCCTGAATTACCAGCCAGCAGCATCCTGAAAGTGTCTTTTGGCATATACGGATACAACTGTCTGAATGAATTCTTTGAACCCTGAATATCATAATTAGGGATTTCCATATGTTAATAGTTTAGATTAGTCTAACACAATTGTATATGGATATAGAACGAATGAAAAGGCTTCTTAAAAGTGGAATTGAAGCTGGAAACAAAACAAGAGAAGTTCGTGAAGTTATCAAGACTTATGAATACAGAAAACAGGATGCATATGATACAACCTCAGAATTACTGAAACCCTCTATTGATGTCCAGAAGAGTGTGAAAGCAAGTGTCGACAAAAAACAGGATGAAGTTATCGAACAGTTGAAAAAAAATCAAAAAGCCTTGACATCTGGTTTTGAAGATCTTATGCTATTAAACACGTTACCTGAATCAGTACCTGTGAAAACAACATTACCAATTGATTACAAACCTAAAATGATGACTGAAACAGAACCAAAGTATAAGTCAAATCTTGATAAAGGTTTTTCACTTGATGAGGTTAAGGTATTACAGGAATATGAATTGTCTCCTCCAACAACAATTTTGAATAGGATAATGGATGGTACAATCGACATCAATGAGTATGACAGAAATATTGGTGAAATAACCAAACATGTTGGAAGACAAAAAGCTCATCTATCAACAACCAAAACAAATAGGGAAAAAAATAAAGAAAAGATATATCAATTGACTCAAAGGATCAAATTACTGCAAAAGTACCGAAAAAGAATCAATGCCATTGAGGAAGGTGCACAAACTGTTGGTTCAGGCATGGGAAGGAGAAGAGGTGCAATGGGTTCAAGGGATGCATTTTTGGGTGACATGCTTTCAAGACTGCAGTTGCTTGGTGGATCTATTTCAGCCGGCAACAACAGCAAAAATGTTCAAAATGAATTCACAAAAATATTGCATACATTGAACAGACTGGGAATCCTGAAAACCGGTGAGTTGAATAAAATAATGAAGAAATATCTAATGTAATAGTATATGACAGAAATTTCATTACGATTCAACAGTAAAAACAGAGACAAAATTGGTGTCAGTAAGAGTCATGATTTTGAAAAAAGATTCAATACACCTCTTAAATTAACGAATGATTTGAAATATGAAATGGCTGTGAATGTTATCAATATGACATACAGTTGGTACAATATCAGAGATATTTCTGGGAATAATCAAATGAAATACAGCTATGACAAAGGTGTAAACTGGGAAACAATAACATTCGTTGACGGGATGTATTCATACGACGATATCAATAGTTACATTCATGAGTATATGAGTAAAAATAGCCATGTACTGAATCCATCTGAAACAGACAAATCAAAATTCCTGTATGGTATTAACATGTATTTCGTTTTGTCAACATATCGCATTTTGATTGAACTCAATGAAAATTATCGTGTGGATCTGAGAAATCTTGATTTCAGAAAACTTATCGGTTTCGATTCAAAATTAGTTTCAGCCACAGAATATGGAACAAATCTACCTGATATTACAAGAGGAGTAGATGAAATTTATATCAATTGTGATATGGTGATAGATAGCATTGTTTATGGAAATAGCACAAATACAATCGCAGTTATACCAGTCACAGATCTCGTTAGAAGTTTACCTTTCACTTACAAACCTCGTTTTCTTTCATGGAATCCTGTCTCAACACATACAATCAGCTCAATACGCTTTTATGTCACAGACTCTTCTAGAGCTCCAGTCGATTTAAACGGGATAGATTGGTATATTGAGTTATTCTTGAGAGGTGTGGAATTATAAAACCTAATAGTATATGAAACGGTTTGAGTTTAAGAAATATGAGCAACATGGTGAAGGTATTGTGACTGATATGATCAAAACAGCTTGAAAAAAAGCAGCAACAACAATCGGTGAACATGCTGGCAAAAAAGCTGGTGATAAAATCATAGAACTTTTGAAAAAGAGAAAGAGTGGAAACAAGAGTGGAACTGAGAGTGTGAGCCAGACTGGTGGTTTAATCAAAAGAAAGAGAGGCAGACCTCGTAAAATCAAATAACTTTTATCTAACACAATAATATATGTCAAACTATCGTGACTCAAAATATATCGAAAGATATGAAGATGTAGTGTTCGAACTAGAGACAGCACTTAATACTGTAGTAGCAAATAATGCTCATCAGAGGAAAACAGGTTACCGTTTCGTTGTTGATAACAGTGGAGAGACTACACCATTTGACTGGTATAATGCCCGTTTTAATGTTATTTTCATTGTAAAAAAGCTTGCAGATGGAGACCACATTGCTGCTGCAGATCGAAATGGTATTGTTAATTCAGTTCACGCTCTTATAAACACTCTTAATGTAAAAATGAATGGTATTGATGTTTATGAGTGCAGAGATGCCAACCAAGCCACAAATATAAAGTCTTTGCTTGAGTATTCACAGGGTTATGCTGTAAGTCAGGGGACCAATGAGTTCTTCTATCTTGACACCAGCAGAGGTGCTGAAAACAGAGTGGCACAAGCTGCTTATAACAAAGGATTCTCAGATCGCAAAGCACTGTCGGATGGTGCAGATGGTTCTGTAAATGCAGAGATAGCATTGAACAGATACGGTTTTTTCAAGAGCTTTTGGGATGAACTCATGCCTAACTCAAAAGTAGAGGTGAACCTAACACTTGAGAGTGATGACAATTTGATTTGGCAAGCTACTGATGAATGTCGTGTGGTACTAACTAAATTTCAGCTAATTGTTCCTCGTATTATTTTTAATTCTGCGGGAAAGTCCTTATACATGAGCAAGTATCTTGACAACAGAAAGTGGACTTACATGAGAGAAATGGTTGAGAGAGGCAATTCAACAAGACAACAGACTGCCAATTTCCGTATTTCCACAGGAATAAACAAACCCAGGCATGTCTTTGTATTCATCATCAATGATGCCAATGATTCGTCTCAGACAGCCAATAAATTTCTCTATAACACATTCTCAGTTGCAAATAACCAAACTTTGACTGATTGTTATCTTGAAGTTGGCAATGGAAATGATTATCCAGAGGTACATTATAAACTATCAACAGAACCAACAAGAGTATTTAGAGATGTTTTGAAATATGTTCAAGCTGTAAATGATTTCAGTGAAAGTACCCTTCTTAACAGGGGCAATTTCGGTACAATATTCCCTTTCATTTATTTTGATCTGACAAAACAGAAACAGGATATCAAAGATGGAATGACAAAACTGACTTTCAAATACACTTTGAGTGGGGCAGCAAATGCTGATTACAGTGTGTATGCACTGGTGCTCTATGAACAGGATATTGAGATGAGAAAGACTGATGGAAAATTAATTCTGAGATCAATGTAAATTAAATAATAAATTAAATAAATAAATTAAATAAATTAAATAATTAAATAAATTAAATAATTAAATTAAATGATTGTTTGTATTAAATACAATTTAGTATAAACATATATTATATGACTACTTATCATCCACATGGAGTGAGACTATCAAAAGGTCAGAAACAAAAGCTAGCAAAAGCTTATGCAACAAATTCACCTGTAACAATAAGGTTGATGCATAGTGAATTGTCTGGAAATGATCAACTAATGTTGACTAAGAGACAAATCAACAAACTGATTAAATCAAGTAGATCAGGAAAAGGTTCAGACATCAAGATATCAAAACATCAAATCAGAAAAGCAGTTGTAGAAGGAGGCTCTCTTTGGTCCAGTCTTTTTTCACTTGGAACAAGACTATTGCCTTATGCAGGTAAAGCAGTAGCTAAAGCGGCTCCAACATTGGCTACTGGTGCTCTGTCTTCATTAGCAAGTCTCGGTGTTGATAAACTATTTGGGAAGAAACAAAGTGGAGGATTTCTTATTCCTAATGCCAATTTATCCCAATTATTGAATGTAGGAAATTTATTGAATACGAGACAGATGGCAGATATTATTAAAAAAATGCAGTATGGTGGAGACGTTGTTATCAAACCAACAAAAGCGCAGACTGGAAAGGGTATTGGAACAATACTCGCCAGTATTGGAATTCCTTTAGCCATAGAAGCAATTAGAAAATTAACTGGAAAAGGATTGCATGTTGAAAGCAGCCGTCCAAGACGGTCATTACCAGTTCATGTTCCAGATCACATTGCAAAAAATAAAAGTGGTGGAAAACATGCTATGATTCCATGGCAATCCCCTCCTGTTTTTGGTACATGGGATAACCCAATAGGCATGGGAATGGAAAAAAAAAAAAGAAAAACCAAAGGAAAAGGACTTCTACTGGGCAAAAACAGTCCATTCAATTCAATCCCCATACTAGGAACCATTTTGTAAATAAACCCTTATCCAACTTTGATTTAATCAATTGGGTTAAACAACTTGGAATAAAACATTTTAGAGGAGTATTTTCAAGAGACAATCTGCCGAGACAAATCAAAAACAATGAATGTGGGATAGTCAATCTTGACAGTAAGATTGGACCTGGCACTCACTGGGTTTGTTATCGCAATGGGGATAGATACTGCGAATACTTTGACTTATTTGGTTTAATGATGCCAACAGAAGTACAGAAATACATGGCTACAAGTGGTAAACAACTTGAATACTCTGGTGATGAGATACAAGAAAGGGATTCAGTATTGTGTGGATATTGGTGTTTGTACTATCTTCTCGAGAGACAAAAAGGCAGATCCATTCTTAATACAATACATAATGCTGAATTTGATCCAACAGACACAAGAGTCAATCACAGGTTTATCATAAATTATTTCAAAAATATCTAACTAAATTATATGGAAACAATTATTGTGCAAGTTGTTGGAACACCTGTTGTAGTTCGTAATGACAAGATAATGATAGTACTCAAGAACCAATTCGGCGAAGATGTTATAATAATATGTGAAGTGAAACAAGTTTTTAAAGAAAATATCTAACCAATATGTATAATGGTGAAATCATATTGTGTTAAACAGAAGAAAGTCACTGAATGTGTACCAGGAAGTGAAAGATATCAGAAGACTAAAAATGGTCGAACTGTGATGAAATGTACTTGTGCTGAATGTGGAATCACAAAGACTAAATTTGTCAGAAATCGGGGAAACTAATTAGCCCGTCTGAAGGGGCGGGCATACTAGATTCGGCAGCAGATATGGCACTAACAGGATTCTTAGAACATGGAGTCCCTTATTTAGCAAAGAAAGGTGTAGAAATGGGAAGATATTATGCATCAGAAGCAATGAGAAATCCAAAGCTGCAATAGAAATTAATTGACAAAGGACTTTCCCTCGCAAAGCCCGCAATCACAAAGGTTGGGTCAGAAGCTTTAAAACAACTCTCAACAAAAGTGAGACCAAATATTCGTTACAAAACAGATATCAAAGGATTAGATTATGGCAAAGGTATTGACATTCATAAGGTTATTGGCAAGCTTCCTAAACCAAAAAGTGGATGGACACCCGGAAAGTATAAATACATGGGACCTTATAATCCCCTCGATAAACAGTTAGAGTATGATAAAAACACAGGTGAGGTCACAAAATGGAATGTCCTGCCTTACAATAAAGTAGATGAAATAGCAGCTTATCATGATATTTGTTATGATATGGGAAAAAATAAAGGTGATTGTGATAGAAAAATGGTCGAGTCACTTGATCTAATACCATATGGTGAGATGCCAAAATGGGGTCAAACAGCCAGATTCTTAATTGACAAAAAACAGAAATTAGGTCTTGGTGTTTCAAAAAACGGAAAAAGCCGTCGAGTGAAGAAAACTGGCAAGAAAAACTAGCTGATGAATTACATGCACCCATAAAACGAAATTTCACTCGGCGGCGTGTGATTGTGAATAAAATTGATGAAATATGGGTAAGTGATCTAGTTGAAATGCAACAGTTCAGTAAATGGAATAAAGGTTATCGATATCTTCTTATGGTTATTGATGTCTTCAGCAAATATGGTTGGATTGTCCCATTGAAGGATAAGAAAGGTGAATCTGTCACTGAAGCATTCAAAACAATATTCAAGGAAGGCAGAAAACCACAGTATTTATGGGTCGACAAGGGAAAAGAGTTTTACAACAAACACTTGAAGGACTTGCTAGAGAAACATAGTGTACAGATGTACTCAACTGAGAATGAAGAGAAGTCATCAGTAGTTGAAAGATGGAATAGGACAATGAAGTCCAAAATGTGGAAGCAGTTCACTGTTCAAGGTAATACACAGTATTTAGATATGTTACCAAAATTAGTGAAACAGTACAACAACACAAAACATTTAAGCACAAAGATGACACCCGTTGAAGCATCTGATAAGAGGAATGAAGGAACTGTTTACTTCAATTTGTATGGTGATATGAAAACATTAAAACAGAAACCGAAATTCAAAATAGGTGACAAGGTCCGAATATCTAAGTATAAACGGAATGTGTTCGACAAGGGCTATACACCAAATTGGACTGAAGAAGTGTTTACAGTTGATAAGATTCAATACACTAATCCAATCACTTACAAACTAAAAGATCTCAACGATGAAGACATTGAAGGGAGTTTTTATGAAGCTGAATTATTGAAAGCCAGACAGGATGTATTCCGTATTGATAAAGTCATTCGCAGAGATTACAAGAAGAAGCAAGCTTTGGTGAAGTGGAAGGGTTACAGTGACGAATTTAACAGTTGGATACCAATCAGGGATTTAAGAGACATATGAAATTATTTTAAGAGAAAATTATCTAATGTATATGTGAGTAGACCCTACAGTATATCTGTTATTTGCTATTATGTAGCCAAGAATATTATTATTCCTAACTATATTCAAACACAGGTCGAAAATGAATTAAAAATAAAATATTATAATATAATATACAAATGCAAAAATATTCCTACGATAATAAAGAATTAGATGTGTCAATAGACTGTTATGTTGATGATAAAAATGACGTTTGGTTCAGAGGAAGAGACATTGCTAAAATTCTTGACTATAAAAATCCACAAAGAGCAATCAGAGATTATGTTGTATCGGATGATAAAATCTTAAGAGACCACAAAATCAGCATAAATTCACTGGGGACAAAAATGGTCCCTCGTGCTGAGGCCACTGATTCACGGGGGACAAAAATGGTCCCTCGTGCTGAGACCCCCGAAAAAACTTTCAAATGTTTCTTCATAAATGAATCTGGACTTTATTCACTAATACTGTCCTCTAAAAAACAGGAAGCAGTAAAATTCAAACATTGGGTTACATCGAAAGTATTACCATCAATCAGAAAACAGGGATATTACAAACGGTTCAATGATAGAAGCAATAATATGCTTTTAATTGAAAGTGAAAACGATCTGCACTACAAGATTGTATCATTCATCAGAAAGAAATACGATGATGCATTAATGATTGTCGGTCTTGGTGAAAATCAAATAAATTCTAACATGAGAATCAGAAGTTATAAGAAAGGATATATGGCTGGACAATGTGATTTAATGCTGATGAATCCCACAAGAAAACACAGTGCTCTTTGTCTTGAATTCAAAAGCCCAACAGGTGTGTATAAAGTGTCAGACAAACAGTCTGATAGGAAGCTAATGTGTGAGAAAAACAACTGCAAATACATCATGAGCAATAGTTTCGAAGACTTGATTCATGAAATAACTAAACACATGGAAGAAAGCAAATTATACTTATCAAGAAGAGAAAGATTTAAAAGAAAATTAAATTGATATAAAAATAAAAATATATAGATTATATATGGAGAATCAAAATGTTAAGAGAGGTCGGGGAAGGCCTAGAGTTCTCAGTGATGAGGAAAGAAAAAAACACAAGTCTACCTATATGCTAAATAAAGAATGGTTCTGTAACATATGTAAGACAGGACGTAACTACACAATGGCAGGGAAATCTTGTCATATTAAAACAAAAAAACATGAAAAAAATATTCTTCAATAATTACAATTCAAAAGGATCCAGTAATTGGATCAATTGAATTCTCAACCCTACTTAAACGCGCATTGAAACTGGCTTAAACAAAAAAATATATAGTTATAATATAGATGGAAAAATTATCGAAACTAGTAGTAATATGGACAAGAAAAGTCTCAAAAAATTGAGCAAATCTAAGCTAATCGAGTTGTTGTTGAAGCAACAGAAAAAGCCTAAAGTTATTATAGTTGATGACACAAAACCTAAACCAAGAACAAGACCAATTCCTGCACCTAGGACGAAAAGACCAACTGTGAAAGAATTGGTTGATTACTTCGAAAGAAAAAGATTACCAGCACCACCAAAAGAATGGTTGGAAGAAATAGAACAATTGAAAAAGAGACCGATCCCAGCACCGAGAACCAAACAGGTGATTCAGAAACCAACGCCTGCACCAAGGACTAAGACAGAGCAAGTTGATAAAGCTTTGAAAGGTTTCACAAAATCTTTTGAAATCGGTATAAAAAATAACAAAGACCCGCTTGCGCAACTGCAAAACACAAGAAAGGCTGTTGCATATAATATTATAAAATTGTTTAATGAAATGAAAGGACTGAAATTTATTGAAACGCTGAAGGTAACATTCGCAAAAATGACTGACGGAGCAATAGAATACAAAACTGCATATTTCAACAGTGTAGCTCAAACAATTGTGAATAATCTGGAAGTAACTGAATCACTACAGTTGTCTAAAGACCAAATAATGAATAAGATTGCAGTTTGGGTATCTGAAGGTTCAGGTTGGACTGTTGATTCAGTTGATAGTCATTATCTTAATGTTGTGAAATATGCGCCAATGAAGGGCTCCTCATACATTAAACTACCTCAGGAACTTAGAAACAGTAGAAAAGGATTGATTAATATGAAAAATGAGGATGATGAATGCTTCCGATGGTGTCACATCAGACACTTGAACCCACAAGAGAAATACCCACAGAGAATAAAGAAGACTGACAAGCAATATGTCAAAAATTTGGATTACAATGGGATTGAATTTCCAGTGACAACAAAACAGTACAACAAAATAGAAAAACAAAATGAGATCAGCATCAATGTATTTGGTTATGAGGAGAAACAAGTCTACCCAATTTACATTTCAAAAGAGAAATATGCAGACTGCTTGAATCTGCTTCTTATAACTGAAAATGAAAGCAAGCATTATGTGCTAATCAAAGATTTCAACAGGTTAATGTACAATCATACTAAACATAAGGAAAGAAAGCATTTCTGCATGCGTTGTTTGCAATGTTTCAGCTCTGAAAGGGTTCTGAATGATCACAAGGACAACTGCATGCAAGTAAATGGCACACAGGCAATAAAAATGCCAAACAAAGATAACAACATACTGAAATTCAACAACTTTCATAAACAACAGCAGGTACCATTTGTGATCTATGCTGATTTTGAGGCCATCACTGAAAAAATACACGGTTGCCAACCCAACAGTGATAAATCATATACAGAGGCTTATCAGAAGCATACTGACTGCGGCTACGGCTATAAAGTAGTTTGTTGTTATGATGATAAATACAGCAAACCAGCAGTAATATACAGGGGTGAAAAGGCTGTGTACAAATTTATGGAAGCTATGCTGGAGGAAGTCAAATATTGCAAGAATGTTGTGAAAAAAAATTTTAACAAACCATTGAAAATGACAAAAGATGATGAGAAGGAATTCCAAAAAGCCAAAGTTTGTCACATTTGTGATAAGAAGTATACTGAAAAGGATATTAGAGTCCGAGATCATTGTCACATTACTGGTAAATACAGAGGTTCTGCTCACCAAGATTGTAATCTGAAACTCAGAGTGAACCCAGAAGAAATAAAGATACCAGTCATATTTCACAATCTAAGAGGCTATGATAGTCATTTTATTATGCAGGAGATTGGAGCCATTGTTAAGAAGCACACTTACAAAAACAAGAAAGGTGAAGACTGTCAAATGAATATCAATGCTATCCCAAATAACATGGAGAAGTATATGGATTTCATGCTTGGCAATCACTTGACCTTCATTGATAGTTTCCAGTTCATGAGCTCTAGTTTGGAAAAACTTGTAGGCAATTTACCAAAAGAAGCCTTAAAATACACCTCACAAGAGTTCAAGGGAAAGGATCTTAATTTGATGGCGCAAAAAGGCGTTTATCCTTATGACTATATGCATAGTTTCGATAAATTTAACCAAAAGCTGCCGTCAAAAGAAGAATTCTACAGTATATTGAGTGATGAGCATATATCAGATGAAGACTATGCGCATGCTCAAAATGTGTGGAATACATTCTCAATCAAAAATATGGGCGATTATCATGACCTGTACCTTAAAACAGATGTACTCCTACTGGCTGATGTATTTGAAAACTTCAGAAAAACATGCCTTGAGCACTACAAACTGGACCCGTGTCACTATTTCACATATCCAGGGCTATCTTGGGACGCCATGCTTAAAATGACTGACATAAAATTAGAATTGATGACAGACATTGATATGTTTCAATTCATTGAAAAGGGTATGCGAGGTGGTATCAGTTATATAGCCAACAGATACGGAAAAGCAAACAATAAATACATGAAAGATTACAATGAGAAGGCGCCCTCGAAGTACATAATGTATCTTGATGCTAATAATTTGTATGGTTGGGCTATGAGTCAATATTTACCAACCGGTGGTTTCAAATGGTTGACAGAAAAGCGGATCAATAATTTAGACCTGGCTAAGTATAAAGAAGACAGCAACAAAGGTTTGATACTTGAAGTTGACCTTGAATACCCCCAAGAGTTACATGATCTTCATAATGACTATCCACTGGGACCGGAAAAGGTCAAAGTGACTGGGGACATGCTATCAGATTATTGCAAAAACATTGCGAAGAAATATAAAATATCAACTGGTTTGGTACATAAACTAATACCAACATTAAGCAACAAAGCAAAATACGTGCTCCATTATAGGAACCTCCAATTATACACTGATCTCGGTTTGAAAATAACCGAAATTCATCGAGTTTTAGAATTCAATCAGTCCGCATGGCTCAGACAGTATATTGATTACAACACTCAGAAAAGAACTAACGCTAAAAATGCCTTTGAGAAAGACTTCTTCAAACTCATGAACAATTCAGTCTTCGGAAAAACGATGGAAAACCTCAGAAAGCGAGTAGACGTCAGATTGGTGACTGATGAGAAGAAGCTATTGAAATTAGCTAGTAAACCCACTTATGTTAGCAGTAAAATCTTCAATGAAAATTTGGTAGCTGTTCATAAGATAAAAGAAACACTTACTTTAAACCGGCCAGCATACGTGGGGATGTGTATTCTAGACCTTAGCAAGACACTGATGTACGATTTCCATTACAACTGCATCAAAGAGAAATATGGAGATGAAGCAAAATTATTATTCACAGACACAGACTCACTGACCTATGAAATTGAAACCCAAGATGTATATAGGAATTTCTGGAATGATAAAGATAAATTCGATAACAGTGACTATCCTGAAAGCTCGCCATTCTCCGATAAGACCAACAAGAAAGTGATTGGTAAGATGAAAGATGAGGCTGCTGGAGTCCCAATATGTGAATTCGTAGGACTGAGATCGAAGATGTATAGCTATATTAAAGATGATCAGAAAGGAGGAAAAACAGCAAAAGGAATAAAAAAGAACACAATCAAAAATGAAATCAAGCATGAAAATTATAAAGACACTCTATTCAATAATAAACAGTTGCATCATAGAATGAAAACAATCAGAAGTCAGAACCATCAACTTGGAAGTTATGAGATAAATAAAGTATCACTCAGCTGCTTTGACGACAAGCGGTATATTCATGATAATGGCGTGACAAGCTATGCGTATGGACATTATGAAATCTAGCTGTTGCGGTGTTTTTATCGCCTCAAACCCACTGATTTGCCTAGTTTAGGATAGTATATAATTTAAATCACTGCCCTCTTTCTGACCCTTTACCCGAAGAATTAACATATGAGACAGAACATTTGTTGGGGGGATTCCCTTTCGAATGAGTCACCAAACTACGTCACTATGTTTAGGGGATTCTAGATTTTTTCGCTTTTTACACATGCGTATTATTTTTTATCTTTGAAAATTTCATTTATGTACCACAAGCATAAAAATGAAAATACAAACGCAAATATAAGGGTTGTTTCACACAGATAAAGAGTGGCTTGTATGCAGAGTATCTAACGATTGGAAAAAGCGGGGGCCTTTCGTTAGCGAAATGTATACAAGCCAACCCCATGGAATAATGAAAAACCCCCGCCGTTATTCCATGGGTTGAAAAAATAAAAAAAAATAAAAAATGAAAAATAAATAATGAAAAATAACAAAATCACCCTGAGATGGTGTCGGATTGTTGGGTAGAGCTATAGTTAAGCTTCGGCTTCTCAGAAGTGCCGGTTCAATCTCAAGCCAGAGGGTGAAAAAAACAAATAAACAAATACTTGGCCTCAAGAGGGTCTGATAGGGCCAGAGCGGAGTGGAGGTGGGAAAGACATAAATGATAGTGCTCTGGTGGTGTGGAGGTGGGAATTCAAAAAAAAAAACAAAACAAAAAAACCTCTCATGAGGGATGGGTGGTGATTCAAATTCCAAATTAAGTCCCTCATGAGAGGTTCTGGTGGCCACCAGTTTTGCTATTTTTTTTTTCTGCATCTTTAATTGCTTCAAATAATAGCTATAGGTGATGACTCATTCCCTGTTTTCCGAGAAAGTCACGCTTGGTGATTTTTCCGAGAATGTCACGCATTTATATTGCATCAGATTGAAGTGTGCTGACCTTGGTTCCATCAGATTGAACAACTATAGATTGAACAACTATATATTCCATCAAATTAAATAACTATATATTCCATCAAATTAAATAACTATATATTCCATCAAATTAAATAACTATATATTCCATCAAATTAAATAACTATATATTCCAGAATACGAGACCAGAAGGCGAGTAGTATAGTGTTTGGGGAAAACGAAATCAATTGATTTCGTTCCCCCAAACACTATACTACTCGTAATACGGCGATCGAGTGATCAACTGAAAATCATAAGCCTTGGCAAAATTCGCAAACTCTTGAGAGACATATTGCGGCCCATTGTCTGAAAGACACTTATCCGGAACACCATAGCGGGTGAAGTGTGGCTTTGTAACTGAAATAACATGAGCCCTAGTAATTTCCTTGTTTAGCAGGTCAACTTCAAACCAGTCACTGTAGTGGTCTACAGTCACAGCATACTACCGTCCTCCTTGCTTGAACAGGTCTTGCGAGATGAACTTCCACGGGCCATGTGGAATTTCATGGGATAACATCGGCTCTTTCGGCAGTGATGAACTGTAGCTAGCACACACAGAGCAATTAGTACTTTCTTGGAGGATTGCTTCACGCATTCCAGGCCAATTCATCACTTCCCGGGCACGACGCATCATACTTTCACCACCCTGGTGGCCTTGGTGAAGTTTTCGCACCATAGTACACTGTAATTGCAAGGGAATAACGACCTTGTGGGACTTGTACAAAACACCATGATATACTGCTAGCTCATCCCGGCATGGGTAATAATGACGGAGCGCGGTTGGAACATGAGATTTGTCAGGCGGCCAGCCATGAGCCACAAACTGACAAAGGACAGACAGCGTACGGTCACCTTGAGTTGCCACTCTGATTTCCTCTAAGGTACTTGGTTGCATCTCGGAGGAATCTAGCTCTAGGGACTCCAGCTCTGCTCTGAACAACTCTTGAATTTTCCCTGAGTAACACTGAAGCACTTCCTCTTGGGTGCCAGAGGGTGCAGGCTGCTTCAAAGCAGCTCTTGACAAAGTATCTGCCAAATACATGTACTTGCCCTTCTTGTACACCACCGTGAACCTGCATGGTTGAAGCTGGAGCATCATGCGCTACAAGCGCTTGGTAGCACTACTTAATGGTTTCTTAAAGATAGTTTCAAACGGTTGGTGATATGAATGGACCACAACATCTTGTTTACCATACAGGTACTGGTAGGCCTAAGTACAGGCTAATTTGATGGCGAAAACACTCTTTTTCAATAGAAGCATTGTTTATCTCAGTGGCTGACAATGTGGAGCTGGTGAAAGCCACAGATTGTCCCTCTTGTAACAATGCTCCTCCCAAGCCTGTGTCAATGGCATCTACTTGTAACACACATGGTTTGTTCTCATCAAATTACCTCAACGTCGTAGCATTTGCGATTACACGTTTGGCTGCTTTCAAAGCTTGGTCATGCTGCGATGACCACGACTAGACTGCGTTGACGCGCGTTAGCTCTGTAAGTGGCTTCACAATTTTAGCAAGATTAGGTGTGAACCGCGACAAATAGTTGCACATACCCAAGAAACGCTGAACCACCTTAACATCTTGAGGTGGGTTCATGTCAACAATGGTCCCATCCAGGAAACTTGCTTGACTTTGAATTAAAATTTCTTAGGGTTTAACTTAAGGTTTACTTCTTTCAAGTCAAGTTCAAGTCGCGATCCTCTTCTGCCTCCTCGACAGTTTCCCTGCTTCCAAAGACTAAGATGTCATCTGCCTTGTTAACAACACCTTTCAAACCCTTTAATGCTTCATGTAGGCTACGCTGATAATCTTCTGGCCCCAGACTTACGCCAAATGGCATAGGCAATCAACGGTATCGCCCTATGGGGGTATGCATGGTCGTTAAAAATAAAGAACTCTCACACAGCACAATGTTCGTGAATCCTTTGTACACATCTACAAAGGAAAATAGGGTACTTTGGGACTTCAATGGCTTTGTTTATGGTTTGACTGGGGTCAATACAAACCCGTAGACTACCATCTGGTTTTTCTCTGTAAACACTGTTGGTGATCCACGCAGTGGGCTCGGTGACTTTCTTCAAGACACCCTGTTTTTCTATGTCCCGTATTGCTCTGCAACTTTGGGCTGTTTAGCTGCAGGGCACCGATGGGGATGAGCTTGAACTGGAGTCACATTGGTGTTCATTGAGATATGCAAAGGTGAGCCCAAATTTCCCAACCCTGCATGAACATCCTTGAAAATATCCAAACCAATGGCCTTGGTTCACTTTCCCCAAGGAACAGGCACATGAGGAACACTAAACTGGCTGAAACTACTCACAACAGGTTTCTTTTCGGCAACAACTGCATCAGTATCACGTACTTCACTTTCAACTCCACAGTTAGGGGCAACTGGATCAATGCTAAGATGGCCGCCACAAGAGCTTTGGCTCTCTCAACTATAGTAATTTTATTTCATACTATATATCTTTTTAGAACTATGCCTTCGTCTTATGGCAACATAAGAATGTTTAGCTCTATCCTATCGGGACATGAAGCCGATATTCGCGAGGAGGTTGGTGTTGTTTTGGTGTTTCGACCTCGCTACTCGTTCTCGCTGGCATTCCGCCATTTCAGGATACTGAAAACCGTTACGAAATGGGACAAACATGGACACACGCTCTTGGCCGCCAAAGAAAACGTGTGTTCTATTGACATCACAGTCTATATGGACATTGAGAGGAATCCTGGCCCGTTAGAAAACAGCGGTGACGATTTTCATGATCAAATGCAAAAGGCGAGTACGATATTATATAGTAGAGGCAAGTTGCTTTCCTTCAGGAGGAAAAGTATCAAACCGCCAAGCACTGTGATTAGTCTTCTCAAGAGCCTGAGCTTGTTTAAATACAGAGGAACCCGTGCTGGTGTCAGACGAAGAGATGTGTCAAGTGGAGTCGAGCGAGATGGACGGAAAATTACGGTTATTACCGGCGTAGGCCTCTTAATCAACAAAAGTTAATCTCATCAGTGAGCAAGCCGTCTATCAGATTTCTTGTCCGTATTTCTAGGGCAGATCGTGTCGGGCCTACGATTATAGCAAGCACCAACCAATTTGCTGTTCCTAAGCTGCTTTTTACGAACATTTGCAGCCTTGAGAAAACTAAAAACAAAGTCAGAGCGGTTGCAGCTTTAGAAACAGATTTGATTAATAACGACATCGATGTGTGTGTAGTGTCAGAGACGCATCTCAAGCCGGAAAAACCAGACGCTGTCGTTAATATTCCTAATTACAAAATCTTTAGGAGGGATAGGAACTGGTCTGGACGTGATATTAGGAAAAAAGGCGGTGTAGCGGTTTATGTGAGGAATAACATTTCTGTTATTGACGTTTTCCGTTCTGAATTATACGAACTAATTGGTGTGACCTTGCTTTTACCCTCGGGATTCCGTTTGTTAGTTTGTGGTCTTTATCACCCACCCAAACACAATTATGCGGAATGTGAACTTGTGAAATACCTTGTCAACGTCACGGATTCTGCACTTGACAAACACCCGAACACGACTATTGTCTGTGGAGGCGACCTGAATCGCCTTGATCTCACGCGACTTCAACACCTAACAGGATGGAATTCCCTCGTCGATTTTCCAACAAGAGGCGACGCACACCTCGACAATTGTCTGACTAACAGATCAGATCTGTTTGGCAAAAGCTATCCTGTTAAAATGCTAATGAGGACAGATCATTTGGGTTTCATTGTACCTGCCGGCAAAAAGCTGAGGCCCATTCGGCAGAAAGTCAGACTCAGAGATTGCCGGGAACATCGAAAATCAACCCTCTATCTTGCTCTGGACGCGGAAAACTGGCGTGATGTCATCGAGGCTGAAAATATCGAGGATGCGGTACAACGTTTTGAGCTAAAGATTTTAACCATCATGAATAAGTGTATGCCACTAAGAACTGTTTCTATTTCCTCAAGAGATCCCACTTGGATGACTCCGCCGGTGAAATATATGCTCAGAAGAAAATCTAGAGTTTCGGTGCTTAATGCAGATCGTCAGCGAGAGCTAAGCAAGAGGATTTCTGATGTCATTAGTGACAACCGTAGACTGCTTCTCGATGCCAAACTGGGAAGTCGGGAATGGTGGAGAAATGTTGATGTATTATCCCAGCGCCGTCGCTGTTCGTGTATTAAGCTTGATAATCAAACGCTCCAGGACTTGAATAACTATTTTGGTGACCTATGCTTTGACACTGATTATATAGAACCAAATCTTATGGAAATCAGGGAAAACTGTGAGGTCCCGGAAATTAGCGAGCGACTGGTCTGGAATGTACTAAGAGGATTAAAGAAAACCGCCACCGGCCCTGACCAGATTCCTTATTGGGTATGGAAAGACCAGGCTGAGATATTTGCACCTATAGTTACCAGCCTGTGGAACTTGTCACTTTCCACTCACACTTGGCCAAAATCATGGAAGAGTGCCAACATCAATCCTCTTCCCAAAGTCGAGATCCCGGTAGGCAATGGGGATTATCGAGGGATCAACGTAACACCGGTCATCGCTCGGGCTTTCGAAAAAGTTGTCTATAGGCTGCATGCCCAGGAGATTGTAGAGGACAACCTAAGTAACTCGCAGTTCGCGTACAGGGAGGGTGGTTCATGTACGGATGCTCTTGTCATGATTCAGCATAAAGTGTGCAAGTTCCTTGATGATCCTAACTGCGTAGCTGTTAGGATGTTCACAATGGATTTTAGTAAGGCTTTTGACTCTGTAAACCACTATCTTCTAGCAAATCAATTGGTGGTTGAATTTTCTACAGGACAGAATGCAAAGGGTGGTATACAATAATGTTATCTGTGATTGGAAGCAAGTAAATAAGGGTACGATACAAGGGAGTGTTAGTGGTCCCTATTTATTTAGCATTTATCTGAATGACTTAGAGATTAGTATAGGGGAAGAAACTATCTGTTTTAAATATGCTGATGACTGCACAATTGTCGTTCCTGTTTTTAAGAACAATGACGCAGCGGCTGGACTTGTTAATACGTTTTTAGAATGGTCTTGTAGTAACTTAATGAAATGTAATCCTAGTAAGTGCAAGGAACTTGTTTTCCGAAAGAAAAGACATACCGATGTGCACATTGATATGATATCGAATATACCACAATGCTCTGAACTTACTGTCTTAGGACTCAATTTCCAGCAAGACTGTAGATTTGATAAGCATGTTAAAAGCAAGCTTGGTAAGGCCAACAAATGTTTATATGTGATAAGATCTATGCGGAAGGAGGGGTGTAATCAGTTTGAGGTAGACTATTTATTTAAGACAATTGTTTTACCCAATGTTACCTATGCACTAGTGGTCTACGGAGCCTCAGAGCCAGAACTAACAACAGTGCAAGATTTTCTAGACAGATGCTACAAAAGGCGATACATCTCTGCCAGATTGAATATAAGAGCTTTATTGGAAAAACAAGACCGGAAACTTTTTAGAAAAATTTTTAAACTTAGTATACACCCCCTACATGAGCAAGTCCCAAAGGCTAAGGTCATCGACTACAATTTACGTTATAAAAATAGTGCCCGCACGTTGATTAACACAGAACGTTTTAAGAATACATTTATCAATAAATTAACTTATAAATACGATCTTCACATGTGATCTAATACTATATTTTATTGTGACTTCAATTATGTAACATAAGATATGTAGTTTTTATCTTATGATGAATAAAGACATTTATTATTATTATAAAAGTACTTGGTCGACCTACTGCAACCAATGTAAGCTCTTGTGCGGCAGTGACTTGGAGGGTGGTGGCCGTGATGTTCCAGTCAGTAGTGTCACTGTCACCCTGAGCACTTAATTAAAGTTGACACACCATCACATCGTTGCTCTTCCGGACACTCGGAACTGACAGCGAAGTACTTTCTTTTATCTCAGTCAGCCCCAGCTTGACACAGTCGGGTCCCCTCAAAAGGTGTGGTTGTGATCCCATAACTTTTTTACTCAACAGCTGAAATTCAAGAGGGTAACACTTTCTTGAGTTTCGCACACTAACTCAGTCTGCCCCACGGGTGTGATGACACCTCCACCATAGGTATGCAGAATAGCGTGAGATGGCCCGATCAGGGAACCGTCATCAAATCCTACTGAACACATACTACAGAGATTGTCCACTACCAGGGTATTGGTTGTCGAAGCCGTATTCAGTTGGAGTGTTTTCCAAACAAAATGATTCCTAGCTGCGGATAATATGATAGCGGCAAAGAACTTTTTCCCTTCCTGCACTGACACAGTTCTCACAGAGTGAGCGTCCAAAGTAAACACGTGATGCAAGTTTTGTTCACAAGCCGATCCAGATTCATCCACTACATTCACATTCTGGGGTTTTCTCATGCACCTCCTGGCAACATGCCCTTCTTTACCACAGTTCCGACACATGTACTTAAATATGGCTGCATTACACTTTTCTCGAGGGTGACTAGGCCTGGCTCTACAATAACTGAATTCATTTTGGTGCACTCCTTTGCGTTGATTATCACTTGGAGGCTGAGGATTTTTTCCATTCGAACGAGAGGTTTTATCCGCGCAGTTGACTTACTCCTGATCTCCCAGCACTTGCCTCATCAGTCTTTTGGCATCAGTGGAAGAATCATAGTTCTTAGCTATTTCAACGACAGTACGAAATGCTACAATGGCCCCTTCCTTGTTGCGATATCCGTGACAGATAAACCAAGGGTCTTGTGACTTGCGTCATCCTCGGCGGAAGCGTACCGTGAAGTGTAGACATACACAATTCCGCTTTTCCACTGAGCCACTCCTGCTTCGCTACCAGAATCATATTTGCAGCCAGCTTTCGGAACGAACCATCCCATCACCGTTCAGTAATCAATGTAATCTAAAATAAAACAGTCTAGAGCTTCCCAGTCGTCTAAACATTCTTGCATCTGAGGGACCGGAAAACCGTCCGGTGTGCCCGCCATTATAACAGCAAACTCGACGAAATTCGAAAGAATAAGCTTGACAACAAAATGGCGGGCGCGTATCGAACGATTGAAATTATAGTTCGATTTCATGCAGTCTAAACAGGACAACTAAAACTCACAGTAAACTTCAGGCGAAAGTTCGTCTTCTTCTTCAATGTTGACCAGTAGCCACGGGCTTGAACAGCAACGATATCATAAACACAACATACCAACTTTATTACGGCCATCGGCCATGCTTTCTACACTACGACACACTCCTACGCATGCGCCGAACTGTTGACCTACCAACACTTGCTTCACTTGCCTCGGTGGTCACCTCAGGTGGTCCATTCGCTCGCTGGGCAAATAATGTTCCCGTGAAAGAAATGAATGTGAATGATATATCAAATAAATCATATATGAACTGCGGAAATGATTATTTCATATATCATTCACACTCATTTCTTTCACGGGAACATATGAACCCACAATTGACCTACACTCAAAGTCAGTGGCTTCATAGCTCAGTTGGTTAAAGCATCGCAGGTTCAAACCCCGTTGCAGTCCTGAATTTTTTTTCAGGCTTCTTTTCGCAATTGCATAAATTGCGTTCACAACTGCGAGGATCATTCTTCATTTGCTTTCATTTCCGCAGTTCATGTATGAGTTATTTCGTATATCATTCATACTCATTTCTTTCACGGGAACATATGAACCCACAATTTACCTGCTCCCAACGTCAGTGGCTTCATAGCTCAGTTGGTTAGAGCATCGCACCGGTAATCGCGAGGTCACGGGTTCAAACCCCGTTGAAGTCCTGAATTTTTTTCAGGCTTCTTTTCGCAATTGCATAAATTGCGTTCACAACTGGGAGGATCATTCTTCATTTGATTTCATTTCCGCAGTTCATGTATGAATTATTTCGTATATCATTCACACTCATTTCTTTCACGGGAACATATGAACCCACAATTGACCTGCTCCCAATGTCAGTGGCTTCATAGCTCAGTTGGTTAGAGCATCGCACCGGTAATCGCGAGGTCGTTGAAGTCCTGAATTTGTTTCAGGCTTCTTTTCGCAATTGCATAAATTGCGTTCACAACTGCGAGGATCATTCTTCATTTGATTTCATTTCCGCTGTTCATATGTGATTTATTTCATATGTCATTCACACTCATTTCTTTCACGGGAACATATGAACCCACAATTGACCTGCTCCCAACGTCAGTGGCTTCATAGCTCAGTCAGTTAAAGCATCGCACCGGTATCGCGAGGTCACAGGTTCAAACCCCGTTGAAGTCCTGATTTTTTTTCTTCAGGCTTCTTTTCGCAATTGCATATAATAACTAAAAATTCCGTAGTTGATTTCATTGTTCTTTGAAATAAAAGTCTTTTGTTCACTGAGCACTCGCATTAAAAGCTGTGCCTAGAATACCAGAAGTGTTTCATGGCTAAACTGCTTTTTTGCTAATTTTATTGGGTATCAATTGTGATCGTTCTTGGAGATAAGAACAAACAAGAAGATCTCTAAAGATGGAAAGAAAAAGGAGGTGGGTTTGGATTCTGATGTGATAACATTTATTGACCTCTTCGCATCAGTAGCACAAATTGTGTAACCACGTTTACCTTTAATTAACGCGCCCTTTAAAAAGATGCCAGTTGTGAGCCATGGGTTGTTTACCATTTAATCAGAAAAACCGGTTGTTTGACGGTTGCAGTAAATGGTACGCATCAAGAACCCAGGCGATTGTCAAATTGACGTTATGATTTCGTCATTGTCGACGTTCAACTCGGCAGTGATGTGAGTTAATTTGTAAACCTGAAAGTTTCAGGTTTCATATAGCAAAACTTCAGATATAACGTGACGTGGACATTAATGACAGTTATATTTTTAAAGGTAGCTGTTAATACATGTTATTTAAACCCTCTGTCAAATAAAGTTTTGTTGGATCAATTTTACGTTGTCTAGCCTTTTGCTTAACTTCAAACAAACTGTTTTGGCCCTTCTACCTTCGCATGAAAAAAATAAAATTACGGGTAAATTGACGTTGCCCAAAAAGGGATCCCCCTATACTCGGGAATAGCTCAAAGTTCAGAGCCAAATGCTAAAAAACCAAAGGATATGCTTGTGTATGTGTCGAATGAACACGCCATTAATACATTTAAAAACACCGTATTCAAAGCGAATGCGAGGCACTCGATCAGGATCAGACTTCGCATATTCTTGAACACGAGGATTGTTCAAAGATGATCAGGCCCGAATACCCCAGGCTACCACTACAATACGCAAAATCATGGTGTCATTCGTCTTGTAAACGTCCCGAATACCACCTGTATGACATGCTGTACGCGTTGGTATCCACGCATGTTCACGTCCAGAATCCCGTTCGTCAGCATTGCCGTGTTCGCGTCGTATGCTGGTTCGAATTCTCCGGGGCATTCTGACATGTTCAAAGGATCATCAAACCTCAAATAGTAATGAAAATGTAAAGCTTGTGGGATGTGGCTGGAGTGACAAGGATACTTCACAAATTAATGTGATCAAGTAAGCTGAAGCCACTCAAAAGGCACTAAGGCCACATGGTAGCGGGCATTACCCCTTAAATCTACCATGCAAAGCAAAGATTGAGCCCAAGCATTAGCAGCCATGGACAGCTGTTTCGGCCTTGTTAGGCCTCATCAGCATGGCATAGCTAATACTCAGGCTCAAGTACCCACATATCACTAAAACAAGCAATGAAAACGTAAAGCTTGTGGGATGTGGCTGGAGTGACAAGGATACTTCACAAATTAATGTGATCAAGTAAGCTGAAGCCACTCAAAAGGCACTAAGGCCACATGGTACCTACATTAATATTTTTAGACCTGAATTTGGGCGTATGAATTTCAAATGCTTCGACGTATGCAAAAATATTCTAATCGAATACGGAAAAACAGGCCGGATTCTAATCGGATATTCCAGGCATACGTCGCGTCACGCGTCCTCGAATACCTTGGAATACTATCGTATACTCCGGATGTATCGATCCGTATTCGGGTACATTCGGGCCCGAATATCGGCCTTTTTGCGCAGTGGTTGCTGATGAAGGTGGAACAATAGTTGCTGTCGAAGATGTACTTGTGGTTGTAACTCTATCTGCTGTTGCAGTTATACTTCTACTTGACGTGCTGGCCTGTACCGCCATGATACTTTCCAGATCATGATTTGTTAATGCTCTCTGATGAAGAAGGTTGCTTTTCTCTGATACGTTGTATACAAAGAGCATAACCCAAACAATGTGACTGCAGATATCACGGGAGGTACAGTGTTTGTAGTCACTGCAATGTGGCATCCTGTCAATTGTCACACGAAATTTACTTCCAGTTGTGTGGATCAGGGTAATTTCTTGAGCATAGAGGCCAGAAACTTTGATGTTTCCAACTTGAAATGAATGTTGACAAGACTTTGCAATCTGCAAAGAGAGTAAAAACTTCCTACCTCTAGAGTTTCGATATGGAGCACTACGGTTCTCTTCTTTCCCTTTCTCACCTGAGGCAGAATTCGCTTGAACTCCCTTTCTGACAGGATCATGGCGGTGAGCAGCAGTTTCATTGACAAAGAATTCCTGATACCGTAGGTGCATACTTGTATCTTCCTCATTTGCTATGAAGTCATCAAGTTCCTGGCAGAAGACGTCTGCTTGTTTGTTTTGTTGTTGTTGTTGTTGTTGAAGATGTCTTATATGTCGTCTTATATCGATGTCGTCTTATATCCTTCCAGCCTTCTCTTCACTTTGATACTTTCTGCAACATCCTCACGGCATGCCTGGATCAGAGTGAGGTTTTCTACCCCTACGTGATTCCAACGAGAATGATGAACCTCAGCCAGATTGGACTTCGGCATATTAAATCATGGAAAACATGCGATCTGCGACTCTCCCACCACTTCCACCACTTGAAAAGGAAGGGATGCTTGTCGATGACACTAACTGTGACTTGGCTTTCTCATAAACATTCACTCATCATGCCTTCATGACAGAATCACAAAGGAAGCGATATTTCTCTCGCACATCATTGCCAATAATTTTGTTCGCATTTCTATCCCCAGAAAAACCCCAATGTCGTTCACAACTGATAGATCTGGTCACTTCCTCTGGTCCCAGTTTTTCCTCAAAGGAAGCCCAGAACCCGCCTCCTTCATCAGACATAGAGGTGTGGCTTGAAACAGTAATCACCACCACAAGTGTGTTGCTGCAGTTCTGTATTGAGATGTTCCTAAAACAGTCCAATATTATCCTTGCTTTCTGTAGAACACTCTATAGTTGCAACCTTAATCATCTGCCTCAGATTCGGGCGGTAGACAACCAAAAACACGGTGATGTAGCCAGGAACGCGATTGTGTTTCCCATCGACATGACAAGGTTTCAACTTTAAAAACCCATCAGCATCCCGGTCCATATCCAAGGCAATTGCCAACATTTCCTTGCTTGTTTTAAAACACAATTTGTTTCTCACGGTCCGCTTTGTATATCAAAAAGGGATCATAAAGGACCTTTTCAACTTTTGCCCTGTATTGCTGACTGCATCATAACTGTGACCGGTTGGGTTAAGCCTCCCTTTCACAGATCTCTTAACTTTTGACAGTGCAGCTCCATCAGCCAAACTATCTGCCAACTTGTCAATTTCTTCCATGGACAGTTTATTTTCAATGGCATCTATGATCTTGTCGTTGGCATATCTTTCAGGTTTCAATGTTACTGACTGCTTGAATGTCTTAACTGCTCCCTCTCCTAGGGTTTTACATTTACTGTCTACTGGAACACAGGAATGAAACCCATAGTGGTAGATAGTTACCATAGGCTGTCCTTTGGGGTACTCCCATATTTTCTTGGAATGGCATGGGACAAATTCTGCTTCAGCTCCACATGCATGGCACAAGCCCCTTTTTTCAAACTGTACTCTGTTCACTTCCCGGAATATCCACAGAGTTCATTTAGACACCGGTAAGACCCTTTACATGATTTCAGGAAACGTTTACCAATGAAACCAGATCGTCTCGATGACATGTAGCCGACCCACTTCCTACCGTCCAGAGTTGATTGGTCATTACGAAGGCGATATATCTTGACACCATCAATGTCGCAAGGGAGACAGTCCACATTTTCTGCTGGAACCCGAGCCCAAATTTCAGGTGTTTACCTAGTTGTTGCTATACAATACAATACAATACAATAGAAAACTTTATTAATAATTCTCCGCAAGGGGCTTTTCAGAATTAATTTACAACGTGTATATGTAATATAAATAAGACTAACTGACCATGTTAAAGTAATAATATTATTTATATCAACAGTTATGGTAAAGACGATATTCACATTTTAAAATTAATGTAATACAAAATTGGAAATATATATATATTTATAGAATATATATATATATATATATATATATATATATATATATATATATTTATAGAATTAAAATGACTTGCAAACACGAAGCATTTTTTTTATTATCAAATACAGTAATAATTACCTCTACCAATGAAGGTCAAGGGAAAGAGGAGGGTGGATTGCTGAGGGTGGTAAGATAAAGAACCAGCAATTTTTAATATGGTTTTAGACAAAGACAAAATTGCCCCAAATCAGGTAAGAGTAAGTATCATCTTGTTCCATATAGTATGAGATATGGGACAAAAATATTGATGTTGCTGTTGTGCAAATGAATTCTATCATTGTTCACATCTTCCCCTAAAAAACAGAGAAAGGAGCAAAGCACACTGACCTTCCAGTTTGTGCTTCTTCAGAATCCTCATCTTTTTCAAAAAGTTTTCTCGCTGCCACTGTTGGTAGCACAAGACAAGACACCACATTTAAATTCTATTGCGCTTTTCTGCTTGTTGTCTAACCTTATCACTGTGATGAGAAAAAATGTCACTACTGGAGTTCCTTTCTCAACGGAACCACATATTGTTCCAAAGCTTACGAAAGACACTGTTACATAACTGTGGAGTGGTTAGGTGGATGCTACAAATGTTTGAAATTTTTAACCCTCGTAGAACCTAAAGTTTGGCAGTAGAATCATTTAAATTTATTAAATAACCTCGGTGCATACACACATCAAGGTGCCACATAATGACACGAAAGTGAAACTGATCAAGGGGAGGGAGGGGTGGAAGAGGCGTGGGAGATAATTTACTGTAAACGACAGCCTATTTCACATAAATGCTCGAGTTCCCATTAACAATTTAAAGTGGAGGCGTGGTGCTTACATACTGTATACAGCAAAATACACGAAAACTTTGAAAGCTTCCACATCATGGCAACTGAAGCATACTTTGGAAATGGCCTATTAAATGGTGGACAAATTAACACCATATAAAGGAAAATTGAGAAAACCTTTTTGTCACTTGTTTTGGGAGTCTACCCTAGGTTGAAGAAGCTCTGCCGTGGTCGGTAATTTAGACTTAAGTCTACGACTGTTTAACATCTGTGCGCGCGAAAGGCCAATACCTATGACAGGGGTATTCCGGTATTCTAACAATGCAATGTAAGGATCCTCCGCTTTCTTTAACAGATGTTTGATAGTCCCTATGGTCTTCTCACTCATTCCATTAGATTGAGGATAACGAGGACTGGAATTGATAATCTTAAAATCCCAGGAGGATGTAAAATTTTGCAGTTCACGGCTTGCAAACGGCATATTATCCGCCACCAATTCGTCAGGTAGCCCATGTCTCGCAAAAATTGACTTTAAATGAGTTATGACTGAGGTGGCTGTCTTGCTTGGGAGCAGACTGATTTCAGGAAACTTGGAGTAGTAATCCACGACACACAGGTAATTCTGCCCTTTAAAATCAAACAAATCGGCTCCAGGTTTTTGCCATGGACGAGTAGGGACTTCGTGCGGGATAAGAGGCTCCTTCTGATTATTTCTACGCCACTCAGGACACTTACTACAACGGGTCACTGTATCCTCGATGTCTCTGGCCATACGTGGCCAGTACATCACTTCACGGGCAGGGGCTTTGTTCTTCTCTATCCCTTGATGACTCTCATGTACCAAAGTCAGCTTTTCTTTCCGTAAAATGGCTGGGAATATTAGTTTCTCTCCTAGAAACATAAGGACCTCTGCTTCATGCACTTGATCTCTGACATTCCAGTAGTGGCGAACTCTCTCTGGAACTGTTCTTCTGTCTTATGGCCAGCCAGACTGCGCCAATTGTTGCAACATAACCAGGCAATCATCCTTTGCAGTGGCTATTTGAATCTCTGACTTAGAGGCTGCACTCATGGGCAAATTCTTCACAAGGCTATGCACCAAGACTTCCAGGTCAGACTGAACATCTTCATCAACAGACTCACTCAACAGATAAGCACGGGATAAGGCATCTGGGATGGGAATTTTAGGTCCAGGCCTGTATGTAATATGTAAGAAATACCTCTGAAGTCTTAACAGCATCCTCTGAAGCCTGGGTAAAACCTGGTTAAGATTCTTCTCTGTGAGTGCTTCCAAGGGCTTATGATCTGTAACTACCTTCACTGGTTGGCCATAGACATATTGATTGAACTTTTCACACGCGAAAACTATCGCCATAAGCTCCGTCTCAATTTGAGCCCAGTTTTTCTCAGACGCCGTCAACGATCGCGACGCATAAGCCACCGGGTGACCCTCTTGAAGCAAACAAGCTCCCCGACCATCTTTTGAGGCATCAGTTTCAATCAACACCTCTTTGTGGACATCAAAACGTTTCAAAACAGGTGCACAGGTTAGCAGACGTTTGATTTCTTGGAATGCTTTTTCTTGCGCAGTTAACCAGTGCGATTCTATGTAATTCTTGAGGAGGATTCGGAGAGGCTCAGATACCGCTGGTAAGTTGGAAACAAACTCACCAAGGTAGTTAACTAATCCAAGAAAACGGCTGAGATCCTCCTTGGTCTGGGGCTGGGGGGACTCAATGATCCACCTGGCCCATATAATTAACTTCAGTAACCTGTCAGGGTTGTACTTGGCATTGTTTCCGCGCCCACTGTCCAAGACTTGCTTAAGTATCCCATCATGCTCAGCATCATCCTTCCCATGTGATGATCAGGTCATCAAAGACCACATTCACTCCAATGATTTCCCCGAACAGCTGGTCATTACGTTTTTGAAAAATCTCAGGAGCTGAACTAATTCCAAATGGGCACCTCAAAAAGCGATACTTTCCAAAAGGAGAGTTGAAGGTGCATAAAAACAAGCTTTGCTCATCCAATGGAATTTGCCAGAACCCATCTTTCTCGTCGAGGATAGAGAACACACTTTTGCCACTCAAGTTTGAAGTAACTTCCTCAGCTGTGGGGATTTTGTAATGCTCACGTTTAATGACTTTATTCAGCTATCTCTGGTCCAAACACAAGCGGAGGGATCCATCTTTCTTCTCAGCAATCACGAGACTGTTAACCTAGTCTGTAGGCTTGTCCACCTTGGCAATCACGCTGTTTTTCTCCATGCGATCCAGAGTTTCCTCCAGTTTACCATGAAGGCTAAACGGAACTCTACGGGGAGGGTGTATCACTGGAGTAGCATCTGGTTGTATCTCAGTATGATACTCTTGGGTCATACATCCAAGGCCCTCAAACACATCCTTGTATTCACGTAACACCATCTCCTTAGAATACACAGTTTCTGTCAGGCTGTCAACTTTCTTTACAAGACCAAACTTTGTGCATGCTTCCAGGCCAAGAATAGGTACATTTGCTACATCGAGCACGTAGAAAACCAAACTTTTCCTTCATGCTGCAGCTAAGAGTGACTATGCCCCGTGGAACAACCTTGTGATTCCCATACGATGAAAATATTTCGCTGGTTTGCACCAAGTTTCCAGGTAGGTGTAGACGGTCATAAATTCGACAGGGTATTATGTTGGCTTCAGCTCCAGTGTCCAACTTAAAATCAACTTTCATCTTGCTGTACCAGGCCTTCCCATCCACCGAATTTATCTCCAGCTCTCGAACAAAAGCTCGGTATCCGCTACTCCATTCATACCTTCTGAGTGGGGCTTTCCGCTGGGGCAAACAACAGGGTGACTGTGTGCACTTTCCTGGTGCGCTGGCTGTACATTTTAGCAAAATGATTCCTTCCATCACACACAAAATATGTTTTGCCAAAAGCTGGGCACTGCCTTAGGGGATGTTTACCGCCGCACCTATGGATTTGGGCTTCGGATTTCTGCCGCGAGCTCTCATGTTTAGAGCCAGTCGAAACAGATAAAACTTGTTTTTCGGTCGACGCGCTTCTCATTTCCTTTAGCTGAGTCTCGGTCACTTCAGCTGCACAGCAGTGCGATAAGGCTAGTAACGAGTTACTCCGAGTGAAAAATTGAGCCTAATTGTCATGTACGTTTGAGTACGACTTTTTTTAATGCGTTGCAATCTACTTACAAGTAAACGCACAACCGGGTAAGAAAACGAAGCGGCTGGTCGAGTGAAACGTCTTGCAGGTGGTTTTAAGTGATCAATGTGAGTGATCTGGGTTTTGTTCCCTGCTTGGATATAGCACCAGCAGAAATTGGACTTGTAAGAGCAACTATCGGAAAACGTAATATTTTACGAACGGTCGTTGCTTGAGGAGAGCTACAATACAATTCTTTATTATTAATTCTTCTCGAGGGACCATTCATAATTAATTTACAATATGTATATATAATATAAGACTAAAATGGAGATAACGTAATAAAGAATTTTGTTTGAGACCCAGAATGAAAAATCCCATTTTAAGAAACCGGATATACAAGTCACGTAACTATTTTATACGAGATTGAGGTCAACTATCAGTGTAAGCGATCGGATGTATTTTATGCTTGTGAAACAAGTATGACAATTTGGCCAGCTGAAGGAAGCGTCGAAAACAATTGAGCATTGATTTGCACTGAATACCGAATTTGCTAAAACTCTTGGACCAGAAGAATAGTATACTTTTTTGTTTTCAGTCTTCTTAGCCTGACTAGGCCGTTAAGTAAGCTTTCTTCCCACAAACAACTTTAATTAACCCTCTTGCCATCAATCTTCACCCTGTTGCTTATGCAATTATCCCAACTATTTAACGAATGGATTGCATTTTAGCAGTGCGTGTGTTCTCTGATAACCCACGGATGACGTCAAAACCTGGTAAGAACAAAGACGTGCGCCACGAGCCCGGCCAGTAGCGTGGACTTTGTTCGGTTCATGACGTCATTCCTGCGTCTGTACATTAATCACAATCTCCTCTAGACCAATCAAAACGCAAAGATTACATCGGCCATTGTATAAATACTAAGGTCGGTCGTAAAACTCGGTCTTCAGGGAGAACATGTACAGTCAGGTTTCTTTCCCTAAGAATTCCTAAGCTGGTGTTTCGTAAACTAATTCATTACTTCCCATCATACTTGAAGATAAGGTCCCTCTCCGCACAACAGATAGTGTGACTCTTGTCGTCGACACTCTTTCTCCTTACTTTCAGGCCAAATTGCTCATTCGAGAAGTAGCAAAAAGGCTTCCTCAACAACATAACCGAATAAGTTTTAAACGCCAGCAAATGGTCTCCTTATTTTTCACATGCGCGTCTCACAGAGGATTAAAGTTACTTCCGTTTCAGTTCGAAGTAAACGCGTGCCTTTTTTATGCGAGCACTTAATAGTCAACCAGACACAGAAAAGGAGACGTTTTGTTTAACCGTGAATTTAGTCGCTATACATACGCTTTTCAGGGATAACTGTGAATATCTAAATTAGGACACACACTAGGGGTGATCTCTACCCTAGTGGTTCTCAGTTACGTCCCACAGAGTCAGATTAAGTGTAAGACGGGCCTACGGTTTATCGTCCTTATCCGAGAAGACTAGAAAGTCTAACCGTTTGTAGATGTCATTAATAAGGCAGCACTTTCTCCTCAATTATTTAAAGACCCTGAGTGTTGGTCCGGGCGGGGTTTGAACCTGCGACCTCCCGCACTTTAGTCCGGTGCTCTACCAACTGAACTAACCGATCGGCGGTGACTATCAAAAGTGGCCAAGAAGCAAACAAACAATAGAGGAGCGTGTTACCTTAAGAAACTCCAGCTATGTAATATAATCTAACTCGCAGCACAATTTTCATTTTTTCTTTAGTAATTGAAGGGCGGCCTACATGTTAAGCCACATTTTTATATTTTTTCACAGATGTCCAATCTGCAAGCAGCCTAGGATGTGAAATAAAAAATGATCAATCCTTATCACATGACTGTGATGATGCCAATACGGAGATAGTCAACATAGAATCCAAGGTGAATCGCAGCTGCTCGATAAGAAATGGAGGAGCAACGCTGGGAATGACATGGGAACAAGTGAACAACATTTTAAAACCAAAAGGTGGCCTGGTTTTAAAGTCACGGAATTTGACAACCCGGATATACCTAACACGTAAGTATCCACTCTCTTTCTCTAGGACGTACTCATACCCTCAGTAGCGTTTTCGTTACGTTACGATATTTTGAAAAGTTTTACCTGTAATAGATAGCCTGTTATGGCGTCTACAAGATGAGGTTAATGTTATGGGATACATATGCAATTAGCACTGCTGGGGGCCAATGACGTCATCCAAGATGGCGCAATATTTTAGATTTTTTTAACTTTTCAACCATAACTTTCGTTTTTCCCCTCGAAAATTTACAGTTTTACACAGGAAATACACTTTTCGATATCTAAGCATGCAAAGGATGCTTGAATACATCATTATGTTGCTTTACAACTACTTCTGGTCCAGAATATGGCTTAATAAATTAATTTTTTTTGCCATAACCACATTTCATTTGTCATTTAAGGTGGCTCGAAAGGGTTTCTTACGGCTTATGTGCATGTCAAAACAATTCAAGATTAATTTTTTTTGCTTTAAGTTACTGAAACAAATTGTAGGTTATCTTATAACTGGGTTGTTAAAATTTCTATTGAGACAACTTCTGACGTTATGTGCGTTGTCATGGTAACAACACCTCTCTAAAGACCTACCCCTCAAAAGTCACTTTTTTAAATTTATCTTTAAAACTAACTCGGTGACCTATATTTTTTATAAGCGTTTTTCAAAGTTTGCAATATTATTCACGTCCTGAAAAAATTTTAGAAAATTCTGCATTGTGGAAACCGAGATAATTCGAAAAATGGCCTCTTAAGGATTCAAAAATTTCTACTCTACAGATTTTTTCTTAAATGTCTAAAATGTTAGATAAAGTTGAATGCTATTTGCATGAAAAATTTCAACATAGGTCACCGAGCAGATTTTTGAGATAAATTGATTATCAGTTTGTACCTTTTATTTCCGGTTCGCGCAATTTCGCGCAAATTCATTATTTCCGGTCGCGCTCTTCATGTTACCGATGACCACAATCGCGCGAGTTTCGAGACTCGGACTCGAATTCTATCGGACTCCATCTTTCTTGTGTCTCGTCGTTTCTTCTCATCAGTTTGCAGCAAACCAAGGCAATAACAGGCTAAAAGTATATTAAATTGAAGCAAAGAGAAAGATCTTGTTTATTGCTCGTGGAAATACTTTAATATTGCGGAAATTATTCTTCTGTTTAATGAAATTCTCGACGACTTGGTTTCGTGACGCGGGATGTTTCGAGACGATGGAGGGAGTGCAATAACTCCATACAGACCGTTTATTCCAAACTTGGAATATATTTCTTGAAGAGCACTGAAGGCCAAACCGGCGTCTGCCAACTTCTGGATTGTTGTCAACTTTAGAGAGCCATTTGGGAGGTAAAGATTTCCACTGAAGGTGTTATCAACTTGTCGTCGCTCAAGAAATGTTGCTTGTTGCAGGGCTTCGTTCGGGGAAGATGTTTTACCACGATTCACAATAGTTTCAGCGCTTGGCTCAAGTGGCGGAGAAAACAGAATCCTTCTCAGTGCTTTCACATCTTCCAGCGCGTCGTGAGCAGGAAATTCACAATTAAACAGTGCTTTATAAACACAACCTAATTTGTTGTTCGGCGAAGATTTCAAGGTGTTGTTCGGTTGACTTCGAAGGAATTTCAAAACTGGAAGACTGTCACAGAACAATACTTTAATTTCCTGCAGCTGGTTGGAAAATCTGCAGCCTCCGTTACGGAGATGTCTTGGGGTATCAAATACTGAGGAGTTGTGTCCAATAAGAACTAAGTGATCAACAGGTGTCAAATTGTAAATAGTTTTCAGAAAATGCAGAAAGCGGCTGAGACAGGTTTGTAGTGTTGTGGCAGGTACTTGTTTTCCATCTTTAAACAATTGCCTTTGATCTCCCGAGATGCGTACAGTTATATTGTGAATGGCTGTTGCAGTGCTGCTGATAGGATTGTTTGGCATGATGTATTCAGAAAAGGTAGCTTTTTCGTCTTCTGTTATTGCAGATAGTTGAAGAAGTTCAGTTGTCCTTGTAGTTGAAGCTGTTTCAATATCAAAAATAACAAACTTGTACGTTTTCTGGGGATCAAAGGAAATTTCTTTAAAGGAGCACGGTCACCGGGATTTTTGCTGTTTTTGGTTCAATTCTGCCAAAATTACTGCCTTTTACCTGTTATCATGCAAAAAATGCTCCTACAGAGTCGGCAAGATTAATTCCAACGAAATTTTAGTAGGAAGAGCTAACCATAATAATTTTTTTGGTGATTTTTCAATGCATAGCTTGAAATTGTGAAAAAACTGGCAAGTTTTTTCAAATTTCAATCCATTTCCATCCTCGTCATCTTATATGGAATACAGAAGTTTATGGTGTCAATGCAGTACTACAGTCTTTGGTAACAAAACTAGACCATTATTTTAAGGTTTCCACTGATGCATTGGCAGTTTTAAGCTTTTCATAGTGATGGTACAATAGCGTGACACTGCCCCTTCAAGCACAGGTCTCACTCCAGAGGATGGAATCAAGTTTTCATAGTTTGGCAGTTCTTGTTTGCAAATGTCGATGTTTACATTTTTCAGAATGTGCAGACTTGATTCACTTGTAGTTTTTCTCTGAGAACTTGTTTGTGTTGGGTCCAATGAAGGCCCGATGTTGTGTTCATAGCTTGGTCCTTCTTTTCTTTCATGGCTTGTGGTGCTTTTGATCTTTTTTAAATGAAGCTGTCTTCTTCTTCGTTTGTATTCTACACTGCTTTTTCAAATTTTGTCTTTGACAGACTTCCTGTCTTCTTTGTTTTGGTGGTTGTCACAAATAAAATCCAGGGGTTATTCCTGCTTTCAGGAGTGTTTTGTTGACAAATTTGTGCCCTTCATTGTGTTGTGCCACTCCACAAGCCGTGCGGAAGCCGCTGCTTTCACTCCCACCATAATGTCTTATTTTAAGATATTTGGTACCAACTGTTCCATTGAGGGATTCGTTCCTCTGCGAATTCATACATGGTGCAAGTTTTGCTGTAGCTGTCTCAGATGCATATTCGTCAAAAAGGGTTTGCAAAGCCTGTTGCAGGCTTGAACCGCGCAAGTCTTTACCATGTGGCAATTCATTGTGCATGTACCCCACTGGGTCTTGTTTGTATCTGCACCACTTTAAAGAGCATTTCTTGTGGTTGCCAAAGGCATGAGGAACGATGCACTTGATTTCTCTACTGAGCTCTTGAGGAAGAGTTTTGTGCTGATGAACACAATATGAGAAACATTTCACAAGGTAGTTGATAACTTTCCGAGATAAAATTTAGGAGTTATCAGACTTTTGGCGCTGGCTAAGGTTGTACAACCTTGTGTTTAAAGAGCGTTTTGTCTGAATGAAGTCTGAGAGTTTTTCCAGGCCATAAGGTACTGTTGTTTTGAGTTGGGCTAAAGTTGTGGAATCGTCATCCCCAATGTATTTGTCATATTTAATTCCACGTGTTGGGGCACGTTGGAAAAGTTCACAAGCAACATCAGATTCCATTATTTTAGATGATCAAAGGTGATTTTTGCGACATTCATATGGCTTAGGCTTATCCTTTGTTGCAGAGCATGTCCTACAGGTTTTGCATCTTGTGGCAAAGTCAAGTACCTTCCCTGTAGAGACACCTAGTATTGCGCCATGACCAGTTGAGGAATTGTATGCCTTCCCCCTTTTTTGCCACCCCATCACCATGAGCACCTGCTGATACTGCCCTCTTTCGCTCTTCACAACAACTTTCCATACAACTTGCCTCTGCCACACTTTCGACCACTTTTCCCATTTCTCTTTCTCTTACTTTAAATGTTACATGATTGACTGAGGGAACATTTAGGCAGGAAAAGAAAGAGTTGACATGCGTATGCCCTATACCAGCATTTAGAGCTCCTAGAGCTATTCTCGAATTGATGTCATAAGCCATAGGCCCTCGTTTCCCTGTTTTGTGTTGCTTTGAAGTAGACATTTGATTGATAGCTCCGCAATGTCTACATTTGATGCAAAACACACTGGCTGCTCCTCTTTCCATGCCAAGGGACCTTTAGGTAATAAATTGCATATCACTGGTTATCAGGACACAGTTACTGGTATAATGTTTCCATTTCTAATTCTTACCATTCAAAATCTTGGGGCATTTTGATTTAATACAAGGTTGCAAAAAATCATATTCTTAGGCTTACATTTAGGGGAAAAAATCACAGTACTTTCCACCTATTAATTCTTAAGATTTTATTTACATATTTGTAATTTTCAGGAGCACCTCCACGGGGTGGCAGGAGGTTTCTAACTGGCAGGTTTTTTTTTTTAATCTATTCCAAGATTTAGATTTAACATATAACCAGAATTTATGGTATTTCTACAGTGCAGGTGAACTGCAAACATTGTACAGTGTATATCTGATCTCTCTCTTAAGTACAAACTATTGTTATTTATGCAAGCCTTTTTGACAACTTAAACATTGAAGTGACTGATTAAATTTCAATTTCTGTACAGGTATTTTTGTGAAGTTGTAAACTTTTTATGCTGTATACTTATTTGTACATTGTAGTTGTTTGAATTAAATTCTTGAAAATGTTTTAAATTTTTTATGTATATGAAGTTGAAGTTCCTTTTGAATAAACTCCTTGGAGAACAATGTAATACTTACTTATTAAAATGTAAATAAAAAATCCGAGCTTCAGTAAAAACCGGATCCATAAATTCATTACTTACCTTTTTCAAAAGTTTTACACTTGTCCAACCCTTCTGCTAATACCTCCATGTCAACAATTTGTGACCCGACTACATGTAATTTCCCACTGTTTTCCTTTTCCGAGTCCTGTGTGCACATATATGGTGGAGTTTTATTTCTCTTAATACGTTTATGGCATTCAACAGCCAATGAATCGAAAATATTTAAAGCCATGTGAAGTGTAGTGTTGTTAATTTCTACCTACCAAATTCTGCCGTCTTGTTTGTTTGCGAGGTATAGAATCATCGCTCGCTCGTGCTTGAGAATCATCCTCAATAGGTCGCTTTTTTGCTGACTTTCTTGCTTCAGTTATCTTGCTGACGGAAAGGACAGTTTTCTCGACGCTCTTTTTAGAAGCAAACTTCCCCTTTTTATTTCGCAAATAGCCGGATTCAGCTTCAGAAGACAGATTGGGACCGGCGCTGTTTTTTTCATTTGTGACCGCCATTGTTGTTTACAGCTCGCTCCGCTCGCGTTACGTAATTTCGCGGGAGGATCGCGCAAGAACGCGCACGGGATACATCCATTTGGATCCACTCTCCGCGCGGTCAAAAAACCCTTTCGAGCCTCCTTATTCAAGTTGTACGGCCGAGGGTTAATAAAGATTCTGTACTAAATAAACAACACAACGTTAGGCCGGGGTTATATGCCTCGAACCGGGAAGAGCAGATCTGGAGCCGAGTTGTTCAATGCACGGTAAGCGCTAACCCGAGTTAACCGCCATGGCAACCGATAAGTTTTAATCAAAGTTAATCCAGGATCAGTGGCAATCTTCCCTCAGGCTACTTGGCCAGACGCGCGTTTCTCGAAACTACCAAAAACGTTTCGGGTCCCCCAAACTATTTTACATGCACAAGGTTCATTACCACAAATTCGATTTGTAATATTTTTTAATGATCTTTTAAGAAAAGACGCTATAAAGTTGAGAAAAACATCGGCTTATTTGCCCAAAAAGCTAGAAAATTGCTAACATTGCTCAGGGCCGAAATGTTTTTGAGAAACGCACGCCTGATCTCCTGCAAGCTAACACCACACCGCCTCCTCACATTGCCAATGGGTCATTGGATCGACTGACGACAATAACGTGACTAGAAATAAGATTTCCACCATGCACAACAACGTAAATTTCTCCGTTTCTTTCCTTAGGAGCACATGGAGATCGCCTTATTATCACTGGCTCATTTGGCTTGTTACTCCAATAGTTCTTCATATCGCTTAGTGTTTCGAAAAAATGTCGTCTAAAAATAGGCTCTTGAAACCTGAAGACCTACAAAGACGACAACAGAAGAGCCTTAGAAAGCGGTTTTGTTAAACATCATGTAAACTATGTTTTGAAAAATGACCCTGAATGTCTATAGCTAACATCCTGACATTATGGCGCCGCTACAGGCCCATTAAAACCTACTACTAGTATAAACGAGACCAATAAGGTCACGAGATTGTCACTGGGCTGTTGGATTGTCCTACGCCGATAAAGTTTACTTATGGATGCTCTCTTTGTGGGAAAACGTAAACAAAGGCGCGTAAAGCTTAGAGACTATGGTGATCACCACATTATCACTGGCTTATAATAATATAAAATAATATTTGATATTTCTATTGCGCATTTTCTATGAAATAAATCAAATGCGCATTACAAAACTGAACCCCTGGATTGCATGTCTCAAGTAGTTTTTATAATGACTATAAAATATATTAATTATTCCGTTTCGTTGCTTAGGTGCACTGAAGCTAGAGTTTCAAACGCCTACGGCAAGGACTTTAAGATCAGGCAAACCAGTGACACTCAGATGTCATTTCAAAGGAAAGCCTCTTCCCAGTGTAGTTTGGCACAAGGATGGCAAACGTATCATGAATGGAACTGAAGGCTTTTACCACACTGAGAAACTGTCAGAGGATTATCAGGATATCTTGGAAGCCACTCTTTTTGTTCCGGGCCTCGAAGAAAACGAAGGATATTATAAGTGCACTGCGAGCAATAGTGTTTGTGGCTGGTCGAGTGAAGAGTCTTCCAGACGGATTCAAGTGATATATCAATGTGAGTGATCGGATTTTTCCCTGCTTGAATGTAGCACCAGACCAGCAGAAAACGTAATATTTCACAAGCAGTCATTGTTTAGAGAGCTAACTGAATGGAGGTCACGTAATAAAGAAAGTTTTGCTATTGATGCCTAGAAAGGTAATCCCATCAGTTTAAGGGGTCGAATATATCCGTCACGTATGTTTTGGGTAATAGTTTGGATTTTGTTACCACCTTCAGTGCATGTTCAGGAAAGATTGCCGACGTTTTTTGGCGTCCAGCTCAAGGCCTCCTTATTAAGTAATAATAATAATAATAATGTTTATTTCTTATATTGCGCAGTCTAACATGCAATAAAGATATGATCGAATGCGCATTACAACATTGAAATCTTAAAGTAATAAATGGCTAATCCAATTAATGATGATGATAATAATAATAATAATAATAATAATAATTTACAATTTTCGGAAAGCAATAAAAATAAAAATATGAGTTACTAAGAGAGCTAATAAAAAGCCAATTTAAAAAGATGTGTCTTAAGTAAAACTTTAAAAGTGTTCAATGATTGACATTGTCTAATTTCTAGAGGGAGTCGATTCCATACTTTGGGCGCGGCATTTTCAAACGCCTTATCACCTAGTGTCTTTTTTGTTCTATAAGTATTGTCCATTAGAAGTATGCCCCGGTATGATCTCAACTGATACCGCGAGCTCTCTTTAATTTTTATCAAGTCTAAGAGATATTTTGGTGCGACACCGTAGATACATTTGTCACCTAGCATTGCTATCTTGAATTCTATTCTATGGTAACCGGAAGCCAGTGCAGGTTGATCGGGGATGGTGTTATATTATCATACCTGGATACAGTACATACCAGCCGAGCTGCCGCGTTCTGCAGGCGTTCCAGCTTACCAAGATGAACAGCGGGCGTACCGTATAATAAACCGTTACAGTAGTCTAATCGTGACATTATAATAGCCTGTACAATGGTCTTCCTATTGTCATATGATAAATACTTTCTAATACGCCGGATGTTGTGTAGATGGTAATAAATAGCCTGACATATGCTGTTAATATTTGTGATCATATTCATGTTTGCATCAAACCAAACACCAAGATTTCTAACCGAGTAGACAGCAGAAACCATTACCTCACCTACTTGCAAGTCATTTATCATAACCTTATTTAACTGTGCGCGTGTACCTATAATAAGAAACTCAAAGTCACTCGAATAGCTCCCGTTAATCAGGATTCGCTGTTTCCTGTTTGATAAATACGAGTAAAACCATTTAAGAGCAGTACCTGTAATCCCAAACGTCACGCACAGGCGATTCAGCAACACTTGGTGGTCAATCGTGTCGAATGCTGCACTTAGGTCTAAAGGCCCGGCCAAACGGATCCAACATGTTGATGCAACATCGTCCAACATTGTTGCATCCAACATGTTGCACTCGTTTGGCCACCATGTTGCATGATGTTGGACGAAGTTTGATATCAATCAAACATCGTCTTCAACATCATCCAACATTTCTTTTGTTCACAGGTGTGAACAACAATGTTGCATTCGTTTGGCCACTGTTTTCAACAATGTTGAACGCGCATGCCCACTAAGCTGACTTTGCGGTATCTGTATTCATTGTTTATACTTGCTTCGCGCGTTGCCGCGTGAGTGTTCAAGATACAGTATCGCGAACGAGCAAAGTTTTCGATGTCTCGACGAAGAGAGCTCTAACACAAACGATCTCTCTTCAAAAAGAAAGCGAAAGGGAAAAGGAGTAGCTGAAACTGTAGGCCAGCGAAAGGGAAAGATTGTCTTACGCGGAGATCGAAAGACTTAAGCCTGGTTTTTACTGGCGACGCAAGCACAAGCGCAAGCATAAGTAGCTTATGCTAAGTAAAAACGAACTCTACGCAAGCGAACGCAAGCATAAGCGCATGCACAAGGAAAAGGAAAAATTTTGATCCTTACGCTTGTGCTTGCGCTGATGCTTATGCTTGCGTTAAGCCCGTTTTCAATAATCGCTCTTGTGCTCGAGTCGCTAGTGAAAACCAGGCTTTATGTACAGTTACCGGTTTCGCAGCATTTTCTGGGCTAACAAAGACAATATGGCACGGGTTTGTTTTCTAAGGAGTCTTGGTAAGTTTTGGTCCCAAACCCTTGAGACCAAGTGTTGAATCCAACATGTTGCATTCCTTTGGCCACCTCGTTCAACACTGTGCAACATCGTCCAACAATGCTGGATTCAACAATGTTGGATGATGTTGCACTCGTTTGGCCGGGCCTTAACAATACCAAGAGAGTAACTCGTTGGACAAAAACGTAGACGGAATCCACTTTCGTAGTAAGAGGGATAATTAAAATTCGTAGTAGAAGAACATCTTACTGATCTACCCGGCGCCATGGACGTGACAAAAAGACTGAAAACGAAACATTGCTTATTCTTCTGTACAAACTTTAGAATGCACCATTGTTGTCTTTTTTCGACCGACATCACTGGGGTTAATATCGCTTGACGCTAAGTCTAATTATTCAATTTGTTTCACGTAGAGCATGTCGGCCCCTTTGAATTTCAAGTTCCCTAGGGGCAAAGAATCTTAACTACGAGCTTTAGCGTCAAGCGATATTAACGGGACGAAGGGACATATAGCTGCCATCAGAACTGCAAATTAAGTGAAAAACGATGGCTCAATACTTCAGCCAACATTAAGTTAGATGTGTATGCACAATCAGGTAAGAAAGTAATAAATCAAAAACGAGTGCTAGTGTTTGATCAGGGGTGCCAAACTCCGGGAAACAGATGAAAGCACCACGCCGAAGGCGGAGTGCATTTTTGTTTCGGGATGTTGGAACAAATGATGCAACAAGAAGCACGAGTTTTTGATAAGGCTTCTCAAACACGCATAAACATACAATGGAATATAAACAATATAGCAAATGTATTCTCTGTATAATTAGAATCAATTGTTTTAACGAGCAACAGCGCATACATTTCTTCGCATTTTCCTCAATTCTTTGCCTGCATACATTTTGTGAGAATTGTTTGTTTCGCGTCAGTAGTCATTCATTTGTAGCTGACACATGATGGCGGAGAGCAAGGACGTAGCGAGTCATTTTCGTCCGCCCTAAACTTTACCTGAGGAGCAGCTGACGGAGCCGTTTACTTCTTTATATTGCTCATTTTCTTTTCTTTTTTGTGAGTAGTATAAATCAACATAAGAGAAATGTAAAACTGTAGTATAACAGGACAATTAACTCAAATACTTAGGCTTCCTGGTCACGTCCGCATTGATTTAATGAAATACTATACCACATAATTTTTTATAGAAAAAAGGAACTGATTACAAGCTTTTCTGACATTCAACTTTTCGTTCCAGATACTTCACCAATAAGTGACAGCGTAATCACCTCACCTCAGCCAGGTCAGTGCCCTATAACCTCAGAACATACTCCTCAGAACGTTTGGCTACCTGGTATCCGTTTTTTAAATCCAAAATGCTTCAAAAATTGTTTCCATCTTGATTGTAAGTCCTTTCGACAGGGCGTTTCTAAATATAAGGTGCCAAATGCTTCCAAATGTTGGATAAGACATTTTCAAAAGGCGCTTTTCCTTTCAAGATGAAAAAGGGTGATGTGCGATATGTATACTGGTCTGCTCTGTAGTTACCTGGAACAAAATTCCTAAGGAGGATCAAAATCATACCCTGCAAGTGCATAAAACTTCAAAATCTTCGCTGTCCTAATTTGTGGCCTTAAGATACCCTTTGGGGCGATACTTACATGTACCTATATTCTGAAAAGAGGAAAAAAAGAACGCCAACCGCTTTTGAAAGCTACAACCAGACTCTTGCCAAACTATGTATAACCCACTGAGTACATTTGTATAGACTATAGCAGAGAAAGTCCATTTGGTCTGCAATTAAACCAGCTATTTGCGGTAGGCTGATTCGTTGAATTAAGAGTAATATATAGATTTAGCCAAGCCTCAAAGCGGAGCTCGACGATTATAATATTAATATATAGATTTAGCCAAGCCTAAAGGCGGAGCTCCACGATTTTTATTTTTACTGGTATTGAGCAACACCGCATGGCCTTCCTTGCGCCAATATTTTATGTTTAGAGCAGTCAACAGGAATTGACTGCGGTTCAAAAACCTCAAAACATTTTAACAAAACAATACAGTCGACGCGTGCGTGTGTTTGTTCGAAAACAAATTTAGCAATCTAAGAACGATGGGATATTTTCATCCACCATCGTTGGAAGAGCATGATTGAAGGTTTAACCACCTCTCACAATAGTGCATTAAATGGCTTTCCATGTTTGATCTAGATCAAACATGTTCATCCAAAATTTCGCATTACCAACAAATGTTTGATCGCTTAGCCACCCCAACAAACAAATCATACACATATGTTAAAAAGCAACCAAATAAACGTCGAAACGTTCAGCGATAATACTCAAAAATCATTTTTTGGACTCGCTTGGCCCGCTGTTTGGTCAAAATTTGTTATGCGTTTAGTCACCAAGCGTTATGTGTGACAAACACGATGTTGGATGAAAATGTTTGATCTTTTAGCCGGGACTTAGCAAACATATCTCGTAGTAGTTAAGCTTAGACATAAGCTTAAATGTCGTAGAAAAGAGAAAAAGGAAAACAATCCTGATAGTTTCAATAGTTAACCGCATGGGATCGAGGAAAATTAAGAATTAATATCACTTGTGTTTTCAGAAATTTGCTGAAATATAATTGGCCTCGTCGCGCAAAACATAAGAGATACTTTACGAGGACTGATTGCGATTACGTGTTAATAACATAAGGGGAAACGTACGTTTCTTTCAGTTCTTAACACTATAGCAACACTGACGTCGAAAACCATGTACGGTCAGCCCGGGAAGCGGAGGAAAGATCTCGTTCGATTGCAAGCAAAACAGCGAACAAACAGTTCGACTAACTACTTCTTTGTGTCCAAAACGAGTAGATTGTTATTTATATCCAGTCGAGAGAAAAATACAACTTTCATTCTTGAACAAAAGTAACAACGATTAAACCTCAAATACTAAGCTTAATTTATTTCATTTACCTGTGTTGTCGAGCTTTTTACGAATATACTAAAGTCAAAACACGCATCTACAAAATAGCAAACGGTTTGTCCAAAGAAAGAAGTTCTTCCACCAAGTTTTAGCTACTCGTTTCTTCCATTAAAGCCGGTGAATTGTTAAGTGAACTTTTGTGGAGAGTTGCAAGATGCCGCGGTAAAGTGAACAAACCCTTGAAGCGTTAAATCATTTTGTTTTTCAACCACGCAATCCGGGCGCCATACAAGTGGATCCAAAATTTAAGAATTTCCTGAGAAAAATGTTTTGTTCTTCCATTTTATCAGTTGAAGAACTTCGAAGAAGATGAAGTTGTTGTGCTCAAAATGAAGAAACCAACTGAATGTGAAATCTCGAGCCGCAGAAAGCGCGCAAAAAATTCAGCCTCGTTTTGGTTTGGGTGTCCTACACCTGGGTTGAGCCTGCGATCCAATCGAAACCCAGTACGTTGTCAGCGGTCAACAACAAAAACAGCTGACCTCGATGAGGTCTTAACTTGAGTCCACGATAATATCACGTACTACTGGTCAGCGGATACCGTGTTTTGACAGGTGTCAATTGGCCATAACATTGACGTCCAATATCAAAAGATGTACACGAAAACATGAACGAAAAACGCGCATTACAACACACAATGGGACATTTCACATCGCATACATGGAAGGGCGGACCTCTGCGTGAAAATGAAAATATTCGGAAATGTCCGAGCCCAGAATACGTGATCATGACTCCGTAGAATCCTGAGGTATTCAAGGCGCACACCTCACGTGAAGTATACTGAAATATTCAGCTCGAATACACCCGAATACCCTTTGTTGAGCGTCATTCGTAGATTTCCTAGAACGCACACTTCAACAAATGTCGTCAGCCAGTTATTGCTGGTAACAGTTCTTCCGTAATTATGAAAAAGATTGAAAACTTCCGTTTATCAAGTGGGGTGGTTGTATAGCGAAGCGCTGGGCGAAGTATACTCAGTCAGTGTCTGTGTGAAGTATTATAGCGCAAAGTTAGGCTGTGACTTCATTTTCACGCGTTTAACGAGTCAGTAATGCCTTTAAGAAACTTTACGCAAATCAACGGAAGCGTAGAGTGCCTATGGGAGATTCTTCTCATTTTAACGGAAACGCAAACTGCCTTTACGATAATTACCTACTTTTACTACACTAGTAACTTAAAGAGCTTGCGCATCGTAATTTATTGACAAATCTTAAAAAAAAAAGTCAACTTAAACTTTGTTTAAATTCCTGAGCGAGTTTAAGCTGTGGTTAAAGCATCGCAAAATAAGCCCGAATCTCTCAGTTGATTTAACAGACAGGATCACTTAAACCATGGTTAAATCTTTAAAGTTATTTGATATACCTGTATATTTTTAGACTGCTTAAAAAAGGCTTAAATATTATAAAAATAGGTTAAAGATAACTTAAATGAAACTTTAATCATGATGAAATGTAAATGCCCTTTTACTGTAAGTAAGATTTCACCCCAGTTGCTGAAACATGATCTAAATTTCTTGAATTGATTTAAGGGACTTTGTCTAGTGAGTTGGGTTTATTGGAGGGTCTTGGAGGTGTGTGGAATCAAATATGGTTATGTATGGGTCATTTTGCGGAGCAGTTGTCATTTGAGTCAATTGAGTCGTTTTCATTCTTCATCCAGTTGTGTCAGCTGGAGCTATAACGTCATTTGAGCGATTCGGAATAGAGGTGCACAGGACATTGGAACCAATGATGACATTTAGGCCAGTTAGTTTGTGCGACCTTTTACCAGTCAGGTCACTGGGTCATTAGATGTAGCCAGCTTATTTGGAGCAAATGTGTGATTCCATCAGGGGCAGCGGAGCTAGTTAAGAGCCCACTGGGTCACATGAAGCAGACACGTCACTAAAGCTGGTTTGGACTCTATAGTTAGCTCTATGACACAAAGCATTATTGTGACATTAAAACGATTTGGGGCACTGGCAATCAGTTGTTTCATTCCTCCCAGATACTTCATTTCACGTTGTTTTCATTATTATTTTGCCATCAACTTAAACTGGTTGAGTCATTTTTGCTACTTCTGTTGTTTTATTTTGTTTACCTTAAATAGAATATGGTAACACATTGTAACTGATGTGACAGCCCATAAGAGAAATATATTAGGAAAAGCTCATTTTTAATGAGTAAGAACAAACATAAGTTATACAACTTTAAGGCTTGCTTAAAAGGATCACTTAAATAAAAGAAAGTACAATGTATGGAATATTTGTGGCTATTTGAAACTTCATGAGATACAATGCATGTACAGCTTACAAGAAAAGAAATCACATGAAGTTTCTTAATAACAAAATAAAAATGGTTAGGTGCTAAATTGCCCAATTAATGGAATAGTAACAGTCACTTAAAGACTTGGCCAAGTAAAGTGTCTGTGGTAAACTCTGGGCAAATTGAACAAGGATGTCAACCCTGGTTACCTTTCCAATCAATGCCAGGAAAAGACGTAGGAATTTCAGAAGTACTAGGATCCCATTGTCTGAAACTTTATAGAGAGTTTGCCAAAGGAAAAGAAATAAAACAAGAACTTTTGATTCTGATGAAATTCTGCTGTCACTCTGTGGAAATGAGTCATAAAATTGGTCATCTTCACAGTACTCGAAACTCTCAGGTCCATCATCATCACCATCTTCTTGATTGGAGTCCTATAAAAATAATGTATGTACCAGTATAAGCTTTTTAAAAGCAGTAAAAGCATAAAATTAACCCATTGGCACCTATGCCGGCCAAAACCGGCCATAAAAAACTCCCATGCTTCAAAACATTGCAACTTTCTCAATCGCACGAATATTGCCTTAACTGTTAGTTGTGAGCATGAAATGGAATGCCCTTTAAATTTGGATATCCAATAAATGCAAGAAACATAGCAATTTTGACCAAATATGGCCTTTTGAGTTTGGACAAGAATGAAACTGACCGTTTTTAACGTCAAAGAGAAACGACAAAAATGCCTCTTTTTGCCTTCATGTTTTTTAAGGAAATCATTGCCGAAAAACCAAACTTCAACCATGATAACGAAATTCAGTCCTTTTTCTTGCTTAGAAATGACTTTTTTTGTTCATATTCTTCTCCCGAGCGTAGATACAGCCTTTTGTTCCAGTGCATTCGGGCCTTTCCACCATTTTCAACATCTAGACCACATTGCATGCTGGGAAATGACGAGAATTTTTGACAGCACCCATTCCTTCTCCCAATTCATTCACATATAAGCCACTCCGACCTACTGCCAAAAATTCCTGCTTGTGGTCATCTTCAGTACTCAGAAATTCCAAAATATGTGGCGGTAGGTCAAGAAATTCATCAATAGTCGAGTCCCAAAGGTACTAAGTGTTTGACCGGCCAAATTCCCAGTTCGTCGAGTAACAAGCCAAATTCCACAACAAAGTACATCACCTTGCTCGATTCTTTGAGAAAGTGGACTCTTAGCTACCGTCACGCTTAATGATGCTCATCAGGCAGCCGCTAAAGCTGAAAAATGGCTGTAAATTTAGCAGAAATCACAAGCAAACCAAACTTGGGCCATTGTCGTTGCTTCATGGATAAAAAATAGCTACGTCAAAATGACGTTTTCAGAAACCTTGAGCCTCCAGTGGCTTAGGACAGCACCACTTTTCCCTGGTAGTTCAAATAACTAGTCATGAATTGCCATTCATCGTTTATACCGGTAGGTGGAAAACCACTCCGAAAATGTAAAAACAGCCGGTAGTCAATGGGTTAAAATAAGACTAATCCTAAAAGAGCAACCTCGATGATGTTTCTTAATTATCAGTGGAACTTAGATACAGAGACCTTAAATACATACAAATGTGAGCACATACTATACATGTACTCTTTGCAAAGGAAAACACTTCAATTTGAAGCCAAAATTGCCAGTAAGTATTGTATAGTATTGCATAAATTTTTATGGTTCATAGTTACCTCAGTATTATCACAACCACTAGTACAAAATGTTTCAGTTTCTGGCTCATCACAGTCACTGAAGAAAATCTGATCTTCATCATCAAACAGAATAGATGATTCCTCCTGATCACTGTAGCTATCAACATGGTCCACTTCATTGTGCAGTGGTTCTTTATCCAGTTCTTCAGGTGAAATTGATCCTGAGGTATATTCAGTTTCAACAGCAAGGTCCAAGGAATCACACTTTATAGCATCATTTAATCCCAGATTCTGATGCTCATAAAATGTCTTCTTGGCAACACGCTTATTACAGTGATCACAAAAAACATAGTCTTCAGGTTCACCTAAACAAAAATTAATGCAGCATGCATTATCAATATGCATAATTGGCAATATACGATTAGATAGTCTGTGTATTCGCAATTATAGGTGGTTTTCACGTTACGTCATTGCCGCCATGCTGGTGGACGGTAAACAATAGATCTCTCATTAGCTCGTTTTGTTTATCCACCAGCATTTCTTCATTTCGCTATTGTTATCTGTGTCTCTAGAGAAACTGCAAACCACCTGTACAATCATTGTCAAGGTGACTGATAGCAATGGTTGTATATGTTGCAGGTAAAAATTAAATTCAGGTAAAAACTTTTAACCTAGGTTGATTCTCAAATCCCTTTTTACATGTAACTATTCAAAATTAGGGTTTTGAGAGAAAGCAAATTAATTTTCAACCTTCAGTGTACTGGTAGGTTAAAAAAATTTTTTATCTGAATTTAATTTTTAACTGCAACATATACATATATTGATCCTACATAATGTAGCTGGTTGTGAGCAATAATTTATTGATAAGCTGGGGGATTGAAGCCAATCAGAAACAGCAAAATATTTTAGACGAATAAAAATATTTGGTATATACCAAACTAAGATAGTAAGATAGCAGTTGCCTAAGCTTTAATTTGATACAGGGTTTGAGGTCTCCAGAGGCTGGCGTCTCAGCGATTTTGGGGTATAATAGGCCCCTTTCCACGAGGGCAATTTTCGGTAAACAAAGACTTCAAAGACAAACGTGTCATAATCAAACGACTCAGGCGGTGCGGAGTTGACGGTTAATTCTACAGCTTTTCTTAATTTTTCTTTTCATATAACTTCTGATACACTTACCAACATCAGTCTTCAAGTTTTCGCAAGGCAGATGATCATAATACGCGGTCTTTCCGAAGTTTCGGCCACAGCTACGGCACGTTTTCCTTGTCGCCATGCTTGCGTGTTTACAATTTGACATCCCGGATAGACCCCTTTGTGACCAGGCAAAAAAGATCGCTTGTTGTAATTGGCTAGAAAGACAATAGGTATTCTCGCTTTGACCAATAGCGAAGCAGTATTAGCCACTTGGCGTCCTCTTTGAATCGTGTTCATTTCACACGTTGCTTCACGTTACGTGCTTGGATCTACGGCGTATTTCTGGCTTATTTCCTGAATCGTGCGAAGTCTACCTTGTATCTCCACTGTTTTACCTTATAGGGTGTTTCTGGCGTCGAAAGAGGTGAGTTAAACTCCTTTATTCTTTGTATTAAATCTGCAATGAATTCTTCCAAATTCATCGTCGACAGTTGAATTGATCGAGCTGAATAAAGATGTCCTGATCATAATCATCATATCGATCTCCTGCTTGTTTTTGAATTCCCATATTGTTTAGAATTTAGAATTGCTCCTCAAGTGGTGTAAGGCTAAGGTTTGAAAATTGGAAAAAACTAAACTTTTCTGTCAAAAATCGTGAACGCTTTGGACTGAAGAAATGTAACACCTTTCAGCCATTGATATGCAAAGTTGTTCCCGCGCTTTGTGAGCTTTTTCCAGTTAAAGGAGCTGTGTCACGGCATTCCAGTTCATTTTGTTTAATTTTCCCAATTACTCGCCCTCAATCACTATGGAACTTGAAGTAAGCAAAGAAATTACATGTAAATGACAAAATCAGAGATTAGACAAACAAATAATTATTTCTCCTGAGCATTATTTTTGAAGTTGCAAACAGCAGAGATCAACTTTCTAAAACTGTTAAGCTGAACAGTTTTCAAAAACCCTAATTTCAGTCTGTTTCAATCTTCAGTTTTGCCCATCTGTGGCATCCACAGTCCAGAGATGGCCCAACCAGGTTCATTTTTTGGAAACAATAGAAGATCTGGCTCTGGAAGGGACAGAAGCTCAGCGAGTTCATGTACATCTAGGAGCGAGACTCCCCCTCACAGAGCTGCAAATATTGTCATATCATCATCTGAAGTAGGAAAGATATTTGATGCAATAAACTCACTGTCCAATAAAATGAGTACTCAAGAGGAAATGCTAAAAAAACTGACAACTGCAATGGAAGATGAGGTGCAAGACCTTAAAGCTAAGGAGAAATCTCTTCTTGAAAAAATTGAAGTGATGCATGATCGCAAGGTGGTTGAAGAAGGATCAAAAATTCCGCCAGAAGTTTCAGTAAGTGCACACTAGAGCAATTCGTTCCCTGAACACACCTTGTTTTTGGTGGTAGTTTCTGCATACAGGGCTCAAAATAATAACTGCCAGTCAATGACAATGTCTGGCCAGAATGGCAACTTGACCGGCCAAAAACTTCACTCATCGGTCATGTTGACTGGTCACGTGCATATACTGTCTTTAATAAACAGTGAAATCTTGTGAATTGTAATATCAGATTTTGTCTCTTTGTAAACATGCAATTATGTCCACAAACAGAAAATTACACAACTAGCTTGCAGCTACTGGTTTCTGGAAGACAGATTGTCAAATAATTAATTTCATTTAATAACATTACAGAACATCATGATTGTGACCTTTCAAGCTGCTAAAAGGGTTTCAGCCCCGTAAGGGTTTATAAAGACAGTCAGTTTGAGCACAGGCAGCCCAGACATACTGTATGTGTAATTATAAGCTTAATGTTCTGCATATAGTCAAAATATTGATGTAAAAGTTCAAAATAAATATTGTTTCACTTTGATATCACTATGTGCTTGTTGTGTTGCTCAATAACTGGTCTATTTTGCGGTGCTTCTGGCCTGTTCGCCTGCTATCATAAGCGCTTGGGAGCATTATTCTTACAGTTATATTCACGGTTCAAAAAGTGTCTAAAAATTCGAAATACTCTAAAGAAAAGCTCACTTACCTCTAGCTTAAAGCTTCCGTGAGTGTCCTGGCCGGTTTAAATAGCTATTTTTCTCTTTTCGTTACCAGACGGATCTTCCACTAAAGAAGAATTGAAGGCAGGCTAGACCAAAACCGACTATCTCCCACGCGAAGCTCCATAAATTCTCTAATAATCGTCGGATTCGCTCCAAATTGCGATCAGCTGAACGGCAGTTAATGTGGCTTCCTGTATATTGCTCCCTGGCTTTCAAACCCCATCGCAAGTGCACAAGCATCGCTCATTTTTCAGCATTTACCTGACCTTTTCCCTTCGTCAGGCACTGCATTATCGACGGTTTTACTACGCGATTTGAATATCCAAGCTTAGCGACCGCGCCCCTTCGACAAAATGGCACTAGCCGAGGGAGGGACCGTACACACTCGAGTGCCAATAGTATCGTCGCTCCCTCGGCTAGTGCCATTTTGTCGAAGGGACGCGGTCGCTAAGTTTGGATATTCAAATCGCGTAGTAAAACCGTCGATAATGCAGTACCTGACGAAGGGAAAAGTTCAGGTAAATGCTGAAAACTGAGCGATGCTCGTGCACTTGCGATAGAGTTTGAAAGCCAGGGAGCAATATACAGGAAGCCACATTAACCGCCGTTCAGCTGATCGCAATTCGGAGCGAATCCGACGATTATTAGAGAATTTATGGAGCTTCGCGTGGGAGATGGTCGGTTTTGGTCTGGCCTGCCTTCAATTCTTCTTTAGTGGAAGATCCGTCTGGTAACGAAAAGAGAAAAATAGCTAATTAAACCGGCCAGGACACTCAAAGAAGCTTTCAGCTAAAGGTAAGTGAGCTTTTCTTTAGAGTATTTCGAATTTTTAGGCACTTCTTGAAACGTGAATATAGCTGTAAGAATAATGCTCCCAAGCGGTTATGATAGCAGGCGAACAGGCCAGAAGCACCGCAAAATAGACCAGTTATTGAGCAACACAACAAACACATAGTGATATTAAAGTGAAACAATATTTATTTTTGAACTTTTACATCAATATTTTGACTATATGCAGAACATTAAGCTTATAATTACACATACAGTATGTCTGGGCTGCCTGTGGTTTGAGCATTGCCATAGTTCACTTTCAGTACGGCCCAGTGTTAAATCTCTCGTCCAGTCAACATTAAAAAAGAATTAAAAAGGATGGTTTAAGCCATTCTGTGCATTAATCCACTTTTAAACGAACAAATAAATGGTATTTTGGGGTTAATAGGCCATCATTAGTTAATTTCTTTTTTCAATTTTGACCGCTCAGAAACAAGACGTGACTAAGCTAAAATTTCTTTGGCCAGTCAACATGACTGGCCACCATCCAAAAATTATTTTGAGCCCTGGTATGTATGATTATGAAATATTTAAAGAGCCCCTAACCCCAAAATATTTTTTCACTTAAATAAACCTTTCAACCTGTTCAAAACGCATTGCGCCTTTTTTGAACCAAATCTTGACCTTTAACAGGCTGTAAGAGCTACGAAATCTGGTCATCATCTGTCCCACGACCGAGCTAGTAAGGGACATGGGTCTAGTCCTGGTTTTACATCACAAACTGCTTTGCATGCATGTTTACAAAGACTTAATGCAATGTAAATCAGTTTGTGACATAAAACCAGGACTATACCCATGCCCCTTACAAGCTCAGTCGTGGGGCATATGATGGCTAGATTTCGTAACTTTTACAGCCAATAAAAAGTCAAGATTTGGTTAAAAAAGGCGCAATGCGTTTTGAACAGGTGCAAAGGTTTATTTAAGCGAAAAAAATATTTTGGGGTTATGGGCACTTTAAAACTAAGAAAAATAAAATTTAACCACAACATGTGGCTAATTTAGATTTGCTATATTCACAGTTTTTCAGGTAGCACTCAAGTTGTAAATCCTTGAAGAGTTTTACTCATATTCATCTCTATTGTTTTTTCCTACAGCTAGCTGAAAAAATTGGCTGTGGTAAAGTTTCTTAGCTTTACATCCAGTTCTTGAGGAGATAATTTTTCAAGTGGCTGTCTTTCATTCTTGAAGTCCTGAATCGATTATTTCTGTCATTTTGGAGATGTCTGGGTTTGCTCCCAATTCCATAAACTCATCTGTAGATGTTGAAAGGCACAAACCTCTCAGCCATTATTTATGCCTGTTTTGGTTAGCTTCTTCTTGGAAATGTCAGTACTAAAGAAAGCAAAATGCTGTGGATGTGAAGGAATGACTTCCTATTGCAAAGGCAGGTGTTGTCATAATACCACAAATACTGTAGGTTAGTCTGATTGGCTGATATAATGACAAATTTATTTATTCAAACAATTTTTTTCAATGGCAGAAATCAGCTATAAGATGCTTTTAAGTACTTGGAATTGGTTTTTGGTCCTTGAAAGTCCTTGACTTTTTACTGAACAAGGTCAAAAAATATCAATGCTTTTAATCTTGCTAATTCTTTTAAATGTCAAAGCGTTAAATCTGATCTATGGTTGATAATTTGTGTTGCTCAAGGCTTGCACTTTCTGCATGCCCAAGAGTTAGGTTTGAAGACAAACATTTTGCTTGGTTTGAGGTAAATTCTCAAAAAAGGTCCTCGAAATTTCAAAGTAAGGTGCTGGAAAGTCCTTGAATTTTTGGCCTGAAAAAGTGTATGAACCCTGTTTGTGTCATCTGTTTTCAATTGCTCCAGCCATGAACGCTTTTTTGGATACTGTTCTTATTACCTTTTCACACCATAGGATGATGACATTCATGATTGCATGAACGTTGACTCCTCTATCAGATTAGAAACGAAATATCTAAGATAAATGGAATAGGAATGTTGCAAGCTACTAGCCAAGGTCTCCAGCTAAGAGGGCAGACTAACAGTGCTAGTTCTCATCAGCTGAAGACCCAATTTTTGGTTGCTCAGAGTGTGCTGCTTGTTATGTTTGTTGGGGTTGTTAATTTTATTTTTAATGACAGGTGTTACTGGGTATGGCCCTTAGAATCATGACTGCAGCTCTGTAATGTAGTTTGATACCTCATCAATAATATTATTACTGTTGCAGTTGTAATTTTAGTGGATTATAGTTTTGTACAAACAAAAAATCCCACTTTGTTTACTTTAGGCAGATGTACATCTCCTTCACAACAACTTGTCATTAGACAGACAATACAAGCCTGAGGAAAGGTATGACTTGTTTTCCTGTGCTGTGATTATTCAAAAATAGTTGAACTGTGAATATAATGTACATGTAGCTTAAGGTGGCTTGTCACTGTACAGTTTTCAGACATAATCATTCCTAAACTTCCAATCATTGCTAAATCCTTGAGTTTCTGCTGTTTTTCTATCTCCCTTAACCCTTTCACTCCCAAGGGGTCTCCCCTTGACGAGTAAAATCGTCTGGCATTAGAGTAAAATCTGTAAAGTCACTCTTGGGAGTGAAAGGGTTAATTTATTAAAGGGAGTTATACAGATAGTAACTCTTATCCTTGATTATTGTTTTACTCTCAGCCTCATTCAATAACTGTTAATTGGTTTGAAATTTCTAGTGCTATCTCACCACACAACATGTCTGTACGACACCATCTGGAAGAGCAGATAGCTAATGAAGATAGGGGATATGCCATTAAGACAGTCAAACATAAGTCTCATCATGAAAAATAATGTGCGAAGCTTCACCGCCATGTTTTTTCAGGGGTTTCCCATAACATAAATATTGTGAGCGCAAGAGGCCATGTATCTATTGTTGACTGGCTTGTGGTTAAGGCTACAATAATTGGCCCTTGTCACAGAGCAGCCATTTTTGTCTCGAGAGACTAAAGTAGCTTTGTCTTACCTGTCTAGCCTCTCTCCCAAATTTTTTACTATGAGGTCTCTCAGGACAATATGGCTGCTGTGTGAATAAGGTCCACTTGCAATCTATTGGATATGGCTTTGTATAAATTAGAGAATTACATGTAAGCAGATGAAGGAGGGACTTGCCTAGACTGAAGCCTACATGGATAACACCCTCAGAGATTTTTCTATTGTTCGTTCTAAATATTTCCAACTTAAAGATATGCTTTATACTTCAATTAATGAAAAGCTCCCATCTTCATAGGGGAACGATAAGACATTAATTTCAGACCCCATTTTGAGTTTGTTTCTTTAATGAGTAAGCAACAAACGTGTTGGGGAATTCTATGTTTCTTAAAACTTTGTTGTTAAAAGGAATTTTTGTATGATTATCCAAATTTTTAGCCCTACAGTATTAACAAATTTTTCTGTAACTTTTCATAAAAATCGAAATGTTTATAAGTGCTTTGACTTCCTAGAGAATAGAACAAGTCAATTAATGAAAATCAAAAATTGCTTTGAATTTTAGCTTTGGAAAGGTGATTCGGGTCCTTGCATTAAAAAATCATAAGTTGACAATGCTATTTTTTTTTATAAAAAGCTCTTGGTCTATCACGTGAGATAACAGTTCACTATAAAGCTTTAATTTGATATAGGGCTTTAGGTTTCTACAGGTTAACTGAAACACACATAACTTGCTCATGAGACAACTTGAAGGTATCCGTTAACCTTAAGTTCTTTGCAGATTATACTCAAAAAATGTTAATAGCTATACATATAGGCAGCTGCCTGAAATTATAAAGAATGAAGCTGGTCTGATATAACTATTATAACACTCTTTTCACGTTTATTTTGCAGGTGCCATTGTTAGGTACTACGAAACAAAAAGAAAGCTTTACCTGCAGTCACTTCCTGAAAACCAACAAAAAACTAAACAGACAAAACAGGTCAACAAAGCCCGTTCAAGAAGGAAAAGGGTATGTTGACTTGAACGTCTTTCATTTTGTCAGCCACTGTATGTGAAAAAAGCATCAACCAATAATAGTTCTGTACATTGACAAATTACAGTTAATAGTAGTTAATTACTGGAATTAAGACTTTTGGATAAAACCAAATCGTAGTACAGGGCATATACAATGTATGTAGCTTTTTTTCTAAAATAAAAATCTCTTTCAGCTTTTCAGTGCACGAGTTAAAGTGGCGAGGGGGCAAGAGAAGGAGTTGATGCAAGGACTTAACTATGACTTTGTAAGTGACGAGGAAGATGGACCAGAGGGAAATTGGATCATAAGGTCACCAAGATGGAGGTCCCCAAGGGCCAATGAATTGATGAGCTGTCTACAAAGAAGAATAGATCAGACGAGAGGAGAAGAATTGCGGCCACGTTTGCCAAGAGTTGAGGGACCTCCCTCAGATAGGCCCAGGCCTAAGGTTCATATACCTTGGGCCTTAGGAGAAGAGGCAGCAACAGGTTATGCTGAACCCAACTCGGAGCCAGAGGAGGTGCAGGCAGAAACTCCTGTGGCATCACCACCCAGGAGGAGAAGAAAAAGATACCATTATTTAAATGATGACTCTGAAAGTGATTAACTCTTAGTCTGGCAATATTTTTAATCAGTTTATTCTGCAACATACTGAGAATAGTATTGCTTGATAAATTTCTTCCTCTTTTCTCTTTCAAGGTTAGGATTTCATCCCAATTTTTTTAAATAGAATTTTTAAGTAAATTATTTCTACTGCAGCTGTATTGCTGACGAATAGCAATATCATTGCTATGTAAACATTGAAATAACATTTTTTTTTATGTTGGAATGCAAAGGCTAATCCTAGGTTAGTGTATGTATTTATATACTAAAGCTGATTTGCTATTCAGTACTGGAGCTTTCTTGGATAGTTTTAAGAAATTGTGTTCCTTTTAAGCTTAAAGAAAGAGACAATGTTATCTCTTTTGCAATTATCCAGGAGGAAACTTTTAACGAATGGCAAATGGCATTTTTTACAATTAGTTAAAAAGGGCGTTTTTCGTAATGATAATAATTTCAATGTTTTTGTCCTTTACAAAAAAGCGAATTATGCCTGAGGCACCTCACAAATCATTGAAATGCAGTTAAGGTACCTGGACTCAAAACAGTTCGTTTAGCTAATGAATTCCAGCATACGAAGGCAGCGTTGAATAACATCAAGATATTCAACTTAAAAGTATTGTACATACTGTATAACTAACTAAATTGTCAATTTTATTAAATAAAGTTTTGTTGGCTGATTCTTACAATGGCTTCCTTCATTGAACTGCACGAGACAAAAAAGTAGTCCACGAAGACGTTCTTAGGGCTTCGTCACGCGTTCCTTCCCCAAGGAGCGCGTGGCGAAGCCCTAAGAACGTCTGCTATGGAGGCTAGTGTTTCTCCTTAGGCTCCTTAATATCCTTAAGTTCCACGACAAAACAATTAACTTCCCCTTAGTTCCTAAATGTCCTCAAGTATCACGATAAAACAACCACACAACACTTTTTTCATGGCGTAAGCGCTTGTCCCCTAAATCCGGGGACTTTTATTTGAAACTCTCGCTGTCAATGTGTCAATCAATCCGCGCACAAACATAACTTCCGGTGAAAATAAATTTCCGGTTCGCTTTACAAAAAATACTCTTTTATAAGGAAAAACTGGGGAAAATAAAATAATCCTGAACATTTCCCCCCTCCTGGATTTACAATTCATTGAAAATCAAACACTTAAATCGATCTCTTTTACAAATATAATAAAATTGTTCAAATGCTCCGATAAATGTTCATGTTGAATCTAACTGAGATCTCTGACTAAACAAATAGAACTGCTCAAATTTTCCTCCAAGTGCTCATGGTGCGAATCTGTAACGACGACCATAAATGGCTAATTTTACTGTCCCGTCCGGCCACTCAGGACACTTCAGCTTCTAATGGAGAAATTCTGGAAATTGGTCTTCGTTTTACGACTCCTCTGGTTTTAACGTCTACGACTCGAACTAGCCCATCTTTGCCAGGATGTACTGCCTCTATTCGTCCGAGCTTCCAGTCCCGTCTTGGTGCGTCTGGGTCAATTACCAACACCACGTCCCCTACTTTTAGGTTCTTTGAAGGTTGGAACCACTTTTGCCTGGATCCAATGCTTGTCAAGTACTCTCGCATCCAGCGACTCCATACTCTACGGATCAGCTCTTGTACTCGTCTCCATCGTCTACGCACACCGACCGCCATCGTATCGACTGTCTCTGGTGCTAGCTCACCACCCATTTGGCCAATTAAAAAGTGGTTCGGGGTCAACACAGGCTCGTCATTGACATCTCCACTAACTGTAGTTAGAGGCCTGGAATTCAGCAAACTCTCGGCTCCTGTAAATACTGTTTGCAACTCCTCATCATTGACGTCTGCTTCTTTCAAAATTGCATAAATTGCCCTCTTGGCTGACTTAATCATTCTTTCGAATACACCGCCAAAGTGTGGTGCTTCTGGTGGGTTGAATTGCCACTCAATTCCTTGGTTGGAAGTCAGCCTTTGAATTTTTTCCCGGTCCATGCTATTCACCAGCTCCTTGATTTCTCGCGCTGCCCCAACGTAGTTACTTCCATTGTCGCTGAGCATCAACTTAGGCCATCCTCGTCGAGCCACCATACGTGTCAATGCATTTAGGAAAGCATCCGTTTCCAGGGAAGTTGCCATTTCTAGATGACAACAGTGTGTCTGTAAACACACAAATAAGCATAGGTAACGCTTTACACGTGGTCTGCCCCGTCCTTGCATCGTGTAGAATGGTCCTGCAAAATCTGTTGCGCAATTTGTAAATGGTTTCTGAGTCATCTCTAGTCGAATTCTAGGTAAAGGTGCCATCTGTTGTCGTGCTGGACAGCTCCTGAATCTCCTGTTGCATTCCGCACATTCCTTGATACATCTCTTTACGTGTTGTCGACCTTGAATCACAAAGTACTTCTCTCGTAGATGGTTCAATGTGAAATTCACTCCCATCTCGTGACCTTCCTTCTCGTGGTGATACTTCACAATTAACTTGGTAACGATGTGATTCTTGGGAAGAATGATTGGGAACTTCATCTCTTCTGGTAAATCATTTGAATATCGCAGTCGCGTGTTTGATCGAAGGAGTCCCCCATATAGCTTTGGTGTAATCTTTAGTAACGTGCTCTTGCTAGAGAGAGGCTTGTTGTCTTCAAGTGCTCTTATTTCGTCAGGAAAACACTCTTGCTGAGCAGTCTTGATGATTTGCTCTTCTGCTTGTTGAAGTTCCCTTGGGTTTAACTCCCCACTTTCTCGATCATCTTGAGGATGCTTGACATTTGCTAAGAATCGATTAATCCAACCGGTCACCCGCACCAACGACATTCCGATCTCTAACTTTCCACTTGGCTGTGTCCTGTACCATTTTGAATACTCCATTGGGTCTGGTATGCTCTCTGGTTTGACTGTTTCCACGTAATAGCTCTGCGCATTCGCTCCGTTTTCCTCGAACTGTTCTCGTTTCTCCGATTTAACTTCCTTGTATGCTTCTGGGGCTTTTCCAAATTTCTTCTCTGGCCACTCATCTTCTCTACTCTTTAGAAACGGGGGTCCATACCACCAGCAATCATCCTTAACTAAGTCTTGAACTAAAACTCCTCGAGTCCCTTGGTCCGCAGGGTTGAGTTTCGTTGGAACGTACCGCCATTGGTCTGGGCTGCTTTCGTCATGAATTTCTCCAACCCGATGCGAGACAAACGGTTTGAAATTTCTACTCTGTCCTTGGACCCAAAATCCGACATTTACACTGTCCACCCAAAATGTGGCCTTGTTCATAGGAAGCTCCAGTGCTCCACATATCTTCAATGTTAGTCGGAGACCAGTCAGTGCTCCCATTAGTTCTAACCGTGGAATGCTCATGGCCTTCAGTGGCGCCAACCTTGACTTTGCTGCGACTAACCTTGTGCTTACAGTTCCATCTTCATACTCATGGCGAACGTACAATGCTGCGGCATAGGCCTTCTCAGACGCGTCACTGAAAGTGTGGATAGTAACATCTCGAAGTTCCTTGTCTTCCCTTAGACATCGTGGAACACGAACTGCACCAAGTTCTCCCAGTTCCTCGAACCATCTTCTCCATTCTGTTTTGAAATGGTGTGGCAACTCTTCGTCCCATCCAAGAGCTTCCATCCAAGCTTCCTGCATCAGTAGTTTAGCTCGTACTACGAAAGGTGTCAGAAATCCAAAGGGGTCGTAAACTGAGGCCGTTTTCTTCAACACGTTTCTCTTTGTTAATACCAGTTCTTTTGGGGGTGGGACAAAGGAAAATGAAAACTTGTCTTCTTGAACAATCCACACGACTCCCAAGGTCTTCGTCACTGGAAACTCCTTCTTCTCAAGATCCACTTTAGTTGCTCGATCAGCTTCGGGTATGTCCATGATAACCTCAGGCTTCTGAGAGATCCATTTGCGAATGTGAAATCCTGCTTTATCTCCAAGCTCGGTTAACTGCTGTCGCATCTCCTTTGCTCTTTCCACCGTTTCTGTTGAAGGCATCAGGTCATCCATGTAACAACTGTTCTTCACCGCTTCAGCTGCTAGAGGATACTCTGCTTTGTGATCATCCGCATGTTTCTGCCACACATACTGTGCGCAAAAAGGACAGTAACATCCTCCAAACACGTACCTCAAGAATTCGTAAACGTCTGGCTCCTTGCTCTGATCCATATTTCTCCATAGGAACCTGTGTAGTGGCCTGTCTTCCATAGTAAGGGCAATCTGGTGATACATTTGGCTTACGTCACCCACCAGGGCAACCAGTTCCTTTCGAAATCTGACTAGAATGCTTAACATGTCCGCTTGCAATTTTGGTCCCGGTAATGCTTCGCTGTTCAAACTCTTTCCCTGAAACTTAGCTGACGCATCAAACACAATCCTTGTTTTCGTTGTAGACCTGTCAGCGCGCACAACTGGAAAATGAGGAAGTAGCCATTCTTCAGTGGGTGTCGGCTCATCTGGCGGCACTCGACGGATGTAATTCTTCTCCAAATATTCTTCAATGACTTTCTGATAAGACTCTGCTATTTCAGGATTCTTTGCCAATTTTCGTTCTGTGGACTCCAAGCGCTTCTCAGCCAACGGCTTGTTGTTTGGGAGGCTTGGTCGCTCATTCCGCCACGGAACAGCTACGACGTAATGATCATTCTCGAACTTGAATGACTTGCTTACTTTGTGCCAAGCAGCTGCTTCATCAGGAGTCATCATCGGTTTAGGAGGAGTAATTCCCATAGTATCCAGGTCCCAGAATCTCTTCAACATCACATTCACATCATCTGCCTGTTCCACTGTCAGTCCCACGTCTCCAAACTGTTGCATGCGAAAGGTATGACACAAACTTGTGTTGTAATCTGCTGCTGTGTTCTCCATATTTATCCTCCCCACTGCTGTTCACCCCAGAGGACAAAGTCGTGCACTTGGCTCCCCGGCTCCATCGATCACTTCTTTCTTGGGGTACATTAAATGATAGTTGTCAGTTCCGAGCAACACATCAATCTTTCCTCGATTCGCAAGCTTTGGAAATGGTATGTCTTGCAAGTGATTCCAATTGCCCCTGATCCTAAACCAGTCAGTTGTTTTCATCCCACCACAGATTTTCTGAGAAGACTGTGCTACAATCTTAGTGTCCACACTCCCATCAACACTCTCTAATTCCACAGCAAAGGTCATGGATGGAAAACTAACTTCCTGATCATTAGCAACATTCACAGTTATCAACTCTTTCTCCCCTTTAACACCAAGCACCTCAACTACATCTTCATTAACATATGTAGTGTCACTACCCTCATCCAAAAAACAATTTACAAGCATCCTCTTCTTACCATGCTTCAGGATTACTGGAACAGTCCGCAGTGCCACTTTTTCTGCTTTCTGTATCTTTAGCGAAGTTGAATTGGTGTTAGCACCCCCCTCCGTGCTATGCCTGCCCCTTTGTTCCTGCGTTCCTTGTGACTGGATTTCCTCTCTTTCTTGAATTGTTCTTGTTAACTGAAACTGGGTTGACTGAGGCTGGGCTTCCTGAGGCTGAGTTCCCTGAGGCTGGCATCCTTGAGACTGCGGTCCCTGAGACCGAATTCCTTGAGGTCGACTTCCCAGGGTTCGAGACTGAGTGTTGTTTCCATTTCGATTTTCATGTAACAACCGGTTGTGTCTGTCCCTGCAACCATCAATGTTACACACTCTACTTCTGGAGCACTCCCTGCCCAGATGATCATCACCCAAACACCTGTAACAGAGTCCTAGCTTTTTTGCAGTAGCCCATCTCTCTTGAATACTTCTTCCCTTAAAAACATCACAATTCCAGAGAGCATGACTTGCACCACAAACTTTGCATGTCCCCCTCTTTCTGTCATCAGCTTGGTTAATTCCAAAGGACTTACTTCTTCTGTCGTAAAATTTCCCGCTTGAATTTCCTGACTTTAAACCATGTTTAATTTCAGTGGCATGAATCTGGTATTCAGCTTCTTCGGCAGTCCAATCTTTGAGTGTAATTAGAGACTCATTCCTTCTGTTTTCTTTTACCCAGCGAATGTATTGGGAAAGTAATTTCTCTGGCAGTTTTTCAAGGATAATAGTATACAAAGTTCCCGCTTCTAAATCCGCCGCGCGATTGTTATCTTGGAGATTAATCACTGCCCGCTCTAGCATGTCTGCAAACTTTTCCAATTCTTTCGCATTTTCATCTCTGATTGGTTTCATTTTGATTAACTCATCTACATGACACTGAATTTCCCGACGATTTCCACCATAATTTTTCATCAACCTCAACTTGGCAGCCTCATAAGCAGCCTCAGAATATCCTAAGCCTTTAACTGTTTCTAAAGCTTCGCCCGCTAAACATGCCTCCAATCTCAACATTTTGAACTGAGCAGACATTGCAGTTGCATCCACACAACTCGTAAACGTTGCGTTCCAATGTTGAAATTCAGTTTTGTTCCCGCTAAATGTTGGAATGCGAATCCTTTCTAGGTTATTCATCCCACTATCACCATTTCTACGCGGTAAACTGGTGTTAGAGTTACTTGAATAAGGTGGTGGACTTACCGGCCGTGTGTTGTGTGTGACTGAAGTTAAGACACGACGAGCGGCGCTGGCTTCTCTTTCAATTCTCTCGTTTAATTCATCCGCTTCATCCCCGGCTTTAATTTGCATTTCATTGTTCTTTAGTTCCTGATACAATGTCCGTAATTCCTCCAATATTTCGAAAGTTTTTTCCTTAATGTTTTCCAAACGCTCCAAAGTAGCTTTAATTTCTTCAATTTCCTCAAAACTTCTTGGTTCAACGCCACCGCTGACGCCAACAACCCGACCGGCTAACTCGTTTAGCTGTCTTGTTATCGCCGCTTTTAATTTTCGTTTTTCCGCTTTTAAGGCTTCCACTTTCCTCATAAGGTCTTCGGTTGAATCTTCTTCGTTATTCGGCATATTTCCACTGATTTCCTAACTAGAATCTACCAAATTCTCTCACCTTTGACGAAAACAACACCACTTTCAACACGCGCCACACAAATCCTCCACGTCCAAGACCGTTTTCCCTTTGAAAGTTTCCAACTTTTAATCCGCTTATCCGGCTCGAAGGACCAGAAAATGTTTCTCCTTAGGCTCCTTAATATCCTTAAGTTCCACGACAAAACAATTAACTTCCCCTTAGTTCCTAAATGTCCTCAAGTATCACGATAAAACAACCACACAACACTTTTTTCATGGCGTAAGCGCTTGTCCCCTAAATCCGGGGACTTTTATTTGAAACTCTCGCTGTCAATGTGTCAATCAATCCGCGCACAAACATAACTTCCGGTGAAAATAAATTTCCGGTTCGCTTTACAAAAAATACTCTTTTATAAGGAAAAACTGGGGAAAATAAAATAATCCTGAACAGCTAGACAAAAAGGAGACTCCAGTAATCCGCGTAGGTAGAGTACAGACCCCATGAGAAAGGGCAATCCTACAAGACCAAAGCATATGAACGTCCCAAAAGCGTAAACATTCAAATAATACATGAAACACTTTCGTGTTCAAGAATATGCAAACTGAAATTCCGGAACGAGATACAACCATTGCCACTCGCGGTCGTATATTCTTGGACACGAAGAGTGTTCGAGTATGAATACTGCAGAATACCAAGTTCCACAAAGTAATGGGTTGGTGCGCGTTGGCAAACGCGGCGAACACTTGATATGTGCGTTAGTATTCGGGTGTGTTCAAGTCCGGTAGCCTGCACGCAGGCGGTTGGATGGTCGAAAAAAAAAAAAAACCGTAATTCGTAATGCCGTCGCCATCTTGGATTCGCGCGGCTTAGTCTGGGCCGAGTTGAGGGTTGACAAAGCGAGCGAGGGGAGGGGGGCGGGGGGAGGGGAGAAAAACCGCCTGCCCGAAAACCAGCCTTCGCTGAGTAGCACAATTTCGCGGCGTCCGCTGGTGGACGCTGTCTTCTGATTGGTCGGCAGGTGTGCTGTCAATCAACACAAGATTTAATATTTATTTACCGCTCTTGTTCATTTCCATAAAATTGATTTTAAAGGTCAATTAACAATGTGTGGCACGTGGGTGGAAGCGCTATGGTCGGTGGGCTACTACTCAGCGAAGGCTGGTTTTCGGGCAGGCGGTTTTTCTCCCCTCCCCCCGCCCCCCTCCCCTCGCTCGCTTTGTCAACCCTCAACTCGGCCCAGACTAAGCCGCGCGAATCCAAGATGGCGACGGCATTACGAATTACGGCTTTTTTTTTTCGACCATCCAACCGCCTGCGTGCAGGCTAAAGTCCGGTAAACCGTTCGTCACTGTCGTATTCACGTCGCATGCGGACTCGAAAATTTGTTGTCATGCTCAAGATGTTCCAATGTTTAATGATCATCATTCTTCGAAAATGGTCAATATTGATCTTTTTTTAGAAAAGGAGTTGGGGTATGCCGTTTCGAATGATTCTTAGTATTCCAAAGTATTCCATTTGAATTCGGAAAAACAGTCCGGATTCTAAGTAGAATATTCTAGGTGTACGTCGCGTCATGCGTACCTGAATACTTCAGGATATTCTTGTACACTCCACGTGTGGCTATCCGTATTCGGGCAAAGTCGGTCGAGAATATGTGCCTTTTTGCGCAGTGCGCGCGGCCGCCGGACGTACGTACGTACGGTGGCCCAAACCAACTTTTCTAGAAATGGGTTACCATATTTTCTTAACAATGGTGCTCCGCTTGGCGGTCCTTTGGGCCGCCGAAGATCCGCTATAATTTTTGTACTGGTAACTCTCTTTTTATGCTTAGAGCAGTCAACATGAATTTACCGCGGTGCAAAAACCTCAAAACATTACAAGAAAACAATATACGACGCGTATGTTTGTACGAAAACAAATTTAAATAAACGGAAAACGATCAAACATCTAATCCAACATCGTGTTGCAAGAGCATGTTTGCCGCAGAAAGCGCGGGAAAAATTAAGAAGGAATATACATGTAACAAGCAAGTCTGATGAAACATGTAGCACGAGTTTTTGATATGGTTTCCCAACCACGTATAAAAATATAAACAATATAGCAAATATATTCTCTGTATAATTAGAATCAATTGTTTTAACGAGCAACAGCGCATACATTCCTTCGCAATTTCCGCAATTCTTTGCCTGCACACATTTTACATGATAGCAGAGAACAAGAACGGAGCTAGTCATTTTCGTCCGCCACAAACTTTATCTGAGGAGCAGCTTGTAACTGACGAAGGCGTTTACTTCCGTTTACTTATTTATATTGCTCATCTTCTTTTCTCTATTGTGAGTAGTATAAATCAAGGTAAAAGAAATGTAAAACTGTAGTATAACAGGACAATTAACTCAAATATTTAGGTTTCCTGATCACGTCCGCATTGATTAATTGAAATACTATACCACACAACGTTTTTTCAATTTTTAAACATAGATAGTTAAAAAAGAACTGATTAGAAGCTTTTCTGACATTCAACTTTTCGTTGGCCAGCTACTTCTTCAACAAGTGACAATGAAATCAGCTCACCACCCCAGCCACCAACTCAGCCAGGTCAAATCCCTTATAACCTCAGAACATACTCCTCAGAACGTTTGGCTGGGGTATCCGTTTTTAAAATCCAAAATGCTTCAAAAATTGTTTCCATTATAAGTCCTTTCGACAGGGCTTTTGTAAATATGAGGTGCCAATTGCTTCCAAATGTTGGATGAGACATTTTCAAAAGGTCCTTTCCTCTCAAGATGAAAAAGGGTGATGAGCGATATGTATACGGGTCTGCTCTGGTAGTTACCTTAAAGAAAATTCCTGAGGAGGATCAAAATCATACCCTACAAGTGAATAAAATTTCCAAATCTTTGCTTGGCCCACTTGAGTCCTAAAGATACCCTTTGGGGCGCTACTTACATGTATTTCTATTCTGGAAAGAGAAAAAAAAAAAAGGACGCCAACCGCTTTTGAAAGCTACAACCAGACTCTTGCCAAACTATGTATAACCGACTGCGTACATTTGTATATACTATTTTGCATTAACAAAAAAAGCCCATTTGGTCTGCAATTAAACCAGCTACTTGCGGTAGGCTGATTCGTTGAATTAAGAGTAATATATAGATTTAGCCAAGCCTAAAAGCCTAGCTCCACGATTATAATTTTTTTTGTACTGTAAGTCTGGTATTGAACAACTTCGCATGGCTTTCCTTGCACCAATTGTTCATGCTTGGAGCAGTCAACAGGAATTGACCGCGGTGCAAAAACCTCAAAACATTAAAACATTACATGCAAGAAAACAATTATACTAAGGCTTTCTCTAGGGTCAACTTCTCTACATCTATACGCAGTAACTGGCTCTGCACTTTGGCATCTCTAATTCCAAAGACTAAACGGTCACAGACCATCATATCAGTTGATTCAGTGTACTCACAGTTCTTGATCATCCTCTTAAGCTCGTGACAAATTGGTCAACTGATTCTCCCTCTTGTTGACTTCGATTTCAGAAATTTTATTGTTCAAACAAAGTGCTTTTTTTGTGGACTACAATAATCGTCAATTTTCCTCAGCACTACGTCAACCTTTTTCTTATCCCTCTCACTTTCAAATTCGAAGGAATTAAAGACTTCTAGGCCGTCTTCTCCGACGCAATGCAGCAAAATGGCGACTCGTATATCTTCATCCTTCTGATCGGCTTCTGTCGCCTTTAAATACAGCTCAAAACGTTGCCTCCAACGCTTCCAGTTCTCGCTTAAATTTCCTTTCAATCTCAACGGGCTCGGCGGTTTGAATTGCTCCATGTTATCTCAGTTTACCGCTGTGACCATGTCATGTTTATTTAACAAACGCAACAACACCAGTCAACATGGCCGCTCTCACTCGACAAGGAGCACATGGACAATCGCGTTACCCGAAGTACGATTGCAACATGTGACAGATGGTATATCGCCTGTGGTTACGTCTGTGTATATTACTGCAGAGATGAAGTACTACTGATTACTAAAAAGTAATCAAGTTTCTGTATTTCCTTAATACTGAGTAAAAAATGTTCTATTTGGAGATTTGGCGGAACTGAAACATACTATCATCTCTTCACAGCCACAGAAATTTTAGTTACCACAAAATCTGGAGATGCCCTTACAAGTACGTGCAATGTCACACAAATTTAAATGTTTATTTATATATATATATATATATATATATATATATATATATATATATATATATAT
>JAEMWC010000012.1:135000-165000 GCA_016490735.1 Pachyseris speciosa | reverse complement strand
CCATACCAAGTTCTACACAACATACAACCGGAACTCAGTTCTGAGACAAAGTCAACTTTTATGCTCAAGGGGCTGATATTCTGTATTCTGATAGCTGTTCATGAAGATTATTTTGCTGTTTAAAGATAAGAGACTGCGTACTTCTACGGTAGTCCCTGGTAGGACAAGGTAGCCTGCGCATAAAAATTGATTTGATAACATGCTGAGGGACCAGCACACTTTGCACTCATTCCCAAATGAGCTGGAAATAAAACAAGGCTGGATCCTTGAGCATCCTTTGAGGATTGTGAATAAACTTGGGACTGAAAATATATCTTGTGATATAACATTTTGACCATAAATGTTACCTTTACTTCCTTTGGTGGCAAAATTCGTGCTATGAACGATCACCTATCAAAGCAATAAGTATCTGCTCCCCTCTATGATAAAATAAATAAATAAATAAAAATAAAACAAATAAAAAAACTCTCCCTCTGGAACGTATTTTGCGTCTTGGAATGCGAAGGCGGACATCGACTTCACCGGAAAGAAGATAAGTGTTACCCTTGTCCCTAAGCGATTCTTGCAATATTTCCTCAGTCGGGCAATGAATTTACGCATGCGCTCCTGATATACCTAAATTGCAGTTCCCATTATGTTTATTTTCATTTTTATTCCAGGTATATTTTACTTTCATGACTTGAACTTTGAAATGTCGATTTGCCTGAAGCACCGCCAGGATTCTAATATCGGATGACGCTGTCGGCAAAAGTTACAGTTCGAATAAGTACCAGGAGTCAGGGTGTGGTTTATTTTCCTACCGTGACGTCATGAAATTCTAAATTCAAAATAGCAAGGTTTTCTTAGTTTTTATTTACATCAGGTTGAAGATAACTGACAAATAATTATTTTCTCGAGTTTCCAGTTCCTTAGCGTCTTTAGTTTTAAAGAACGGACATTTTCATAGTGCGTGACCAAGATAGATCAGCTGTATGGCTGAAAAATAGTTTTCCCTTATGATTTTCAGCAGTTAAAACATTTCAAGAATTCGAATATGTATATGTATAGTAGCTCAGAAACAAAAAGAAAACCTCTTTATCGCATAAGTTAATGTACACTGTATTGGTTGATTTTGGGTAACTTACTTGGACATGTACTTACTTCAGTGTATATGGCGTCTGCATACAATTACAAAGCTCTTTAAAGTTGCGTGAAAATTAAAAGTTTAGGCAGATAACTCAGAAACGGTGTGCCACACAGATCTGAGGCTTGTGAAATTGCTCATTTGCTAGTCTTTTGTCGCATCTCATTTTCTTGGCTTCTTTCATGGATCGGTTTCGGGATTTATTCTTGGTTTTTAGTCACGCACACGTCACGCAAATAAAAAATAAAATCGTCAACCATTCATTAGATAAAGTCAAGAAATTAAGATATTGTAGAAGAGTAATAAGAAAACAATATTCCCAAGCTTCAGGCCAAACTAACTGGGTTTAGTATAGAAACGCCATGATCGGGCCCATCTTGATGAGCTCCAACATGACACCCGGAAACGAGTGAAAAACATCTGGATATTACTTAAGCTATCTCAAAGGCTTTCTTCACTCTGTTGAGCCTGCAAACTTTCACATAGACGGTTCTCTTGTCATATTGGCTTTTGAAACCTCAAAAACACTGTAAATCGATGTTTTCATGTACGTGATATGCTTGTGGGCAAACATCTGTTATGTCACACACTGTGAAAAACTAGCAACTCAAACTGTTCTATTTTAAAAACAAAGCACGCTGCCGAGCTGAAAACATGGAAGCAGATACATTTCTTATATGTCTTTTACGTGATGAAGATAAAAATGCAAAAGTCTGTTTAGTTTTGAGTTTAAGTTTTTTATGACGTCATGTGAAAACCAAGAATTCTTGTACGCCGGGTTTTTTGCGTGACGGTGAAAACGATCTCTAAAGACTACTTTACTGCAAGGTAAAGACAAGTCTGCCGAGTTTTGTTTTTTGTTTTCGTTTTTGTTTTTCTTTCTTTCTTTCTTTCTTTCTGTCTTTTTTTCTTTTTATTTTTTTTAATCTAGAATTTATTTCTTCCTAACACGCTCATATAGACGAAGTGCCTTTTTCCCGGGTCCTGGGTTCGATCTCCGTATTAATGTTATGCAACACAATCTCGAATCACGCAGCAGCACCTCCACAAGACTCGTGACACGTCGATTTTAGCTAAAAGTATTTGCGGAAATGAGGATGAACAAGGACAAAAGGTACAAACAAACATATCCTACACCTGATTATATATTGCACAGGATAGATATTTGGTGTAGATTTTGAACTATTGGCTTTGAGTGATAAAAACGTGACCCAGTGCGTGTTCATATTTATTTAATGAGGCAAGTTTAGTACCTAAAAGCTGGGATACTTTTCGGCTCAAAATTGTTGTAAATTTTGTATTCAATGTCTATGAAGCATGTAAGTATAACTGTAAGACTTGAGATTGCCTAAATTACACTTATTTTGGCTGAAATATTTGTTTGAGTATTGATTTGCGTCGTGCCGAACCTAAAAACTGTCAAGTCAGAAGGGTCAAATTTCACTCAAGTGCTCCGTGAATTTCGCGTTCCCAAAACTTTATTTCAGATGTTGCCCAAAGTTTCAAAAACATGTTTTGAAAGCTTTGATATTGCTTTTTAATGTAGTAAGGGTTTTGCTTGTTTGAAATTAGGTACTGAGTGTGGTTTTCGGCCTTCGAATTTCGACAAAATTTCCCTCCCGCGAAATCCTCAAAATTTTGTAAATATTGAAAAATCTGTAAAATATTCTAGTCGCAGTCAATTCAAGAGCACGACCTCTCAAAATGCGTGTTCAAACCTCTTAAATGTGATAAGAAGCTTTGTGACTTGAATGATATTTCAGTTAGATTCAAATCGAGCTCTTTCCGTAACCCGGTCTAGGGCCTCGAAAAAGCGATCTGGCAGAGGTTATAAGGCGCCCGAACTTGATCCATTCATATGACCAAAATATTCATCCGATGAAAGTAAAATTTATATTTTTATCAATAGAACACCTAGGGTAGTCCACAGAATTCGAATTTTCCGAAATTTTTATAATTCCTACCTCTGGTCGATATTTACAGACATCCGCTCTTAAATTACCCTCATTAACCGGAGACAGAACAACCAATACAAAACGAAATGCCGGTAAGAAAGGAGAGAATTACCGACCATATTAAATAACGGTAAACAAGAAACCTTCCTACCCATGCCATCGTTGTTTATGTTGTTGGAGTTTATATCGGCCGGATTTGCTTGGCGTCAGCCTGTCGTTCCTAGATAGGTTTCCTTTTGGTTTTCTTGATAATTTTGTTGAAAGTGTGGTGGCCTCTAAACGATATTCCATGTCCTATTCAGTGATCATGACTTTATCCGTTTATTTTTCCAGTTCCAACAACGCCAGTTCCAACGACATCACCACGTAAGTGATTTAGTGCATATGTGAGGGTGTGAATGAGGTTAACCGACTAGCGACAAAGGGCGAAAAATATTACTGTCTACCGACAAAACGGAGAAAAAATTACCGACTAGCGACAAATAAATTCTAACCGACAACCGACATGGTCCGACGTGATAGGCATGTTTGTATTCAGAAAGGACAGCATTTTGAATTTACCTCTAGCTCAGGAAATGTCCAGACCCTTTGGTGGGCTCTATTTCACCAGACGTTGGCTGTGTGACCACGTGACCGGTAGCAACCCATTCGATCTGAGAGTTAAGCATTTGCTCAAACCCTTTTTGTGTTAGCACCTAAAAACATCAACGTTTTTAAAGTTGTATTTTAGTTTTTCCTCTTTGTTCCCCAGGATTTGCCTGTAAAGCCGTGGCAGATGTTGCATTTATTGTAGATTCATCAGGAAGCATCGGTAGAAGGAACTGGATAAAGGTGCTGCAGCTCCTGAAAGACATGGTTAAAGCCTTTAATGTCGGTCCTGACAAGACCCATATTGCTGTGGTGGCCTATAGTACGAGCGCTAATGTAGAATTCAGATTTAATACGCGTACTGGGCCTCATATAACAGAGGAAGGATACCATCGTCTTATAGACAGGATTAGGTTTCAGGGAGGTTACACGTTTATTGATAAAGCTCTGTGGCTTGCTGACAAAGAAGTATTTACGACATCATCTGGAATGAGACCGGAATTGCCACAGGTTTGAAAGCTGTTGCTGATGTTTTATTAGATCTCCGGTTTTATGCCGGCGCTGTTAATGCCATTGAAATCAAGAACTGGGCAGTTTGTTCTCCACTGATTTCAGGAATACATTTCTCTGACCACGGACCATTTGAAACTTTTACATAATAGTAATGGAAGAATGGTGCGCCATGAGTCTATTATATTAAATGTAGTGTCCTCATTTACTTAGACACACTTGAAGGCGGGACGGTAAGAAGCTTTTATGGGATACATCTTTGCAGTAATAGAGTTAATAGTGCTGTTGATAGTACTACGTTTACAACTATGTTGCAGTAGTTATCACTGACGGCCAGCAAACAACAACCCGTGGTCCGTACGCAGAACTCACCCAAATTTCAGGAGCATACATCTCTGGCGATGGGTCATTTTAAATTCTTTTTTAATAGAAATTACAGAATGGTGCACTATGAGCTTCACATTTAGCGACCTCATTTACTGAGACACACATGTGGGACGATGAGAAGCTTTAAAGTGATGCATATTTGCTATGGTACTGTAGATAGCACTTCATAACATGTGAGACCTTTTTGTTGGTAGGTTGCGATTGTTATCACTGACGGGCGGCAAACAACAGATACAGGTGCATACACAGAACTTTCTGTCGCTTCTCTTCCACTCAAAAACAAGAACGTGACGGTGTTCTCTCTTGGCATTGGGAATAATGTTGATCAGACACAGTTAAAAGATATTGCCAGCTCAAGTGATCACGTGTTCACTACCAGAAGCTATGCTGAACTTACACCAGTAGCGGAGACCATTGTGCAGAGCTCTTGCCCCGGTAGGTTTACAATGTACTGTCACAGTCTTGGTAACCAATTGCATAAATTAAAGCAGAGTTATCCGACGTTTTGGAGTAACTTAGAAAGAGGGCGATGCCGAGAATGGAAATTATTGAAATCATTGCAAAACGAAATTTTAGTTCACTTAAAGGGAACCAGTGGCGTTATAAGATTAATACCTCAAATTGCTCCAAACCTTTCACAGAATCCAGATATATGTGTAAAATCTTATAGATCACAGCTATTTTACAGAAAATATACTTCAAATTTCGCGCTTTTAGCCGACCTCAGCCAACAATATTTAAACGTCTAGTCCAGAATCGTAATCATTTAGTGTGACTAGGATGTTGAATTACCAGTATTTACACTTGAAATATTTAGCATAGCATTGAATGAATTGAGTTATTAAGTCTAATTCTCTGGATACTCGGCTGATGCACCATGTACCAAGTCACCGGTGACGTCACGGGTGATACAGACTAAATAAAGAACAACGATAAGACAACAAAGGTTCACGAGAATGAAAGAATCGATGGTTCGTTGGTTCGATGGTTCATTCAGTCCTTGATACGATGACTCGTTAGTTCGTTGGATCGCTGCTTCGTCTGGTTTGTTGGATCGCTGGTTCGATGGTTCGTTGGATCGCTGGTTCAATGGATCGCTGGTTCGATGGATCGATGGTTCGTTGGATCGCTGGTTCAATGGATCGCTGGTTCGATGGATCGATGGTTCGTTGGATCGCTGGTTCGATGGCTCGCTGTTTCGATGGTTCGTTGGTGCGCTGGTTCGTTGGTTGGTTCGCTGGTTCATTGGAAACACGGAACATGCATACTTGACGTATTCAATGTTTCCGCTGATCACATGTACCTTGTCTACCATTTGCATTCTCAAGTTTTCTCTGATTGGTCCAAGCTGCGTGAAAGGTCACATGTTATGTTGTGTCACATTATTATCATTTTTTCGTGGCGTCGCACTGTGTCACGTTACGCTGTATTCGTAACGCTTAAGTCTTGTGTACTGTAATTCCTCGTGTGTTCAGCTAATGGTTAGCGTTTCCCGGTTATTAGAACAGTTATTTATATAGTTTATTATAGAGTTCATTTATTATACGTTAGTTGATGCGACGTGGAGTAAACATAGATCGCAGAATCACCACCAAAGGCGGATTATCACGAAAGAAGGTGAGATAAACGCGTAAGTATCGTAAGTCTTAAGCTTATCTAAAGTGTAATTCTGCCGTAAGCTCAGTATTTTATCTGTCCTTCGCGTTTCTCAGTTACAAGAATATTTAGCAGAATACCCGTCCACTTATTTGCGCGTCATTGAAAAAGAACAGCGTGTATTGTGTTCTGCTTCGTTCTTCAAAGAACGCTGACCGAGGTAAACAATGAGGCCCTGTTAGTGTTAGGCCCGGTTGTTGTGGTATCTTAACGATTTTACCGACCCAATACATGTAAATGTAAATAAAAGCAAAATGGACAGTGACATTGGCGATATTAAATAAGACAGCGACATAATGACCTTGATGGCATTCTGACAGAAGAGAATGTCGAGAATAAGTTTATATTTTCAAAAGGTTAATCGTCCTGGCAGTATTCTGTGTGGAAACACACTGAGGTACTACCCCTGAATTGCGACAACATTTTTTGTTGGAGAAACGAACTCCAAACTCCAAAATTGCAACATCAACATCAGTGTCACTGTATGAATTTTCAACAGTGACATGCGACCCTTCCGAAATGATGACATGTAAAGGTTTGAAATTCAGATGGGGACATAAAGACCCCCTCCCCCTCCTAACAGGGCCTCAACAATGGTGGCCGGGTAATTTCCTGGGGTGGGGATGAAGGTAGAGCACAACATCAGTCAATGAAGCATGTACCGTATTTTCTCAATTAAATGCCAGGAGCCTTTATTTCAAATTTGGCACTATGAGCCCAGGATTTATTTGAAGCAGACATTTCATTGGCGTTCAGCCTTCATTTACGAAATGTTTTTTTTTTCTGTCACTTTATCAAGGTGATTTATTATCACCCAACCTCTGAGGTATGGTAAAAATTGGTCAACAGGCAATGATTTTTCAGTTTAAAAGCATGCAGTGAATAAAGTACACATGGGAGCCTGTTATTTTTTTGTGTCATATTTGTGATTCAAATTATTTTATGCATGCATACATTAGCACTGGCCAGTTCTTAACTGTCATGTAAGCAAGACAGCTTTACTAAAGTGTCACGCCACCATTTGCTTTCGATTATATAGATTACTGAGAACAACGAATGGCTTCCTTGTGGTACAGTTATTAAATTCATTTATAAAAATAATTTGTGGTTTACAGGAATGATGATTTAATCAAAGAGTGAACTTTTCTCTGCATTGGACATGAAATCACCATTTTCATTTTCTGATATTAAGTTACTTTTAAAAATATCATATATTGCTTTGCGCATAACAACCACTTACCTAAAATTGACCTGAGAGTAATGTAAAAATGATCTTTTCTGGATTATAACATTGACATCTTTTGTGACATTTTTGAGGTTTTGATTTAACATTTCGATCAAAAGCCAGAAATTCTGGTCATCACTTAGCCTATTGAATAATGATTTTCTGCAGCACATGTTTTTACAGAAATGTAGTGGGAGTTAATGGCATAGAGACACAGTGATAAGCTATTTAGAGCCTCTATTAACATACAAAAGTGCCCATGTGTATCATGTTTTCTGCGCATGAGTATAGGCCTCTACTTGGAAGCTCACGTTTATTCATACATTTTGCTGCTTTTGGAACTTCCTCCAAGGTTAGCAAGTTAAAAAGGTCATATTGAGTGAGCCCTTCAGACCCACTTTCCAATAACTGAAATTTAGTGTCCAAGCAGTTATCATAATAAATATGTGCACATTGTATGGTATTATTTCGTAACTTCAAATTTACCAAGAGTCAACTTTTGTTTACAGGTATGGAGGAAATAAAGGACATTGATGACCTTGTGGCAAAAGTATCAAGTGTTCCTCTTCCATGGGAAGATTGTTGCACTCCAGAAATCACCCATTGGTTGGATGTCTTCTCACGTGCTCATGGAACTCGCAAAGAATTGGTTTTTCCTGGAATGCTAGCCACAGTTGGTGCCCTCTTGGGTAAAACAGGGTTGAAGCTATTTTCAACACACAAAGAAAGGGCGAATATATTTTTTATTGGACTAGCTCCATCTGGGTCTGGTAAAACGCCAGCTGCCCAAATAAGCTGCAGCCATCCAATTGCTAACTACCTGGAGCCTAAAATTGGAGATGGAAAGCAGCTCCTAATTGACAATTCATCCTGTTCTGGTCTTTTCAATTACTTCCTAAATGAGAAAACAGTGCCCGTAATGTGTATTGACGAGTGTCAAGGCTTCATACACAAGATGATATATCCCTCAAAGGGTGCAAATGACCAATCCCTTACAATGGAACGGATGTGTAAACTATATGATGGTGATGCATGGTACAGCGTGAAAGGGAGCAAGGGAAAAAGAAGTGGAACACAATTTGCAGCTGTCTCCCTTATTGCATTCACAACCCCAAAGATGTTTCTTAAAAAAGTATGGGGCAAGGCAGTGGAAAACAAAAATGGCTTTGCAGATCGTTTTATGCTCTACTGCTGTGACAGAGAGGATGTATCAATTGAAGACTAAGAAACCTTCTCAGAAAGGTTGGATGAATTTGCTGTCACTTCATTAGACATTGTGTATGAAAAGATTTATGCAGAGCATAACACACCTGATCGTGTTGAATATAAACTAAACCAATCAGCAAAAGAATGCTACCTGAAGTTTACCAGACCAAATCCTGAAAGCAGTGCAGAGAAAAGCGATGCCAAAGTTAGCAAAAATGTTCTCAAGTTGGCTTTAATCCTTCATGTTTTCTATGACTGCCTCAGGAAGGCCCTCGATTTCTCTGTTGGTGCAACACCTCGGATTATCAATGAGGAGACTATGAAGATGGCCATCAGCCTTTGTTCCACTCTGTCACATGTCAAAGCCCTGATGGATTTGGTAAGTATTTCTCACTTAACGTTGTTTTTTTGTTTGTTTGAAACCTCTATGACATTAAAAGTGGACCCATGGATTAAGCAGACACCCTCTGTCAGCAGATATTTTGCCTGGTCCCGAAAATACAGTGTATTGAGAAAAAGAAACCCCATAGTACACTGTATTAGGAGGACACCTGTAATAATAAAGTGAGTGCAGACATCAAAATAAAATTTATTTTTAATTGGCCATTTCTTTCATTTAAAGGAGCACTGTCAATGATTTTTTTGTTGTTGGAAATTAACAAAGCAATAAAAGAATTTGTAAAAATGTAACTGAAAAGAAATGGCTCAGAACAGTTTTGAACTGGTAATTTTAGCAAATATATTGAAGCAAATATATCAGTTGTACTGACTAGGCCTCTTGGTCTTATGTACCAAGCTATAATTATAATAATAGTAATTAGTTGTTATTAACTTCCTCCACTTTTGAACTATTTTTATACTAGAGCGCTACAATAAAAGATGGGGAGCATCCTATCAAAACTGGAACATCGGCAGATGAGATCAAACAGAGGATTCTTGGTGAAACAGCTGACATGTTCACCACAGCGAAAAGAGTCTACACAAGTTTCTCCTCAATTCGTCGTCCATCCCCTGCTTTTGTTATGGAGCAATTTCAGGCCTTAGAGAATGAAGGTCTTGGGGCAGTGAGGAATATTCACCGCTCCACTGTCTTTTTCAAGAAAGTTCCTGAAACCTTCCACCATGAGGAATATAAACTTGGAAAGCATAACATCACCTTTCAAGTATACAAACAAATGTTTGAAACCACAGATGCATTTTACGATGATGACCAACGGATGGACCTGGTAAGGAGGTACCCATGGACGGAGGATGCCCAGCGATTCAATTACATCCAAGTTTGTGAAGCAAACGAATAGACCAGTTAAGTGGTAGCCTCCTAATTAGAAGTTCTGAGGGCTTTGTCATGTGTCCAATACCCCCTGAAAATCTCTCTTGAAACGACAGGGAACCAATACTATGTGTGTCCAGGTTTTGCTTTATGTTGTATCTTCTGCATTATAAACTATTTGTATGTGGTTGTTGCTATACTTTTCCTAACTGACCCTTTGTTTCATTTTTTGGCAAACTTGGTGGGTTGGGAATGTGACAAAGCCCTAGAAACGTCATGGCCATTATCAAAAAGCAAACAGGTTCTGGGAACAGTGGGCTAAATCTTAGTAAATTGTATTTACTGTAAAGCTACAGTATCTGTCATTAGACTGCAGAGCCCTGTAAGTCTTGGTAAAACCTACCGGTACTGTGCAGGTTTGACCATCAATACACAATTTCATTGTATGAAGCAAGCATATGGCTATTTTGGTCATTTTTAATGCATTGTCCAAATTTACAATTATTACTGGTAATTTAAGTAGAATTTTTTATAGTTTTGTTTATAATATTAATAATTATGTTAACATTATTAATTATAACATTATCAATAGGTACTAATTTCATTATTTCAAATTATGGGGTGTTGGGCTAAACAAATTGCCCCACTGCTTAAATTCTATTAGCCATAGGGTTTATTACATATTTTTACAGTTGTATGGTACAGTAAAAGCCTGCAAGTAAGAGCCAACGTTGTCACATGTTAGGCTAAACAGGTTCTGTCATTAGCACAAAGTTAGGATATTTGGGTTCTTATGAAATTGGATTTTTTTTTTAAGAACAAAGAACACTGTAGCAAATAGCTGTCTTTTGCCATTCTGAGATCTGCATACCAAGTAAGCATTTATGTAGAAATGGTTGTAATTGCACTGGAGTGGTAAGGCACTTACATTCTTCTCAGAGCATCCAATGTGTACATGTTTTCTATACAAGATTTTAGAAAACGAGAACCAGTTTTGAATTTTAGACTGAACCTGGCAAATTTTAGCCTATTACATGTACTAAGTTCTTAAAAACAAAGTTCTTACTTGCAATGTTATACTGTCTGTTTTATAGTGTACACCTCATCCTTGAATGCTTATATGAATGGTTTTGTTTTTTCATATACAAGTCAAGGTTGAAACTAGAAAAATGTTTTACAAATCTTTTAATGTTGTGGTCCAAGTGTCCACGGGTAAATGTATTATTTAGGAGTGTTGAGGTTCCTGTTAAGAAACAATAAAATATGATAATCAGAAATGGATCTCTCTCATATGCATTAAATCACAGGATGATAAGAAAAAGTAAAAGATGCAATGAAACTGTCCATAATATCATTATTTTGTAGAGTAAAAAGAGAGAGATTTTCAAATTTTATATCATTACAAAATATTACTGATTTTTATAGTAATTACTATTATAATGCATCCAGAGGAAAGAGATGTTGGTTGAAGAAAATTTGATATTTATGATCCAAGTATCCAAGGTGAAAATGCCTTATTTATCAATTTTGAAAGGTTCCTGTTAAAACAAAAGTTATGATCACTTTCCAAAATATTGTTTATGTGTGAAATAAGATCAGATGTCTTAAATTTTTTTATGAATTTTTATATCATTTCCAAGTATTACATATAACTATAAAAAATTGTATGGTACATGCAGGAGACAGGTGCTTGTTGAGGTGAACCACTCAAGATTTTAATTTCCAGCTACATTGTATCTATTTATGTTCAGCATCTATTTTTGTATAATTACATGTTTGAAATTAATGACTTGCAAATAAATTATTAACAAATATAGAAACGTTATGTGGCAATCTATTTTTTCATTTATCCACTTATAAGACCAACCTGAAGTTCATGTTAAATAATTATCAAGATTTCTTATGTGTCCTCCCAAGTTTCATTTCATACTAGGTATTTTGGTTCTTTCCCCACTGCTGAAGAGTGTTACAGTTTGTAATGATAATCCAGGAAAAGTTACCCTTAAAATTCTTTAGCTTCTGGATTTCCCACCCTGTTCAAGATAGAATCTCATATGTGTCTGCATGTATGTGTGTGTGCAAGTGAGGGACGGTGCCCCTAGGTAGTATAGTTTCCCTTCTCCTTTGTATTACTGCAGTTTTTTTACCAGCAAGGGAGAGAACCCCTGGGGGGTAGGGTTATTCTACCTTTAAGGTAGGGAAACCCTACATGGTAGGGACAAGATATGTTTAGATTGGCCCATGTAAAACAAAAATTTAGGGTAAATCCTATATAGGGGAAAGGACTATAAAAGCCATAAAAGATCTATTTATTGCCTAATGGCAGTATCTTCAATTTTAGCCTGGTAAAGCCTGTTGTCTCCTGAAAGGAAATTGAGCTCGGTCTATGAAACATCAACTGACTTAAATGTTCATAGCTTGTGGGAAAGAAACATCATTTCAGAGTGATGATATCGAACATTTGTTGAAGACCAAACACATCACAGCATACCTATGTGGGTGGAGGTTGGAAGGGCTACTGCAAACAATACTGTATTAACTGTATTTGTTTTGCACTTAACAACATGAGCAGTCAGCAGATTTTGATAACAGCCAGTTAGAGAAAAGAACACTGCATCCTACCAAAGAGCAAATGAGGAGGTAACAACATGCCCTTTTAATTCTCTTCCACTAAAGAAAAATTATACAGGAGTCTGTTAACAAACCTGCCTGGAAATGCACTGGAGAAACACCTGGACAGATCAGATAACTTTGGATTTATGAACAGAATTGGTAAAACAAATTTCATCTTGTAAGATGTGAACATGATCTATAGCGGTTACTGTTACAAGAAATCCTTGATTAAAATGAATGACAACTTTATTTCTTAAATTGCAATGACTACAACAAAACCCAATAATCAAATGTCTTGGTGTACACTTCACTTAGCTTTAAATGAATTAAACAAATGTAATGAGAAAAGTCTTGTTAACCATCAAATCAAAAAACACATTAAAGTGCCTATGAAGCGAAATTTGTTTCTCACTAATTTTAAAGTTTAATCCATAAAACTCAACATTCCAAAATTTGAGGTGCTCTTGATTAAAATCGGCGATTATACAAGCGTTTAAAATTGGGCTATTTTGCCCTCAAAAATGGCATTTGAATCGCGCGGCCAAAAAGACACTTGACAATAGCTGTGACGTAATTTTGACGTAATTTTGGGGACAATTATTCCAACTATTTCACTATAATTCATAAGCGCAAACACATTTTTGTACCCAAAATGACGTCACATCACGTCCCAGACCCCTGACCATTTCTAAAGGCAAAATAGCCCAACTTCAAACTCTCTTCTAATCAGCAATTTTAATCACAAGCACCCCAAATTTTGAGATTCTTGCGTTTTTAGGGGTAAACTTTAAAATTAGCAAGAAACAAATTTCGCTTCATAGGCACTTTAACTTCTGCCCTCGGTAATTACCATTATTCATAATTACCATTATTCAAGTTGGTCACAAGGCAACAATGCCCCAGACTTATGAATATATAAAACACAACTGGGGGTTATTTTTTATCGCAAACATTATGTACACACTTCTTGAGGGCAACCTAGAGAAGTGTTGATCGTTTTGTAGTCACTTATCCCAATTTTTTCTTATCTCCTGTCTAAGCATTACAGAGAAAAGCTCTCTTTCCCTTATCATTCTGTCCACCAACCTCTTCACTTTGTCCAGTGGAGGAGTGGTTATGAACCCAGCAGTTTTGAGAACCTCTTTAAAGAGTTTATAAACAGTTTCATAGTCAGGAGTGTCACCTTCTTGAGACTGTGTTGAAATGCCACTCACAATCTGTTGAAGGACAAAAACTTCAAAGTCCTCTAGCTTTTCAGGTGCAAGTGGTTCATTCTTTCTCTCTAGATACTCCACTGAAGTTGCTGGAAGATCATCATGTCTCCTCCGTTTTCGGACCTGCCTGTCTTTATCCCCTGCTTTTTTTGGCCCATATGGGTTTGCACAGTTAACGCACCTGCACGAAGGGTGGCATCCTTGCAACTGCTGAAAACACTTGCATCTCGACCCATAGGTACTGCAAAATGTCCTTTCTTTGTCTTTTGCGCCTCCACGACCACATGAACATGACTGTGTTTTTAGTGTGTCTTGACAGGACGGTGTCTTTGTAGCAAATACAGGATCATAGTGCCCTTTACCTGACTGGTTAAAAGCCACATATATGGGTACAACAGTTAATGGGGAATTTCTTGGCAGCAGAGGTATGATTGGGTAACTGTCAATAGATGAAAATACAACTATTGGTAAATGTAACACATTGGTCAGTGAAAGCAACACACAGTTTCCAAGTTCACAGTCAAAGATGCCTGGCTCCAAGAATGTACGTGCAGTATCTTCAAATGAAGACTTTTCAGAACTAGTTAGAAAAGCTGCATATTCCCCACTGTTGTCTCCAGGCCATTCTTTGACCACCAACTCTCTCAGTAGAATGTTTCGTGTGGAAAGATCTTGGTTTTTGTGTATGTTTAGAGACTGTAAATGTTGCAATACTACATTGTCATTTCCTTCAATTATCTTATCGAGTCCTAACGAAATTGAAGTGAAGCAGCAGTCACCATCACCAGGAACAGACATGCGTTCAAAACCAAGATTCGAAACAATCTCATCAAGTTTTTTCTCGCTTGCACAGTATTCACTTTGTCCATAACAGTCAGTATGGGAAAAAAGAAGGAGCATGGAGGGAGCATTAATCCAGGAATGTTTGTTCGCAAGAAGTGGACTTTGCTCTTTTGAAAAACTGTGGGATGCAATGCTGGCCATAGTGAATGCTCTGTCTATAATGCTTTCCTGAGATTGCAAAGTGACATCTACACTGTCTTCGTCTGAATCAGATTCACAACTAGCAACATTTTCTTCTCCAAGCTCAATGTCAAGATTGCCACTTGCTACATTTAAGCATTGACTTTCATCTACAATGGCTGACAAACAAGGGATATTATTTCCTATACCAAACTTCTCAGATGAACGAACTTTCCCTGATGCAAGGAAGGTGTGGAACCACTGGCTCAATGAACTGCAGATTCTGTGTTCACGTCCCTTTTCTTTCATGTCACAAACATTTAGTTTATAAAACACAGTAGTAAGCAGTGCAACTGCTAAAGCAACACCAATGCGGTCTTTTTTAAGCTACTTACGCAACCTCTTGTGAATATTCTCATTCCGGTTTGTTCCTACTCCAGGTGGAATACCAGATAAACACCCCAGTTTAACATGCTTCATTATGTTTGATATCTCAGCAACTGCTTTGTCTGGTAGTACTTTCATATCATTCAACAGCTCGGCAGACCACTTGTTCAAAAATTCCTGCAAGCTTTTTTCCATTTTATCTGGTGGTGGTGTTGGTTTCCTTCTTGTCTGCCCAAAATCATTTTCATCTCGAAAACATAATCTTAATTCCTTGATCATGACATGTCTAATTTCTCGAAGCTCAGCTGTTACTCCCTTCCTTGGTATCTTATCTAAGATTCTTTTTAGTGCATGGAACAAATCAAGTTTTATAGGGATGCTACACCCAAATATGGTTTTAATCTTCTTCTTCACTGTGCAGCAGTTGTCAATAATAATACCTTTCAACTCTTGTTGAGCAATTTCATGTCTTTGTTTCAAGCCAACAAGTAGAGACTGTACTGTATCAATAGAAGTACCTCTTGTGAGCTGCCATGCAAGTACATTGTTCTTTTCATTCATAACAATGAACACAGCATTGTATAACTTTACCCAATGTCTGTTCTTCCAGTAGCCAGTGTTGGCAGACACTTTAAATGTGTGGTCTGCAGAAAGCCAAGTGCCATATTGATTTGCCATGTGCTGGGTGTACATATCCTCGCATTCAATGAAAGTACGAAGAAATGCTCTTGTGATCAGTATCCTTCCAATGAAATCTTTGGAGGGATTGAAAAGTTTGAAATTACCTTGTACACCATTACCTATTTTATGCCGTGAATAGTAGAGGTGGGCTCTGCTGTTGTGCTGACAGCTATGCAAATTAAGAAGCATATTCTCAATGTCCTGGATGCAAAGCCCGGCTTGGACGCTGCTTGAAATAAAATCGTAAAGTTCCTTTGTGATACCAGACTTATGGAAGAGAATAAATGGGATTCTAATACCCGCTTTACAGACCGTTTCAAGTAAGGCAGGATCATGTGCAATGACTTGGTGATGGTTTGCACACAGATATACACAAGAAACCAGAAGTACTTTCTCTTGGATAGAGAATAAAACACGAGGCACTGAATGGGCGTTTGTTCCATCGCTCCACCTCCACATTCGGAGAGATGACTGGCAATAATGGCAAGCCAGATCACATTCTGTTTGTTCCAACGGATTCCACAGTATAACCGGTGGGATGGTGTAAGCTTCTGGGTCATCCACGTGATTAATCTCGCCCAAGGGATAGTACACATTACTGAAACAATGTTTGGTAGGCGATGATTTCAAAGACGCAATGCAACTTTTTACGAAGTCCAACCACGTTTTCGGAAGATTTGATGGATAGACTAACGGCAAAGTAATACTTAAAAGAACTATAAAAAGACTTACACGACAAAGGATGTGAACAGCGAACGCCATTTTGAGATTTTCGTGCAACTGCAAATTGACAAGTCAGCGGAGACATTAGACGTGTCAAGTATGTATATTTCGTGTGTCCATCGAACCAACGAACCATCGATCCAACGAACCAGCGAACCATCGATCCAACGAACCATCGATCCAACGAACCAGCGAACCATCGATCCAACGAACCATCGATCCAACGGATCATCGATCCAACGAACCATCGATCCAACGAACCAACGAACCATCGAGCCAGCGAACCATCGATCCTACGAACCATTGGACCAGCGTAACATTGATCTAACAAGCCATCGATTAGAACTACTGAAGCCACTGAGCCATCGACCAATGATTAATAAACTATCCAATCCACACTTCTTCCTGTTTTCTATCACCCGTGACGTCACCGGTGACTTGGTACATGGTGCACCTGCCGGATACTCATTAGTGAGCTTCAAATTCCCTGAGTAGAAAGCTTCCAGAAAACCCAGCTGCGGCCAGTTGCAGTTACAATCTACCACCCCACAGTTATACATATTTGGCATGCACTCCACCATGACTCAGATGGTAATTCGATTTTGCTCCGTTGGTCATACCCAGCATTTAAAGTATAGTCTGCTGTCCTAACCTCACACCAATAATTACCATCTGTTGTCCCTTACCAGGCTTGAGTCAAATCGCGTTCAAGTTTACCCTCTGTGACAAAATCGTAATGTCAACAAACTAAACTGACAACAATCTCGAAAATAACAAAAAATCATTGAAGACAAATGCGGGAACAAAGAATGCTAATCACTCAGCCCTATGTAAGAAACTCTCAACGATTGAACGCTTTCGCCTGATGCTGATAACTACAACAACGATCTGTGATGCCAAACACGAAAGCCAAAACACTAAGCATACTAAATGAGGAGCATTAAAATTAGAACATTTGAACGCAAATGCAAGCAGACCTGTACAAACCCAAACCTCAAATGCTGAAGGCTTAAATAATTAACGTTAAACCATTTAAATTACACTCATTAACCGGAGACAGAACAATCAATGCAAAACTAAATGCCCTTAAGAAAGGAGATAATTACTACCCTAGGAAATAACGGTAAGCAAGGAACCTTCTTACCCATGCCATCGTTGTTTATGTTGTTGGAGTTTATATCGGCCGGATTTGTTTGGCCTCAGCCTAGGCCTTGGCGGATTGTGGGAGCATAATTTTTGGATAATTGGAGCAATAAGGCATAACTTTTTAAACAAGCAGTGCCACGGCATAATTAGCAAATTTTAGCCCTTTGTGGACCATATATTCATAAATTGTAGTAAATATGGTGTATTTTCTGCAGAAATAAATTAAATTTAGGTCGTATGTTCTTGCAATGCGAGTATTGACTTTGTTCTGATATGCTTAGTTACTAAGCCTCTTTTGGAAAATTCTGAGCGCGCGGTTAATCTTCAGTATATACAAGTGTGATCGTTAAGTCGTTGAAGGCATTTTACAAACGGTTCAGAGATGCGAGCAGCTAATTTGGACAGCTGAGGGCCGAGACAAACTGCCATAAGACACTAATAAATTTACAACAACAGTTTAGTTGAAAAACATCATTTGGTGTCGTTATTGCGCGCCTATATATACAGAATCTATGTCATTCTGTGAGCATAATTTCGGAAATCAGGAGCATAATTTGGGAATTCTGGCATAATTTTGGCATAATTTTGTAAAATTTCGAGCACTGCTAGTAGCATAATATGCCACTTTTAGGAGCACAATCCGCCAAGGCCTACCTTAGCCTGTCGTTCCTAGATAGGTTTGCTGTCTCTCCTAGTCCCCTTTTAAAGTCGTTTGGTTTTCTTGATAATTTTGTTGAAAGTGTGGTGGCCTCTAAAAGATATTTCATGTCCTATTCAGTGATCATGACCTTATCCGTTTATCTTTTCCAGTTCCAAATGTGAGGGTGTGAATGGGGTTAACTGACTAGCGACAAAGGGCGAAAAATATTACTGACTACCGACAAAACGAGGAAAAAATTACCGACTAGCGACAAATAAATTCTAACCGACAATCGACATGGTCTGACGTCATATAGGCTGTTTGTATTAAAAAAGAACAGCATTTTGAATTGATCTCTAGCGCGGGAAATGTTCAGACACTTTGGTGGGCTCTATTTCACCAGACGTTGGCTGTGTGACCGCGTGATGCGGTTCCAGTCCAAAGCCCACATTTCACCCTTGCTCACCGTAGTCTCCAGTAGCACAGTGGTTAGAGCGCCCATCTATATCGCGGAGGGTCGTTGGTTCAAATCCCATTTGGAACTCGGATATTTTTCGAGTTTCCATTCGGGGTTTCATGCATTTCTATCATGTTGTATTTATTCTGTTTCACTCACTTTGGTGGTCTTGGATGGTTGCATCTTTGATATACCTTAATGTGACTGCGTGATGCAGTTATGAGTGTGCTAGTCATTATTTGGCTGTGTGACCGCGTGATGAGTTTCCAGTGAAAGCCCACATTTCATCCTTGCTCACCATAGAGTCTTTAGCCTTGTTAGACCTCATCAGGGCACTAAGACCACGTGGTACTAGCGGGCATTACCCCTTAAATTTACCAAAGCAAAGATTGAGCCCAAGCATTACCCTCTTTTTGCGGTATATTTGTGTAGAGACTTGTGACGTCAATCGATACAACGAATTCGCGGTTTTTAGCGGAGCTCCGGCGGCCCGAAGGGCCGCCAAGCGGAGCACCATACCTATAGAAACCCGTCAACTGCTTTTCTCATGGTAAAAATTGCTAGCGGTATTGCTCGTGGGCGCGTACGCACGACGACATTGCCCAATAATTAATAATATCCTAATAATAATAATAATAATCAATATTTGAGCCCAACACGGCGGCCATACTCCATCTGACCAGAGCCTGACCAGCTACTTTGCAGCGCATGAACAGCGCACATCTCTGATAGTTGGATATCCATGTTATAGTCAATTGACGCATGTCAAAACAAGGCATACGCTGACCAGTATCACGTGAGCATATCGCGGGCTCAAGTTTAGAGCTCATCAAGGTCAGCTGTTTTTTTTTTTAAGTTGACCGCTGACCAGGTACTGGCTTTCGATTGGATCGCAGGCTCAATCCTAATTAACTTAACCAAAACGAGACACGAAAACCAAAACGAGGCTTAATTTTTCGCGCGCTTTCTCCCTTACGGCAGCCGCGCGGCTCGAAATTTCACATTGAGTTCATTCAATCGGTTTCCTCATTTTCATCTTCTTCGATCGAAGTTCGTTTTTAATTCGCGTAAAAAGCATAACAATTAAAAAAAACTCGTTAAAAGATTCTCCGGAAGGTGAATTTGCACGTGCTAAAAAGGCGGGAGGCGTGAAAGATTTTTCTCAGGAAAAGCTTCAAACTTGAATCGATTGTGTGGTTGAAAAAAATATGATTTAACGCTTCAAGGGCTTTGCTGTCACTTTACGACGGCATCTTGCAGCTCACCAAGAAAGCAGATCACCGGCATTAATGGGAGGATCGAGTAGCTCAAACTCTGTGGAAGAAATTCTTTCCTTGGACAAACCTTTTGCTTTTTGCGAATGCGTGTTTTTACTAAAGTGGAAGCTTGCGTATTTTCAACTGGTAGAAACCTCTACAACACAGGACACTGAGGTAAATTAAATAAATTGAAGCTTAACATTTAGTTTAATCGTTATTACTTTTGTTCAAGAATGAAACTTGTATTTTTCTCTCGGCTGGATATAAATAAAAATTATCTCTACTCGTTATGTAGGCAAAGAAGTAGTTGACTTGTTTGCTTGTTTTGTTACGTTGCTTTGCGAACGGATGTTTTGTTTTTAATCTGCTTGGCTGACTGTTTTTCGACCTCGGTGCCTCGACAGCGTTAAGAAACTTTTCCCCTTATCTTATTAACAGGTAATCTCAATAAGTCCTCGTAAAATTAAGTATTAAAGCCCCGGCTAAACGATCACACATTTTCATCCAACATCGTCAGTTGTCAAACATAACGTTGGGTGGCTAAACGCACAAACAAAATGTTTGGCAAAACACTAGACAACTTGAGTCCACAGAACGATTTTTTGCGTATTATCGCTGAAATTTTCGACGTTATGTGGTTCATTTGATTTCTTTTTACCGTTCGCGCACGATTTGTTTGTTGGAGTCGTTAAACGATCAAACATTTCTTCGTAATGCGAAATGTTGGATGAAAAGGTTTGATCTAGATCAAACATGGAAAGCCATTTAATGCACTATTGAGAGAGGTGGCTAAACCTTCAAACATGCTTGTCCAACGATGTTGAATGAAAATATTTGATCGTTCTTTGATTGCTAAACTTGTTTTCGAACAAACACATGCTTCGACTGTATTGTTTTCTTGTAATGTTTTGAGGTTTTTGAACCGCAGTCAATTCTTGTTGACTGTTTTAAATGTAAAATATTGGCGAAAGGAAAGCCATCGGGCGTTGCTCAATACCAGTAAAAATAATAATGATCGTGGAGTTCCGCTTTTAGGCTTGGCTAAATCTATATATTAACCTCTGTGCTTTCGATAAAGTTTATAAAGTCAGTTGTGTCTTTAAGGTGGAACTTAAGTGAATTTGAGGGAGATTTTAAGGAATTTAAAGAAAGAATAAAAATGTATAAAAATGTTAAAAACCACCAGACAGTTGACACCCGGTCGGTCAAGAACTGTTTTGGTGTTCATTTTCTAATTTTCAACTTCAAATTCCAATTTCTAACCTTCATTAAATCTTCAATATTCCCTATTTCCCTAAATTTAACAAATCCTTCAAGAAAAATTATCTCCTCCCAAATATGCCCAAAAATCACCAAAAACTTCATAAACTATCCCACAATACTGCTTCGAGGGATGAGCATAGAGATTTTGGATTGCTTGAAACGCGAATGACATATTAACGTCAAATCCATGTTAAGCGACGCAAAAACGGTATTTAAGTTAAGTCCCGCTTTAAGGTATGACTTTTGTGACTTAGATATTGGTTGAAGCAGTCTGTCAGCAAAAGATGATCTCCTTTCTGTTGATCCATCAGCTTAAGAATTACGTATCCCAAGGGCTAGAGTGGGCGTTTCACTCTTTGTCTAATTTACATCTCTTGATTTACTTTGATGCCCTGTAATCGACAGGAAAACAAATTCACATCTACAATAAAAGCTTTGGTGAATTTTATCGGTATGCCAGATTTGCAAACAAAAGTGGGATAGATGATCACGTTGCTAAGAAAATCAGAGTTAACGAGGTGTAAGTGCAATCAAATAATGAATAATTAAAAGTTTTACTCTTCGTCTAGCGTTTAAAGTCTTAAGACTGGGCAAATTACATAATAAATGTGAATAATTAACTTGCATTTTTTAATTATTAACTGAGATTTACCGACAACCGACAAAGGTCAAAAATTTTAACCGACAACCAACAAAGTAATGAAATTTTAACCGACAACCGACATGTGGACCCCCCCCCCCATTCAGACCCTCTTTACAAGTTGACGGCAATATAGTATTCTTAAACAATAATAACAATAACAATAATAATAACAACAACAACAACAACAATAATAATAATAATAATAATAATAAGTAATGGTAATAGGACTGAGTGGGGTACAATTCGGTGAGTAATTGGAAGAGTGATTTCAAATTGGTCGAGCGTGGATGGTGAGGCTGATTTGAAATTATGAGCATGATTACCCCTGAATTGTAATTGGTAATCAAGTCCGATTACCAAATATTGTGGCAATAACAAAATGCGAGAAACTCTAGAGGTCAACTTTCTTAATTATAAAAATAACCAAAGGTTCGAATGCAAATTATCCGACACAGGAAGTGGTTGTTATTTTACAAAGCGCGAAGATTGAAAACTGACACGACATGGCAGCTATTGCTCAGCATACCCAAATAAGGTAACTGTCCGATTTAGGCTGTCCCATTACAAGTGTTTGTAATCGGACAGCTTAAATCGGGCAGTTTGGACCTTAAGCAGCTAATTAAGCCACAAATAAAGGCTGTTAAGAACCAATCATATTCGAGCATTTTGTTATTGACACAATAATAATAATAATAAAAATAATAATAATCCAACGTGGCGACCATACTACAATTTACCACCTAGTTTACAGCGTACATCTTTGACATTGGACATCCTCGGACATCCCAATCTCGTACCCAGAGTCCTCGGGTTGTTTGGTCAGCGGGTGGACGCTCGGAGAGACTCTGGGCTAATGGACCGCCATTTTCCCAGAAAATCTGGGGTAAACAATGGAAGCCAGCCAATCAAAAAAATTTTTTTCCATTATCCCAGAGTCTTTCCTGGCGACTAACCGCTGGCCAAAGAGCCTGATGACTCGGGGTGCGAGATTGCGGACATCCATGTTATGGTCAAGTGACACCTACCAAAACAAGGCGTCCGCTAACCAGTACCACGTGACCATGTTGAGGGCTCAAGTATAAGGCTCATCGTGCTCAGCTGTATCTTGAAGTTGACCGCTGGACAGATACTGGCTTTCGATTGACTTGCAGGCTCAAGCCAAGTGTGGGACATCCAAACAAAAACTAGCCTTAATTTTTTGCGCGCTTTCTGAGGCTCAAAATTTCACACTCAGTTGGTTTCCTCATTTTGAGCAAAACAACTCCATCTTCTTCCAAAGTTCTTCACGTAAAAGGCATAAAAATCAGGAACTAGTTTAAAGATACTCCGGAAAGTGAATTTTCAAGTGATAAAAGGAAGAGCAAAGGATTTTTCTCAGGAAAAGCTCAAAATTTGGATCGAGTTGCATGGCGCTCTTATTGTGTGGTTGAAAAACAAAATGATTCAACGCTTCAAGGACTTTCATTTTACCACGGTATCTTGTGGCTCACGGTATCATGTCAAAAGGTCACTTAACAGTTCACCGGCATTAATGGGAGGAACTAGTAGCTCAAAGTTAGTGGAAGAAGTTCTTAGTTGGACAAACCACTCGCTAGTTTTGGAGATTCGTGTTTTTACTAAAGTGTCTACGTATTATTTTTCAAGTGGTAGTAACCTCTACAACACAAGTGATTTAAATAAATTGAAGCTTAACATTTGATTTAATCGTTGTTACTTTTGTTCAGTAAAGAAACTTTTCTCTCGACTGGATATAAATAGCCATCATCTCTACTCGTTTTGGACGCAAAGATGTAGTTGAATTGTTTGTTTGTTTTGTTGTTTTGCTTGCAAGCGAACGAGCGCTTTCATTTACTCCGCTTGGCTGAATGTGTTTCGACGTTTGTGCCTCAACAGTGTTAAGAAACGTTTGCCCTTATCTTGTTAACACGTAATCGCAATGGGTCCTCGCAAAAAGGAGGATTAAGGCCCCGGCTAAACGACCAAACATCAAACTTAACGTTGGGTGGCTAAACGCACAAACAGTGTTTGACCAAACACTAGACAGAGGGAGTCCACAGAACGACTGTTTCGCGTATTATGGCTGAGATTTCGACGTTATGTGGTTCATTTGGTTGCTTTTTACCGGCTTTGCATGCTTTGTTGGTTGGGGTGGGTAAATGATCAAGCATTTGTTCGTAACGCGAAATGTTGGATGAAATTAGGGGAATTAGTTTCTAAAGAAACTGTGGTGCTGCGTCGGTGGGGGAGTGAAACACGAAAATTTGGTTTATAAACGGAGTTGATAATGTAAATTGACCACCATACAGGGATTCGATCCCTGAGGTTTTTTCGAATCCCTGTACGGTTGTCAATTTACATTATCAACTCCGTTGATAAACCAAATTTTCGTGTTGGAAGAAATTGTTTGATCCAGATCAAACGTGGAAAGCCAATTGAATACAATGTTGAGAGAGTTGGCTAAACGGTCAAACATGCTAGTCCAAGACGACTTTGGATGAAATGTTTGATCGTTTTTTTATTGTTTAAAAACATACGCGTTGTGTATTGTTTTCTCGTAATGTTTTAATATTTTAAGGTATTTTTAGCCAATTCCTGTTCCTGTTGCTCTGCACATAAAATATTGGCACACATTCAAATTGTAATCTTGGAGGTCCGGTTTTCTGGCTTGACTAAATCTGGCAGGCTCGTACACTATAAATTTGAGCAATTTATATGACAAGAATTGCCGTGACAGTAGCTAGTGTTAGCAAAATTGCACGTCTGGACAAACCGTAGACGTTTATGGACCACAATGTCCATGCATTTTTTGCTTTCATAATAACACAACTTAAGATTTAAAATGTGTATAGATAGCCAACTGATGTAAAGTGTTATTGATTTGCATGGTAAGTGTAATTGTCAAGCTCTTCTACATTGAACCATTGTATGGTTTGCAGTTATTTAGTATTCAAAACAAGAAACAACAGGAATAACCCAGACTGAAATATTTTGCCATTGGGGTACAATTAAAAATAGGTTTGTACATAGTACTACATACATACTTTATTTGTCAAAGCAGGTCAATAGTGGAAGCTAAATAGCTGATGTGGACCTGCTAAACTCCTACTGTATACAATTAACATTCTACATTAAACTAAGTTACTAAAAACAATAAAACTATAACACTTATTAAAACTAAGATGCAAACGTTAATAATAAGTTAAAACTGATTATTACAATAAAAAAAATAACAACAACCTGGTAATTTTTGATAGATTCAAAAATTCAACAGGTGTAAATATTGAATATATATCTAGCCGACCTTTTGAAAACAAGGCTCATGAAAATTTGAGGGGTTTTAGAACTTTCTTTATCAATACCTCGGTTTATCAAAAGGGAGATTTGCATTTAGGCCCGTTATGAACCTACAGTCGCTGTCAAAGGGAAGACAAATAATACATGTTGTTTGTCTTGCAATTAGACATGAAATTGACGTGACCTCTGACATGAGAATTTTGGTGCGTTAGTCGGCCAAATCTCTCTACAATACGCTCTTTCTGACGGCAAAGTTACCTTTGGAATTAGCGGAATCGATTTAGGCGAAGTATAGATGCGTTTTCAACCGAGCGTTCGTGATTGCTACGAAGAATCACAGCTAATTACTGTCGAATTTTATTTGTGTAAATTATCGCTCGATTTTGTGATCACTTCTGACATCGGAAACCAGTCATTATGACACTTCCACACTATCAAATGACTAGCTTAAGATCGATAAATTTGCGAGGGCGGAAACTAGTCAAAAAAGTGTTCAAACTTACGCTTTTTGCAGACAAATTTCCAGCCATGCCTTGTGCTTTTTGGGAAACTTCATGAGGTCCCGGATGTTTACTGTCCGTGTTAGCGAGGAGCTGTTGACGACAATCTAGCCACAGCATTTTTACTAAGTCTTTAGCATGCTCCAAATTCTACACCAGTTTCTCTCCCTGACTAGCCTTGAAATGATCACCGACACCTACTTTCTGAGGCTAAAGACTTGTTACCTGCCAAAGCAGAGCTCTCAATATCCCTGCATTTTTCCAGCAGTACCGCCCGGGTAAACAAAGTACTCGTTTAGCAAATAACTGCACAGCAGGATATTAGACGAGGCAGACACTGCACCTCGCAATACTTTCTCCCTCACTGGACTTAATGATGTCCTAAGGAATACTCTGCTCTAGGAGGCCAACGGAAAATCAAACTCTAACGACGCCATTGCGAGCTAACTGACCGCGCGAAGACTTCAAATGCACGTTTCTTTCTTTGAGAGAGAGTGGAAACTAACTGACAAATAAAACTGAAGAGGATGGGGAAGTGGGGATAAGACCTTAATGCAAAGTTTAAGTCAGGGACAGTTTCTTTCTCTTCTTCTAATTATTAATGTAGCTAGCATGCCCCGCGCCCCGTCCAAATAAGATAAAAAAGAAAAAAAAGAGTGAGAGACATGTAATAGGAGTTAGTATGGACTCCAGGAGCCCTGTTTTGAAAACTCCAGCTATATATTTCAAGCAAATAGGTGAAATTGTAAAGAAAAAGCTTATAATCGACTTTAAACGATGTCACACGTTCAACTGAACAGTACTGAGCGCAAACAGAAAAAAGGGTGCCTTTAGAAGATCAAAAATCAGACATTAAATGCTGGTTTTACTCAGCACCATGATATAAATTGCTTGTTAAATAGCTAGCCTCTTCTGACATCACACACATTGTGAAAATCGTGCTTTAACGTTCGGTTTGAAGGCAATTCTTTTAATGTCAGTAGCTTTTTGGCGTTGAAAACGCCGTGATTTGGACAGGATTGGCCATAAAACTGAGAAACTGAATGTCCACATGTGTTATTACCTTGAGAGATCTAGCCGAACTTTTCAAAACCAGGCTCATGAAAATTTGAGGGGTTTTAGAACTTTCTTTATCAATACCTCGTTTATCAAAAGGGAGACTTGCATTTAGGCCCGTTATGAGCCTACAGTCTCTGTCAAAGGGAAGACGAAGAATACATGTTATTTATCTTGCAATTAGACATGAAATTGACGTGACCTCTGACATGAGAATTTTGGTGCGTTAGTCGGTCAAATCTCTCTACAATACGCTCTTTCTGACGGCAAAGTTAGCTTTGGAATTAGCGGCATCGATTTAGGCGAAGTATAGCAGCGTTTTCAACCGAGCGTTCGTGATTGCTACGAAGAATCACAGCTAATTACTGTCGAATTTTATTTGTGTAAATTATCGCTCGATTTTGTGATCACTTCTGACACCGGAAACCAGTCATTATGACATTTTCACACTATCAAATGACTAGCTTAAGATCGATAAATTTGCGAGGGCGGAAACTAGTCAAAAAAGTGTTCAAACTTACGCTTTTTGCAGACAAATTCCCAGCCATGCCTTGTGCGTTCTGGGAAACTTCATGAGGTCCCGGATGTTTACTGTCCGTGTTAGCGAGGAGCTGTTGACGACAATCTAGCCACAGCATTTTTACTAAGTCTTTAGCATGCTCCAAATTCTACACCAGTTTCTCTCCCTGACTAGCCTTGAAATGATCACCGACACCTACTTTCTGAGGCTAAAGACTTGTTACCTCTCAAAGCAAAGCTCTCAATATCCCTGCATTTTTCCAGCAGTACCGCCCGGGTAAACAAAGTACTCGTTTAGCAAATAACTGCACAGCAGGATATTAGACGAGGCAGACACTGCACCTCGCAAGACTTTCTCCCTCACTGGACTTAATGATGTCCTAAGGAATACTCTGCTTTAGGAGGCCAACGGAAAATCAATCTCTAACGACTCCATTGCGAGCTAACTGACCGCGCGAAGACTTCAAATGCACGTTTCTTTCTTTGAGAGAGAGTGGAAACTAACTGACAAATAAAACTGGAGGGGATGGGGAAGTGGGGATAAGACCTTAATGCAAAGTTTAAGTCAGGGACAGTTTCTTTCTCTTCTTCTAATTATTAATGTAGCTAGCATGCCCCCGACCCGTCCAAATATGATAAAAAAGAAAAAAAAAGAGCGAGAGACATGTAATAGGAGTTAGTATGGACTCCAGGAGCCCTGTTTTGAAAACTCCAGCTATATATATATATATATATATATATATATATATATATATATATATATATATATATATATCTGACTGGATTTGTCAAAAGGTACCTGCACTGACTCTCTAGGCAGCCCCAGTTTTGATGTGGTCAAATGCTCCAGGAGCCACCCTCCCCACCCCTGTGCTTTTGACACACACCTGCCAGCCACCCACCCAAATCTAAGGGCGGGCCCCCTCAAAGTGGAGTTCAAAAGTAAACTCTCATTCAGGCCCTAGACAATTGCCAATGCATGCCTAGAACTGAAACTCTAACTCAACATAAGGACAGCAACTTTAACTGCAGTCAAAGTCTGGAAAGAGCCCCCTCCCCAGCCCTGTGGTTTTGATGGACAGCTGCCAATCACCCACTCACTGTTAGAACTGTCCCTGGGCTATTTGGAAAAGCAAGTGTTGACGGCAAGCCCCCTCAAGTTTGAGCCGCAGAGAGAGCTTGAGGACGGGCTGCGCCCGTCTTTAAGCGAAAACCTAGCGGGTACGTTTTTGCAAATTCGCTCAGATATCAAGAGCCGAACGCCAGAAATTCAGCCCAAATTCACCTGCTGACAGTCAATTTACTCAGAATGGCCACCAGAATGCAGTTCTGGAACAAATGGTGTAGTTATCTGACTGGATTTGTCAAAAGGTACCTGCACTGACTCTCTAGGCAGCCCCAGTTTTGATGTGGTCAAATGCTCCAGGAGCCACCCTCCCCACCCCTGTGCTTTTGACACACACCTGCCAGCCACCCACCCAAATCTAAGGGCGGGCCCCCTCAAAGTGGAGTTCAAAAGTAAACTCTCATTCAGGCCCTAGACAATTGCCAATGCATGCCTAGAACTGAAACTCTAACTCAACATAAGGACAGCAACTTTAACTGCAGTCAAAGTCTGGAAAGAGCCCCCTCCCCAGCCCTGTGGTTTTGATGGACAGCTGCCAATCACCCACTCACTGTTAGAACTGTCCCTGGGCCATTTGGAAAAGCAAGTGTTGACGGCAAGCCCCCTCAAGTTTGAGCCGCAGAGAGAGCTTGAAGACGGGCTGCGCCCGTCTTCAAGCGAAAACCTAGCGGGTACGTTTTTGCAAAATCGCTCAGATATATATATATATATATATATATATATATATATATATATATATATATATATATATATATATATATATATATATAATTTGCACAGATCCCGCCAGGGATATTTACCAGGGTGCCTGCTCTAGGGTATCACGAGCGTACATAGCACGAAGAATGCTCTTGCCACAAGACCTTTTATCACGCCGACGCGTTTCGCCCTGCGGCTTCTTCAGGGCACAAAGGTTACACTCCTGGATCTGTGCAAATTATAAATTATGTCCTTTCAGAGGTCGCTTTAAGACTCCACGAGTCAACTAGTATATAACACGGCGGAGTGTTACGAAACCACAAGCTTGTCCCAAACAACCAAGAGAGAAGGAGTTACCACGGTAAGCGGGCCACAACGCAGCACTCCCTCCTTTGTTGGACTCCTTTAACGAGGACCCCTCTTTGGTGAACGGTAATAGCGCGGAAACACCGATCTTCTAAATACGAGATCTAGAAGACATGTTAATGATGGAAACAATGGACAAAGATCCATTTAACCGTTGGATTGAACTAGAGCAGGGCTTGTAATGGTCAACCACACCTATTGCAGGACCCGGGAGCAGGATGAAAATGGACAACCATATTCATTTACACACCAAGGACTTTCCGTTTGTTTGGACAGTGCACTTAGTTAGGTCTTAGGGCTAAAAAATGTCTTAGGACCTCCTCAAAGTTGTTTAATTAGGAACGATGCGAACATCATAAACAGCTTTAGAACTAGAAACCAATTATTTGCGTCATACAAACGCCAACAATCACATTAGCGCGCGCAGCCGAAGGTGCGCGTAAATCGATTAATTAAGCCTTTTACCACGAGGCTGTAAACAAGTAAACAATTTTATTAAGCAATTGATTGTGTCACATGAACGTAAACAAA
>JAEMWC010000012.1:102500-132500 GCA_016490735.1 Pachyseris speciosa | reverse complement strand
ACAGGTTGTGCGGTACGAAACTATATAGTAATAAATATGCCAAGTCAAATCTTCAGTTGATCAGACTGTCTTCAAATATTAATGCTCTAGTTTTTCTATTGAGCACTCTGACAACAGTTCTGCAAATCAACTTATATATATATATATATATATATATATATATATATATATATATGCTAAATATCCAAAACAGAGAATTTTCATGGTAGTGCATACCTTTCACTGGAGATCAAAGCTGCTACTTCTCCATCCTGAAAGAATAGATGAGTCAGGCGGCTAAGTGCGATTGTCCTGTGAAAATGGTACAAGTTTATTGGAAAAACAGGCAAAACTAAAATGTTTCCCCAGCCACCAGATCATAGAAGTATGACAAGTAATTAATCTGTATAATGTATTACATTATGTAAATGTGAATGCCACACAATCATATTAAATCCTATTAACCCAGCGGGAAAACATTTGGTGATTGAAAAAAATACATACACATCGTAGTCGTTCAACTTACGGTACTTACCCAGTTGACCATGGGCTCCTGACTTACCCCAATGATTTCAACATTTTCGCGGTCTGCAGATAGAAGAAGGGAAACATGTCTATATTAGAAAGAAACCAATCTGTATCGTAAACGTTGAGATTCGCAAAGATAAAATATGCCACATGATAAGATGTAAATGGATTCAAAGTAACAGGAAACTCACCTTTCCACGCTGCCATTTCAAACATCATTAAGGTGACCGCGAATGAGATGAGACTGGGTTGGACAAAAACCCAGGATCACGAGACAAGAACAAGATGGCGGACACATTTCATTTGTAAAATGCAAATGAACATGTGGTGAAATCACCAATTGACTCAGTTATGACTGGTAATTGAACCCAAAGTGGAGAGTTGTACAGGAAATGAAGGGCCATTACCCTCTCCATAACTCCATGAGATACCGGTGCCCAACTTAATGCTGTCAATCGTTTGCCCTACCATGCGATCAAAATTTCCCTTTGCCAATAGTTTGGGTCCTGGACACGGTACAGTTGTCACCATGAAAAGAAAATTAAAAAAACCTGACTCGAACTTGACTCGAGGTTGACTCGAGGTTGACTCGAGGTTGACTCGTGCTGCGACATAACTCAAAGCAACTAATTCTTTTGAGCAAAGAATTGAAACATTTAGCAATGAATTGAATCCCCCGTCGCATTAGGAGTACTGCGCGTTGTTGCATATCAGGTTAAAACTTAGATCATATGTTTGACAAAACATACAACGTCGTAATCGTTACAGTGAATCAACATAAACAAAGTAACCAGTAGAACTCTTCTACCAAAAAAAAACCCCGTATTTAGACATGCAACACATTTGTTGTGGGAGAAAAATGTGATCGATTTTACTGCTTAAACTGAGACAGGCACGTATTGAATTCTTATCGAAGGCGAGATCGCAAATTGCTCATGATTACTGAAATGTCTGGACCTTCCACGTATTACACTGGACGCTATTGTTATACAGTGGTATGTAAATAAAATATAGGCGCGTATTCTGAAATCTAGCCGCCAAAACACCGATTAGGATCTTGTTCAGAAAGTCTATATCCTTTGGCTTAAATAAACGATCAGTGTAAAAATTATTTTTGAAAATAACTCAATATTCAGGCAACTAAAAACTAACGATATAATGTTCCGACGTTTCGGCGACCTCATGACGCCATTCTTAAAGAATGAATAATACAAGCGAGTTCAAAGGAGTAAGATCTTAGATTTACATAAATGAGGTTAACTTAAATAAATACTTTGGCCTGGATCGAATCTGTTTGTACATTCAAGCGTGGTCTTAATTGTTTGATAAACAGCATTTCGTAAATTAAACAATCAAATTTGTTCATGCATTTTTTTCAGTACTTTGAAACAACTAAGGAGGTCTTCAGGGACTGCGCTCGCGTGATCATTATCATAATGTTTCCACACAGATTGATTGTTTTTAAAATTTACGAAACGCTGTTCATCAACCACAGGCTTCCCAAGCTCAAATTTTGATAGAGAATTGCATGGGAAAGTCACCGATCGTAAAAAAAATGTGTAAATAACTATCTAATTAGAAATAAAGTTTTCCTACCTCAAATGTGTCGCGTACTTGTCTCTTGTACCGATTTTGAAGCCATTCTGACGCCGTTTAGTGACGTTTTTCGAAATCGTTGTCTCTCCTTCTAAAAGAAGAAGGCAGACCACTCCATCGATCGCATCAATCGCTGGCCAGACGTCACTCCACAAATCGCTCTCTCCTCGAAAGGAAAAGTCCCAAATCGCAATAAAACCAACAGTTCCATAAAGCCCAGTAAATTTCATTCCATCTACGAGTGCTTCGGCGGACAAAAGACTCGTGAAGAACGAAAAATTTGGCTTGAAGTTCGCCTCTTCGGCTTTCCTGTTATGCTTGTGACCGACTAGTCTGCTAAGCAGCCGTTCTTTGTCTCGTCACGCAACGCTCCTCGCCACTAACGGCTGCTGAAAACCGAACCACATTCCTTTCCCTTTGTGTTTGCGGTCTAACGAATTAACCAATCAGGTATCACAAAAATGACAATGACGTCAGAGGAAACAGCATGCTTTTCATTCTGTCAGCGATGTCACGGACTCTGGTCACGAATGGAACAATTCGTAAGAAGATTGTCCATAGTGTTTTACGTGATCATCGCCGTCGGCAATGCAAGTCACGATAAATACTGATACAGGCAAAAGTTCACTCAATAGTCAACAAATCATTCAATCGTTGTGGATGTGAGGTGGTTTTCAAACAGCAGCAAATTGTTCATTTGCAGTGGACGCTATCTGTAAATGATGTGGCCGGGTATTCTGTAATCTGGCCCAGAAATGTTTGCTACAAGCGGTTGACAGTTCCAACGGTCTTCGTAAAAAGAAATTCAACGAGAAAGCGAGGAAGTCTTCAGTAAAAGGGAAGCTCCAAGAGCAAAGCGATTCCTACGAGCTACAGAAGAGATACGAAATATTCCCGATGGAGAGACTGTCCGCGAAAACGTTCCGTGACTGACCGAGCGAAAGCATCTAAATCCCTGCAATTTGGCAAAGGCAAAGCTAGCGCTCGTATTTCTTCTCCTATTGACTCCTAAAAGTGGGACTAGGGCACCTATGACTTACGTTCCTGGCTTCCTATCTCCGATTCAAAGACACGCGGCCTACAATCTCGTGTTGAGTGTATTACCAAATCAAAATATGACAAGTCCCGAAAAAATTTGTCACATTCATTTCGTCCACGATTAACCCCAAGGCCAAACTCGTCTACTCGGAAACAAAGTCAAGTGCAATTACTGGTAAAGATCTAGTATCCTAGTAAAAACGTAAACAAAACGCTAACCGTTTACTATCACTCCAATGTAGTCCATTGTTAGCGCACGCTTGACACCGATATAAACTAGGCTGTGATTGGATGTACGCCGAACTGAGGAATTGGCGCGTACACTTTCCAGAAAATGGAAGGCTGATCCTGATTGGCTAATAGTCGGGAAAGGAATGTGGTTCGGTTTTCAGCAGCCGTTAGTGGCGAGGAGCGTTGCGTGACGAGACAAAGAACGGCTGCGTAGGAGACTAATGACTAGCCTCCCACGCAGTCGTTTTTAGGGGAGTCGTATTTCACCTCCTCCCCACAAACGCCTGCTTCCCCGAAGCCAACATTCCTTTCCCGCCGCTTGGCCAATCACATTTTACCTACTAAATTCTGGAAAGTTGATCTTGGCCTCGCGGGAGTTATAGTTCAACGTTGCAGAGACATAGCTTGAGCGAGCTCTGATTACCGTGTACTCTGCGTTCATAATTCCTCTTTGAATGCCTATCAACTGACTTCAATTTAAGAATTTGTCAGAGGAAACAGCGGCATTTTCGTCAATTTGCCCACTAGTTACGATAGCCACTTATTTATCAAGCTTCGCCTTCAATCTTCGATATCCTCGCCGCTACTCCTGGTCCTGTTGTAGCTGTTGTGCTCACCTCTCGTGAATTTGATGAAGGGCCAAGTCAGTTATTTAAGAAGTATTGGCGTATCGTCGGTTAGTCTGAGTAATTTGGAGGAAGGAGACTTTGCCATCGGTAGACCACAGCGCGCAATGGATCGAGCGAGCGGCGAGGCAGCAAGCTACATAATTTTACCGTCCGCTTCGCGTGAACTGAAGAAAAACAGCGGACGAATTGGCACAGTATATGTCACCGGTGTTTGATAACGTTTGACCGCTTCTCCAGGACTTTTTGGGGTCGTTGTGTGGGCGAATTTCATCTGATTTAATGCAGGACCGTGAGAGATTTCGGAGATCAGCTTTGTTGTTGTGCCATGTGTGATAATTTCACGCCGGTTTACTCAACGTTTGATGGACTGATAAATGCTTTAGATCTGTAACTCGGTCGCGTCTAAATTCTTTATTCGCGTTTACAAGTTTTAAAGGTCTCTCGTAACACATCGTATTACTCAAAAACAAATCGGCTCCAGCGCTTTGATACGTTTACAAATTCGCGAGAGAAAGAGACACGCATTAGGTTCAATAATTTTACTTGTCAGCGCTTGCCAGTTGCTCGATGGTGATTGGCTAGGACGCCCACGAGCCAAACAATGGGAAAGGAATGTTGGCTTCGGGGAAGCAGGCGTTTGTGGGGAGGAGGTGAAATACGACTCCCCTAAAAACGACTGCGTGGGAGGCTAACTAATGACCGACCTGGCGACAACGGCCGTTAACGCAAGGTCAAGTAGCTGGTTTCTGATTGGTCCATTTGAATTAAGTCACGCGCTGACAACACGACCCTCCACCGGAGGGAAAGGTACATTTTGTCCCAAATCAAGTGTCACACTAGGACTGCAGCTGGTTTATAACCTTTACAGAGTTAACAACTATCAAGCAAATTTAGAACGATAAGATTAGATTTTCAGCATAAGATAGTTATCGTTCTAAATTTGCTCGATAGTTGTGAGACAACGATTTCGAAAAACGTCACTAAACGGCGTCAGAATGGCTTCAAAATCGGTACAAGAGACAAGTACGCGACACATTTGAGGTAGGAAAACTTTATTTCTAATTAGATAGTTATTTACACATTTTTTTTTACGATCGGTGACTTTCCCATGCAATTCTCTATCTAAACAAGCTGATGCAGAGTCGAATTTTGAGCTTGGGAAGCCTGTGCATCAACCAATTAAGACCACGCTTGAACGAAGAAACAGATTCAATCCGCGCCAAAGTATTTACTTAAATTAATCCCATTCATGTAAATCTAAGATCTTACTCCCTTGAATTCGTTTGTATTATTCATTCCTTGAGAATGGCGCCATGAGGTCGCCGAAACGTCGGAACATTATATCGTTAGTTTTTACTTGCCTGTGTATTTCTAAAGCATTATTAATAAGAATTCAATATTGCGGCAAAAAAACAAAACAAAAGCAAAAAACAGTTACCATGCTGTAACTTTCACACACAACGCTCTCTTTGATGGGAGGTTGCGTGCGGGCGAGAATACATGACAACCAGTCTAGTTTGAATAATAAGTTGTAACTTTGGGAATGCTAAAACATGTCTTTAAAAAGTTGTCTCGTGACTCTGAAATTCATTTTCAACGTAAAGAGTGCTGGAAGCGCCCCTGTATATACACCTGTAACTCACATGTCTATTAAATATGCCGTAACATCGCACATGAAGGTCCTCGATAAGTTTGCAAAACGGTACATAGATGTTATAGAAAACATTGATCACACACTTGTGTAAACTGAATAATTACATTTGAAACTCTCGTTTTACATTCAATGTCGCCAGCTAATAGGCAACTTTTTCTTCATTCAATGACTTTCTGGCTTTCATCATTCATTACACATAGTCTAATGGCGGTTTACAATTCTTTGGTGGGGTGAGATCAAATATCGGCATGTGAAAAGTGCCACTGCACTGGCAGCCACTCAGCCCACGTATGAATATCAAAGACAGATCGATGAAATCTGTTATATAGAGAGACAACCACACAGGGACTACGTCCCCTACTCTTTTCTAACGAAAGGCTTGAAAGTACAGATGTATAGGAAGGTGAAAAGAATATCTTGTTTCCTAGGGCTTTTTCCTCACTTGGGGCCCCTCTCCCAGGTGAGGGAAAAGCCCCGGGGAACGAGGTTGACTTAAACCGTGCAGTGTCTTTCATCGGGACTTTGGCCAAATGTTACGCTGGAAATCTACTTTAAGTCGAAGTTGTTAGAATATTTGATTCACCTCTTTTCTCAACACCACCTCCCTCACTCCAAACCTTAAACAACCTTTAGAAGATTAATTTGGGAGCCTGCACATATAGATGGGTTCAAATTATTCATTAGAGAGGGTTAGCTTTGCGAGAACGAGTTGACCTACTTTACACCTTTACCTTACATTTGTTGAGGGCCTATTCTGTTTATTCCAATTCTGATTTAGAAATGAGAGAATGTAGGTGCGGAATAAGGTTTTCCAAAAAACGCATATTCTGAGAAAGAAATACATTTGGCGGGGATGGCCTGAGAACAGACAAATCGCAGAATAGTCTGGATCGAGGACCTGAAGCTAGGCTCCGGTGCCACCTGAATGAACGCACTCGCTGGTTCTTCGTGCGGTCATAGGTCGGCCATTTCGTTGCACGGTCGTTTAGTTGTTATTAAAGTTGCATGAGTTCCTTCGTTAATTGTGGCGTGCCTGTCTCCTCACCATTGGCGTGGTGGCAGCGATTGCCAATCCACATCCTCGAGAGGCTTTTAAAACAAAACGAAAGAGTGGTTAAAACGACAAATATACAAAAAAGAGGTTTGGGAGTACCAGGGAAACTACGTAAACAACAACGTACTTAAGCCATGGCGACAATGAGTGGAATGGTATTATTTCCTACAATGTGTTACAAAACTCCTGGAAAATTTACAGCAAACAATTCATCACTGCTCCGGAAAATACCATAAACCAATATCCCGGCCAGAGTGAGTCGAATTGGTCATTCGATGACACCCGCTGAATGAATTTGAAATGAAAGTCTTTCCAGGGCTCGAATTTAGGTTTTGGATCACTAACCCTTCGGGTTATTAGACACCTTTTTTACTAACCAAATTATAAAGTTTGGTATTCAAGCTGTACTTTAATGTTTCCAATGTGAAAAGCTTGGCTTCCGGTAAAAAATGAACTGTTTTTATCTGTTAGGGAAGAAAATTCCCCGGCAGGCGGCGGTACAGAACATTTCCTGTTTAGTATCGTCGAACTGAAGCCACGCAAATGTTTTCTTCCACTCCGCCCTCTTGTTTCCTATTTTCTTCGTAACGCCTCCGGGAGCTCGAGTCTTCCGTAGCTTCTGTTGTATTTGGTTCCTTTTCTTGACATTTGTCCTCTTCACCACGGTTATTTTCAGCTGGACCTTGCCTTTTTCTGAGAAATCTATGCCAGAACGTCGCGAACAGCAATTTTGAAGCGAAGATAGACTCGCAAGATGGCAGATCCGATAAAGTTGTGTCCAGATCCCCACATTAGACACAATCTAGTCTCCAGGGCCTTAGCGCTCAAAATGGCTGCAAAGTTCGATTCGATCGCAAAGACGGCGAGAACAAATTGTTTGAGATAGAAAGCAAACTCATACAAGATAACAACATATAAACCGTTCCTAAAAATTAACATTTATTTCTAAAAAGGGTATTTCCATAACACAATTTAAATATGTAATAAAATTTTTCCTAACCATGTCGGGTTAGTTAGACACATTTTTAGTAACCAAACGCTGAAAATTACGAACCGTTGGTTAACGGGTTACCGTTAATTTCGAGCCCTGCACTTAGTAAAGCTGTTGCTGTGCTTTAATTATGACGCATACAGTAGTCTCCTCTTTAAAAGATGGGATATTACCGGTGTGCTGTTGTAGCAGACATTTGGGGGCAAACCGGCCAGGAAGCAACAAATAACAAGACGCTCTATGAGCGTTTACTCGCGATACCTTTGATGCAGAAGTAGGACGCATGCTTTCTGATTCTCGAAACCATCCGTTTGAAAATTGAAAATGGTTTGCTTTTGGGTTCGCACAAGGCATGTTTGTTTTCGTACTAGCAAAGCACGTAAAACTGTGTTGAGAGTTGCCATCGAGTGAACTAAGTTTAAAACAGATTATTACCAACACTGGAAAAATTGAAAATTTCCATAGTATGTAAAAAACATGTAAATAACTTGTAAATGATCAGAAAGATACTGTAAATGAATATTTAAATGATTCTTACCCATTTACATGGTCTGACAAATCCTGTAAAAAACATGTAAATAATTCAGGTGAAACATGTAAATTATGGAAAAGATCCCGTAAATTTCTCATCCCAGGGACACAAGACCATGTAAATAGCATGTAAATAAAATAAAGAATCCTGTAAATAGCATGTAAATCCAGTAAGGGAACCTGTAAATATCATGTAAATTGAATAAAGGAGCCTGTACATATCATGCAAATCGAATGAGGGGTCTGTAAATATCATGTAAATGGAAAAAAGAAGCCTGTAAATATCATGTAAATCGTATAAAGGAGCCTATAAATATCATGTAAATCGTATAAAAGAGCCTGTAAATATCATGTAAATCGAATAAGGGGGCCTGTAAATAACATGTAAGTCGAATAAGGGAGCCTGTAAATATCATGTAAATGGTAAAAGGGGGCCTGTAAATATCATGTAAACCGAATAAAGGAGCCTGTAAATAACATATAAATCGAATAAGGGAGCCTGTAAATATCATGTAAATGGGAAAAGGGAGCCTGTGAATATCATGTAAATCGAATAAAGGAGCCTGTAAATATCACGTAAATTGAATAAGGGAGCCTGTAAATATCATGTAAATCGAATAAAGGAGCCTTTAAATATCATGGAAATGCAAAAAGAGAGCCTGTAAATATCACGTAAATCGAATAAAGGAGCCTGTAAATAACATGTAAATTAGATAAGGAAGCCTGTAAATATCATGTAAATGCCAAAAGACAGCCTTTAAATGTCATGTAAATCGAATAAAGGAGCCTGTAAATATCATGTAAATCGAATAAAGGAGCCTGTAAATATCATGTAAATCGAATAAAGGAGTCTGTAAATATCATGTAAATCGAATAAAGAAACCTGTAAATATCATGTAAATTGAATAAGGGGGCCTGTAAATATCATGTAAAGCAAATAAAGGAACCTGTAAATATTATGTAAATCGAATAAAGGTGCCTGTAAATATCATGTAAATCGAATAAGGGAGCCTGTGAAAATCATGTAAATAGAATAAAGGAGCCTGTAAATAACATGTAAATGGAATAAGGGGGCCTGTAAAAATCATGTTAATCGAATAAGGTAACCTGTAAATATAACGTAAATCAAATAAAGGAGCCTGTAAAAGTCATGTAAATCGAATAAGGGGGCCTGTAAATATCACGTAAATGGAATAAGGGAGCCTGTAAATATCATATAAATTGAATCAGGGAATCCTGCAAAAATAACGTAAATCGAGTAAAAGAGTCTAAAAAGGTGCTTTATAAATTGTTTTATGGTAATTCTATCGTAATGTAACACCCTTTTCAATTGTTTACGATTCTAAGATTTCTGTGTCTGTCATTATAAATATAACCTTAATTTCTGCCTGTGTGACAACTTAAACCATCAATATTCATTCTGTTAATGTTTTACAGGAGACCGCTCGTTACATTCACTCTACCATACTATATGAACAACGTGCATGCAGATTTTAGGAATCCTGAATTCCAATTTTTCCGCCAAGAAATGTTAAAAAGGTTTGACTGTTGTCACAAATAAATGTCCAGTTTCATCAAATATTTTTAACTTCTGCATCCTCACATCTAATTTAATATTTTTGTAAAAAACTATGTGACACAAGCAAAAGTTCACTGGAATTGTTACACAACTGTGAGGATCATTCTTCATTTAGCAATGTTTCAGTACTAAGCACATTCATGCTCAACCTGTTTCCGTGCAACACAACAGAACTAATGGTGAGGTAGTACATGTCCTTAATGCTTGCTTTAAACATGCAATACAAAATTGCTACATGAACATAATACCTGTGTTACTTCGCCTTCATAAACTAGTCTGTTCAGCACAAATTGTGATATTATAATAATTGCCTTGTCTTCTTCTTAGAGTGAAATAAAGGTTCATATGATTATTAATGGATTAAAATCTGTGTAAAATATAAACTGGTATATAAAAGTATGCATCAACTACTATTTAAGATATAAATACTCCAATTATTGGGGCCAGTGCATGGTCGCTTACGGCAAACAAATCATCCATACATTTTTCCTTTTTGATGTGTTGTGCTTCCAGCAAATATGCAATCCAACCCAAAAGGGTCTGAAATTAAATTCTGTTTCCTGGAAAAAGGGACTCTTAAAGACAACATTTTTTAAGGCACGAAGCTAACCTGGGACTTCTGGAGCTGTTGGGGAATCAGGGTCCACACCGAGGAAACATCTTTTGGGAGATTATCGATATTTTCTGGAACAACACATTTTAACCTTGGTTTAAATTTTTGTAACGTTTTTCAAACTAAGGAAAATAAAAGCTGTTGAAACCTCAAATGAAACCGCTGTGGTTACATGCACAAATTGTCTTGTGTTATCATTTCATTGTCGGTTTTTCTTTTAACAATTTTGTTTTCAAGCACCTGCCCATGAGACTGCAGGAGATCTTCTTTTCTGGAATCCCTTGATGAGGAAAAGCAAAACTGCATGCATGCAGATTTTAGTTTCTGCATATTCGCAGAACCCACTGTTTTTGCCTTTAAGTAATGCAATCCAACAATGACTGCTTGGTCTCTTGGCACCTAACAAAAACAGTGAAACTACTCATCAGGACGAACCTAAAATGTATTTAAGTCATTTATATGTTTTATGCAGGTTTTGTATAAGCATCCATGTTAAAGCTGTATTTCACAGGTCAATTACAAAATTCTAACCCCCTGAGGACAGGTTTTATTCTAGGAATTTGCCAGTGAGGACCACGGATATTATAAAGTTCTCAAAGCAAAAAGGAGAACTGTATCTTACTGTAACAGTGATACTTGCAATATTATTGACACTACATAAATAATGATGACATAACACAATCATTTCAAAAACCAGCGTTTTCTCTCTTCAGTGGTCTTTGGAATGAGCTATGCAAGCTCTTGGGAGCAGCCACCTGTGGCTGATAATGCAACTGTTCACTTATGAACATCAGTCCCATACATGTAAGTGTCCAGCCCCAGTTAGACATGTTTTCTGCTTCTTGATAGTGTCCCATTACAAACGCTTTGACTTTACTTAGAAATCAAGACCTCATAGGCACCAGACCACATACTGTATTACAAAATATCCCCAAAATATCAGTATAGTGCACAGCTGTACTTACATATCCTGAATTCAGAAGTTTCAATTCATTGGCCTGTACATGTTCCAATCTTTTTGTTTCATATTCAGATAATTCCTAAACCCAAAGAAAAGGGTTAAATTAAGGCTTGTGTTTACCATTAGTTAAATTATTTTTGTAAGTGAGTACAATCAAACCTCGATTATCTGGACTCGTGGGGACTGAGCTGAATAGTCCGCATAATCAAAAATATGAATATTAATGAGCCAAAACTAAAAATCAAAGCTCAGTGAAATGCATTGCAGTAATACGGTGCCGTGAACTCAAAACGCTTAAAGATTTGTGACTTGAAGCAAAACAAATTCAGTTTGAACCAGAGTTTCAATACTTAATTAGAAGGGTAAAATGTTTACTGTGGATCTTAAATATGGCTAATTGATATTCATCAAAAAATGGAACCAGCTAAGTAAGTCCGGATAATCGAGGTCCAGGTAATCGAGGTTCGACTGTAATCCTTAAAATGTATGCAACCAAAGCAGTTCAAAAAGAACCTACACACCAAGTCATTTACATGTACCATTTTTAACCACTAGTTTATTTAACGGTTGGGATCACTGAACTTCGCCTATTTCATACACAGTGCAAGCGTAGAATTTGCCCCACATTGTTCAGATTCTCACATTATTCATGAGGCACAACAGATTTGATTCTACACTATGGACAATGTACCGCTGAGCAAGATTAAAATGTTCATCTGACTCTCTCAGTGGTCAGACTGGCTTACAGTGTAACTGTTATTGACACACACCTTTTTCTACCTTGACAGTAGCTTTACATGTAAATTAAGATGACAGCTACAGACGATTTCATACAGATGGAACATGTAACTAGATCTGAACAGGTATTTCTTTTTATTTTAGAAGTTGTCACTTCTGCATTTCCATATGGATCTTGAAGGATTAAGCAATTACAACTTATCATAAACGTTACACACATGCCAAGTTGCACCAATGTACAGTTTTACCTTTGAAGATTGATTTCGTTCATCCCCATCATCCAAAATTTCTGAATTATTTGAGGAGTGCCCTTATAGGCAAGATTTTTAATCTGTGCACAAGGTACCATGATTTGCTTTTTGGAAACTCTGATTGCCACAGTGAAGGGATGGTCATGTAAAATATTCATGTAACATTTAAATATTAAGATTTTTACAGGCTGGTTTTCACTAGCAACAGAATTGAGTTGGAGTCAGCATTGTAAGCCTTACAGTGATTATGTCGCTTACTAGTGAAAACTAGATTTCCAAAGACGGAAGCAGGACAGGAGGAAGTAAACCAATCACAATGAGTTAGAAGGAGCACTTTGATAGGTTCATTCTTACACTTCTGCTGATGGCTCTGACAATCTACATTGCGGGCTGAACGTGTTGGGACAGTCAACGTGATAAGAGCAAAATTCACTCCAGTTACACCCTCCACCCCCAAACAATGTTGAACTAGGAGCATAGGAGAGACAGCAACCAAGCAAAAGAAGTGTCAATGTTCGCTGAGAGCTTTTCAACATTGCCTGGTGTCGAGTCAATAAACCAGCCAACGTTTGTGTTAAACATCGTATAATATCAACTCGAAGAAGCGAATTTCTGCATAACACACGCACGAGGTAAAACACTACAATCAGAGTAAAATTACACCACATGTCATGTGACCGGAAGTGGTCATAAACCGGAAGCGATCATTACATCCCCCTTATTGAGAAAAAAAAACCTGATAAGGTGTAACACAGTTCTCAGTGTTCATCTTGACTCGAGTAATATGAAACTAATGATCAACAGTGTTCGTCTGATCAAGACTTGTTTAGTTTATCTTAAGCGTCCATCCTGGAGGGTGCCCTAACTACCCTTCCACTGCGAGTCACATAATGGCTTCCAGCAGCTTGAGCTGAGTTCACCGGTTGATCTGCTCCTGGGGTAGCACTGACTGCTCGGGAAGCTCCTACTGGGGGTGAGCAGGCTGTTTGGACTGCTTGGGATTGGGCAGCTCCTGAGGATATATTGACTGGTTGGTCTGTTCCTGGGTTAAATCGAAGAACTTGATTTCTCCCTAGGTCAAACTTGACGTGTTTGGGGGGAACTTGAGGGACTTGTCGTATTTGAGATCGGTTTCGGCGTAGTTCCTTACCACTTGGTGTAGCTATCATGTAAGACCGAGGGGCACCGTCAACCTCATTCTGTACCACTGCCGGGTTCCATTCCAGTGTCTTGGGGTTCTGAATGGTCACATGTTCACCAGGAAGCAGACTAGATAGAGGAGTGGTATGCTGATCATAGTAGTATTTCTGTTGGGCCTGTCTTTCTTGCAGTCTACTGACGACATCTTCATTGGTTTGGTCACTTCGGATCTTCCTAGGCAGGTTGTCTTGTACTTGTCTTCCGAACAGCAGTTCTGCTGGAGATGGTAGCTTGTTGTCGATTGGGGTTGCGCGAAGGCATAGAAGAGCTTTGTTCGGGTCTGAGTTGGATCTCTTGGCTTTCTTCAAAACTCGTTTAACAGTTTTCACTTGACTCTCGATGAATCCATTACTGCGTGGATAGTTGGGTGAACTTGTCACGTGACTGAAACCATACTCGTTTGCGAACTGTCGGTAGTGGCCTTGATAGTGGGGCCCGTTGTCGGATCTCACAATCCTAGGAATTCCGTGTTCACTGAAGATTTGTTTAGTCAGATCTGCAACACACTTGCTAGTGCTTTGGCCCTTTGGGATTTTTCTGACAAACGGGTACTTGGTGTAGTAATCTGCAACCAAGAGATATTCATCACCATCGAGGTAGAATATGTCAGTTCCTATAGTGTGCCAAGGTCGTGGTGGCACTTCAGATGGAATTAGAGGTTCTCTTGCTTGCTTGGGTTGCAGTTCTTGGCATATCAAGCACGACTTTGTCAATTCGTCAATGTCTTTGTTCAAGTTCCTCCAGAATACTGATGTGCGTGCCCTGAGTTTGGTCTTTTCTGTGCCTTGGTGGCCAGTATGTAGTTTCGAGAGGATATCCCCTTGGAGCGACTGCGGAATGATGATTCGGTGGCTTTTGAAGAGCAAACTGTCCTCGATGGCTAGTTCTTCTCGATAATGCCAGTATGGATGAAGGATTGAAGGTAGTTCTTTCACTGTCTTGGGCCAGCCATTGAAGACAACTTCCTTGAGGGCAGCAAGTTCAGGGTCTCTTGCTGTTTCTGCTCGGATGTTCTGCAAATATTCATCTGCGAACTGTGGACAGATGTCGTGAATCTGCACATTGAGATCTGGTATTGGTGCGTCTTCCTCAGGAGATAGTCTTGAAAGGGCGTCAGCTATCTGCATTTGCTTCCCTGGCCGGTACTTGATTCGGAGGTCATATGGCTGTAGACGCAGGAGCATTCTTTGTAGCCTTGGGGGTGCTGAGATGAGATTCTTCAGCTGGATTGCCTCCAATGGTTTATGGTCTGATTTTGCATGCAACAAAGGTTCGGCCATAAAGGTATGTATGGAAACGCTCGCATCCATACACCACAGCTAGAAGCTCTCGCTCAATGTTAGCGTAACGCGACTCTGTTTCTGTTAGGGCCTTACTGGCAAAGGCGATTGGTTTCTCTTCTTGCAGTAAGGTTGCTCCAAGACCTTTTGTCGAGGCGTCAACTTGAAGAGTGACTTCCTTAGTTGCATCATAGTATGCCAGGGTAGTTTCAGCACTAATGGTATTCTTGATTACATCAAAAGTCTGTTGATGCGTTGGAGTCCAGTCAAAGGCATTGCTTTCCTTGACTAGTTCTCGCAGGGGAGCTGTCAGGGTGCTGAGATTTAAGATGAATGGCCCCATGTACGTTGCTAATCCGAGGAACGACTGCAGCTCTTGTTTACTAGTGGGGGGTGCCATCTGCTTCAAGGCCGACACTTTGGCAGGGTCTGGCTGTACTCCATCTTCACCACATACGACTCCATAAAACTTGATCTTTCTCTGTTAGATCTTACACTTGTCGGGGTTAAGCTTCAGCCCAGTATCTCTGCACCTGGTAAGCATCTCGTTGAAGTGTCTGTCGTGTTCCTCTTCGGACTTTCCAAAAACCACAATGTCGTCAGCGATTCCTATTGTTCCTTTGCAACCTTCAAAGGTTTGGTCTATCTTTGCTTGGAACACATCCTGGGACATCTTGAGTCCGAATGGCATGCGAAGAAACCTGTAGCGGCCAAATGGTGAATTAAAGGTGGTTAAGTAGCTGGATTCATGGTCAAGTTCAACGTTCCAATAACCACATTTGGCGTCGACAATGCTGAAGTACTTCGCACCACTCAACTTCGGGAGGATTTCTTCTAATGTGGGAATCACATGATGTTCTCTGGATATCGCTTTGTTGAGGTCCTTGGGATCTAGGCAAATCCTTAAGCTGCCGTTCGGCTTCCTCCGGTAGACCAAACTATTCACCCAGGCAGTTGGCTCGCCTTCTTTGATCTTGGTGATAATTCCTCGGGCAACCATGTCTTCAAGCTCGCTTTTGATGTCTTCCCGCAGACTGAGGGCTACTCGCCGTTGGGCGTGGACAACTGGGGGCACTGTGGGATCCACCGTGATGTGGTATTGGCCCTGGAATTTGCCTATACCGTCAAAACATTCTGGGTAGCGATGCACCAAATCTTCCTTGTCTTTGATTGGTGGGGTCTCCCGTACTGAATTCTGCTCAACAGAACAGTTCAGGGTAACGAGGTTGAGCTCTAGCGATGTGGGTAGTCCAATGATGGCTGAACCATCTGCTTCTGTGACGTAGAAGTTTGCAACTGATTTTCTGCCTCTGAAATTGCAAGGGATTCTGCATATACCATGTTGGGTGAGCTTGGCCCCTCCATAAGCTGTGAGCACTGTGTGAGACTGCTCGAGGACTCCTGGCGTAGGGAAACCCTCTGAAGTGATGTTCTGGGGTACATTCGGCGATACAGCCTCAGGGGTAGGATGTTTCCTTGGGCTCCTGTATCCAACTTGGCTTTCAGTGCAGTCTGTCGATTGTTGTTGCTGCCCAGGTCAATGCTTATGGTCACGAAGACTTCGTCTGCAGGTCGAGCTCGAGGCTCAAAGGCATGAACAGTGATAGATTCAAATGTGATAGATTCAAATTGATCGCTCAGCTCCCTCCTATCGCCATCTCTGCGTTTTGCACTGGAGGATCGTCGTCTGCTGTGACGCTCTTTGCTTTTAGACTGGGGGCGTGATCTGTTATTTTGCCTGTTTCTTGGTCTTCCGCGTGTTGCTCCTTGGTTCCTGGAGCGGCACATTCTTGCCCAGTGGTGGTCTTTCTGACAGTTCAAACACACGGACCCATAAGCGGGGCATTTTTCTCTGGGCTTCAACAGATGCTCGAGGCCACAATTATGGCATTTCTTCGGTTTGTCTTCGGGGTCGTTTCTTTTAACTCCGTGAATATCTTTGTAGTTCTCGCCGTCGAGCTGTTCCAGTTGGGACTGGGTGGCTTCGTGTGTTCTGGCGATGTCAATAGCTTCGTCGAGGGAAAGCTCTTCGCCCTTTTCCAGTAGTTTTTCTTGAACCTTTTTGTGCTTAGTTCCTACGATTATTTGTTCGATCAGGCGCTCGTCCGACTCGGCCTTGTCTCTGAACTTGCACTTCGTTGCTTGATTTCGGCATCGCGTCAAGAAATCGTCGATTGATTCTTCATTCTTCTGTCTGAGCTGCTGCAGTTGATATCTGGCTAATCGGTGGTTTACTTTCGGCGCCACGTGCTTCTCAAATCGCTGCCAAATTACATTTGGTTTCGTACGGTCGTCGTCATTTTCCCATGTCCAACTATTGTAGGTTTCGAGCCCTTGCCTGCCAATCCATATAAGTATGAACGAGGCTTGTTCCTTCTCCGTCTTCCTTGAATACGGACCGCTAAAAATTAGGTCGCAGTATTGCTTGAATTTCGCCAATTCGTCTCGCAGATCTGAAGCGTCCCAGTTCATCTCTGGAGTTCTGAATCCTGCAGCAGAAGCCATTTTCCGCTAAATCGGTGTGTTAAACCGCTTGGAAATCGGAGATTTCGACGTGTTTTGGTTCGCTCTAGTTTTTCCTTACTTCTGACACCATGTCGAGTCAATAAACCAGCCAACGTTTGTGTTAAACATCGTATAATATCAACTCGAAGAAGCGAATTTCTGCATAACACACGCACGAGGTAAAACACTACAATCAGAGTAAAATTACACCACATGTCATGTGACCGGAAGTGGTCATAAACCGGAAGCGATCATTACACCTGGGGGAGGTGGTGGTAGGGAGGGGGGGGGTTAGGGTGGGTCTATGGTCATAATAATGATGCTGGGAGTAAAGGCACCAATGTGAAAGGATTCTTAGAACTGTCCCAAGGACATCTGTCCTCCATCTAGTTTATGCACAAATACCATAGTAAGAGGAATTAAGAAAAAGGAAACATGCTGATTCTTCCAACTCTGATTCTGCTCACCTTATAACTCTGCTTATGATGCTGCTGGCAACTGCGACTCAGATTCCCTCACTAGCGATAACCAGCCTAAGGTTTTAGCCAGAAGGAGTTGGAGACCAAATTCCCTTAAAATTATGAATACTTTTATGTGGAGACATGTTTCCTGGACATCCACTTTTCTATGTCTGACTAAAAGCTTCGCTATCCCCATGGGTCTTCATAACAATGACATACATGATGACATACATGTATCACTTGGGTCATATGCGAGTATAGCAGTTTTAACCATATGTGCTCGCCTTTAAGGCTTTGATAAAACAGCCCCAAACATAATGTAAGAGTAACACAGAAGTGTTTTTTTAAAGTTTATTAATGCCCCTTAATGTCCATATTTTTATTATTCTGTGGAAAACATTTACTTGTACTACTTTCTAGAAATTATGTATTAATTTCTAGAAATTAGTACATGTATATATTAGTGGGTTTCTGACATTGTTTTTTAAATAGGCTCACAAATAACTCCAGCATGCTATAAGCTATGCAAGCATAGTGAATTGTTTTTGTCAGCCTTCATGTACACTGTAGTGAGATACTATAGCTTTGTGCAGAACAAAGACACTTGCCAAACAAGCTACAAAACCTATCCTTGATAACACATGTAGCTTGAGACACCTGTCAAATAGTCAAGGCTCTATATCCATACAAAACAGGGGAAGATTACCATGTGAATTTAAAAGGTAAAAATGAAGCACATATTCCTGCCACCAATTGCATGACATACAATAGTTATTAAACCATGTGTACTGAGTAATTATCATTTATTTGTTTAAAGGATAACCTTAATAGTTCAAACTATATGTACCCTGTTCCATTTTCTTTATTGCTGTTGAAGATGCTATGCAATCAATGGTAGATCAAGGTTGTTTGCCATGTCAACTTTGTTCGCAAAGAGAGCTTTAGGTCATCAACTACCTGAAACTAAAACAAACACTTGTACTGAAATAATCTGTACAATAATGTTCTCTAGACAAGAGAATGCTTGCCATTATTTTATAGCCCTTGATTGCAGTCATTATACGACACGTATACAGTAAAACCTGTATTATGCAGTCTGACACCCTTGGGGATTCTCTAGTGTCCGCAGACCGGTTAGCTCAGTGGTAGAACACCGGACTACCGATCGGGAAGTCGCGGGTTCAAACCCCGGCCGGACCAACACTCAGGGTCTTTAAATAATTGAGGAGAAAGTGCTGCCTTTGTAATGACATCTACAAACGGTCAGACTTTCTAGTCTTCTCGGATAAGGACGATAAACCGTAGGCTTCGTCTCACAACTCTTCATAATTCTCTGATTCTGTGGGACGTAAAAGAACCACTAGGGACGTAACAAAACTCTGGCAGTGACCACCCCTAGTGTCTGTCTTAATTTGATATTACGGGGGCACTCATAACTCAACTTCATTAATTGTAAACTGCGTTATAAGCAGTCTGGTAGAGTCCCCCGGCCAGTGTTGTAAACCGCCGTGAGACTATGTGATATGAGCGGTATATAAATACACATTACATTACATTACATTTAGGGCCCGTTTATATGAGGTTTTCCAGCCCACTTTACTGGGCTGGCTCGACTCATGCCTTATATCTTCATAAAATTATGGTTATGTTTATATGAGAAGGTGGGCTGGCCCGCTTGCCTTCTCATATAAACACAACCAAAATTTTGTTAAGGAACATATTTTGTCAGTTACACAGGCCAGAATTACCAGTAGGTATATTGGACTAAAACACAATCAGGGTGGCAAAGTACAGCTGTAGGGTCCACTAAGCTAAAAAAATTCAACTGTACTATATCTGTTATTTCATGCTGATGCATGGTTTCGAAGTACAACATGTCATGATTACTGATATGGAGTATATCTGAGCATACACTACTGGTTTTAGAGATATACAATAGTTCATCAGAGTCATTTTTTTGAGGGAAGGGGACAGACAAAGCAAATTTGGAATAGAAAAAGGGAAACCATAATACACAAGGCTTCGAATTGGTCATGACAAAATGCAGACTGCAGACCATGCAGACTGAGCAGACCATGCAGAGTGGGAAATTTTTTGATTGCTTTACAAAAAAATCCGATTTACATTTGATTGAGGTGTTTATACTTTTTTCTTACTCTTTTGGCGACATTGGAACAGTTTCCATTTAACGGACACCTCATGAAATCATTTCGAGCTAATGTTACCTAGCAACGATTTTGAGGGAAATAAAACACAAACAGCTGAGATTAACTTTTGGCCTCTCACGCGAAAACATTCTTTGCAGTTGTCGGAGACTGGGGCTCAACAATTGCATTACAATGAACTGTCAAGTCAATCAATTCTAAGTGAGTAATTTTGTGGTGACAAGTTGAATGTCAAGTGTAATCAGACTTTTTGTGATTTGACGGCTGTGTATTTTATCAATCAAGCCAGCTTGAATTGAGATGAGTTATGTTGTAACCTGTTAGTCGTCGAACCTGTGAGAAAATTAAACCAAGTTCAGTAGCGAACCTGTGAATTCAACCCTTTGTGATTTATTTTATGGGATACCGTAAACCAAGCGTTCCCCACACGGTATCCATTCGACATTTGCACAGCTGAACGGCCAGCAAGCAAAGGGATAAGAAACAACGGCTAGACAAGCCGTTCGAAACAGATCGGTTGAAAGGCTGAACGGATGCAATCTTTTATCGAATACCTTGGATCGAACCGCTTAATGGCAGAAGTAACATTCGATTGAAATGCAAAAGAAATTATGACGCTGTTCCTTCACACGCATCGCTTCACCATATCCATCAGATCGAGTCAGACGGCTTTGATTTGCAATCTGTGGGAAAAAATATATCAGCCTTTCAAACCAAGAGATTTTCCAACAAAAAGTGATTGGAGCCCCCGGAAACTTTTGACAAAAATAAAGCTGCATTCAGGAAGACGTTTTCAGTGTTGGAAATAATTATTTATAACGAAAATAATGCAATCTAATAACAATTTTGAGTAGCGCCACAACGTCTAGCCGTAAGTAAACACAGGTTTAGATTGACAAATATTCTTCATTTAAAAGATATGGAAATCCTTGCCATGACTGTGCGGATCTAGTTTTTCCTGTGTGAAATTTACAGTGCATTATCAAAGGCTAAAATTATGCCGCGAGCCAGTCCAAAAAATGGAAGCTGTTGCAATGTCACCCAAAGAGTAAGAAAAAAGCATAAACACCTCAATTAAATGCAAATAAGATTTAAAATAAGCAATAAAAAAATTTCCCAGTCTGCATACTCTGCAGTCTGCATTTGATCATGACCAGCTTCAAATTCACCCAGTCAAGGCAATTCTGAACCTGTACAAAACAGCATTACCTTATGACGGGAGCAGGTATATCACAGTTCAGCCAGACATGCAGGAGGACGTTTTATTCAAGTTATTTAGAAATCCAGCTTCTGAGAGTACTTGTAAGTGAATTTTGAATGAAATGTTACTGTAGGAGATTTAAATTGTTATACATGTAAGGCATAAATGTCCTATATTAAAATGACAATGTTATTATTGCATTATTCTCATGAATGTTTAAAAACAAATCATGTTCAAGATTGCTTTTGCATGAGATGTCAAAACCAATAGCCAAGGTACATCAATTACTTGAATTCTTTTGTAAAAATAAAAAATCCCCATAAATACCACATCTGTACTTTTCCCATCCATAACAAAAAAACATGTACAGTTATTTCACATTAATTTTAGTCAAGTGGTTCCTCAAAATCACACAGGGATACTGTAGGTTTTTTCAAGCAAGAAAGGTTTAAAATACACTCAGAGAAATAGCACTTCAGTGTTTCAATATTGATCCTTTTCAAGAAAACCACATCTTTTGGAGCCATAGGCCCTTTAAACACAAGAGTTAAGCCAAATTAATTCTTTTGTTTATGAATTGAATGAAAGACTTACTAAGAATTTGGTTTACCAACAGAGTTGATAATGTAAATTGACCACGGTACGGGAATTCGATTAGCTGACGTTTCGAGGGTTAGCCCTTCGTCAGAGCGAATAATCACTCAGCACGACGAAGGGCTAATTATGAAGGGATAATGCTCGAAACGCCAGCTAATCGAATCCCTGTATGGTGGTCAATTTACATTATCAACTCTGTTGATAAACCAAATTTTCATGTTTCACTCCCCCTCCGACGCAGCACCGCAGTTTCTTTAGAACTAATCCCCTTTATTACTAAGAATTCATTTTGCTAAATTTGATTGTAAGTTACACAACCCGCCTCGATTAGCTTTGTTACATGCAGGTTGTGTATTTTTCTAAATTGTATATCATAAATTATTGAAATAAAGTGAAGTGAAAGTGAAGTGAAGTGGGCTTCTTTCTGGACTAGTGTTGAAAATTTTCACTTACATGTACACTGTGTTTTTTTTTTAGCAGCAAAGCATTTCCTTGCTAAGGCATTGACCGTATTATATTAACTAGAAAAGATACTGTACCCTATTCTTAACAACCAAGACTGGTGTCAGGTCCTCAAACCATTTGCTTTCAAGAATCCTTCTGCTGTATCTAATTCAACCTGCCAAAATAAATTGCATTGATTTAATGAGTATCCACAATCATCACACTTTCTAGACTTTTGGGATGGTTACTTGAGAAACTTTATGGTATTTCATCAAGAAAGGAGACGAGACAGTTGTGTGTATAGCCTGTACTGAAACCCGTCTTTCGATTTTAATCCATTTCTTCAGTCTGTCACTTAAAGTGCCTATAACCCCAAAAATCTTTTTTCGCTCAATTGAATCTTTGTATGGAACTGAGAAAAATGCCTCAAAAATTTTTGAATTCGTTTAAAACCGCGATTTTTTATGATTTTTTAAAGAGCGGGGAAAATAGCCCTTTTTGAAAAAACGACCGAGCCGCAGAATCATTGAAAAGGGTCTGGAAATAGTGTAATTTGTGACGTCATTCCAGGATATTGATCGCTTTCTTGTTCGGAAGAAATGTTATTGCTTCGGAATGCCAGATACTGATGCGTTGTTTTCGGTTGTAGCAACGGGCCAAACAAGGTTAACGGTTTATCATTGCACCCAGTATCTTTTGAAGGGGCTGTCGATCCGAAGAAACGCAAGAGAAGAACAAATTGGGTCGACTTTGTCAAAATCAAAGCGTGTTCATCGGGAGCCCACGAAGTACTCGGCAGTACAGTGTGTAAATACGTTTTTTTCCCGTCTTTCACTCACTTTGTATTTGTAAAATTTTGCTGGCTTCCAAGAGTGCATTCCTCTAAAATATCTCTCTGTGTCTCATTTTATTCAGAGGAGGAAAGACGCGCTGGTCCACTTGTGTCCGCGCGCGAGTCGAACCCAAGCAAAAACGTCGAAGAAAATGCAAGGAATCAGCGTATTTGTCTACCACCTTTAGTCGCTTTTGCAATTTCATTTCAAGTTTGTCCTCCATTTTCCTTTCTGCTTCATTATGAGCCAGCCATTCCTCGTCCGCTATCGCCTCATTGGCATAGACATCTCCAGGTTCCTCGTCATCTGAGGTTTCTTGTTCGCTCGCATTTGATGAACCCTCGACTTCTCAGTTGTACTCGACATCCGTTTCTGCGGCCTCGGAAGCCGAGCTAGAGTCAAACCCAGCATCGCTGGACGACATTGTGAATTTGATTTGATAATCCCATTTTTTTAGTCAAACAAAAGTTCTTTCGCCAAAATACTAAGCCCTGAAAACGCTTGATCCCATACAGTATAAACCAAAGCGACGCAAGCAATGGCCTGGAATTACGTCACTAGTCCCATTCTCCCATTTGCTCGGTCGTGCATTAAGTGGCACTCACTTTAAAAATTCATAAAAAAATTGGGTTTTAAGCGAATTCAAAAATTTTTGCGGCATTTTTCTCAGTTCCATACAAAGATTTAATTGAGCGCAAAAAAAGTTTTGGGGTTATAGGCACTTTAATGTTCACTTGTGCACTGCAGACCTATACACCTTATATGGCAGTTTATTAATTGAAGCTTAATTTACCTTGTGTATGCAAGTGAAAACACATGCTTTGAAGTCAATATGGCTTTTTGCAGTGACCCTGGCCCTCGATATTTAATATAAATAACATCTTCATGATTCTTCAATTGATACCTACGAAAAATGCAGCATGTTTGAAGCTGATTATTTTGAGACAGATGCTTTATATTTATCGATATTTACAACGAGCGGTACGGGTGTTGCAATTATGTCTGCACCAATTCGTGGGACTTATGAATAAAATAAAGCTTCATGTATTGATATAGTCGATCTTGATAGAAACCCTTTTGTATTCAATAATTTTTCACCTTGAATCCGGACTAATTTAAACACTCTTTACCCTTGCAAATGATCGCCATTTCAGGTAGAATACATGTAAAGTATCGAGTGTTCGATCGTCCGTTGTGAAAGAGGAGCCGGTTCCAAAATTTTAAAACACAAGAAAATGCAAAAAAATTAACTTACCTCAGAAGAAGCACGAGTCTTCAAAATAATCGAACAATCTTTCGCTTGCAGTTGAGCCATACTTTCCTAGTGGAAGACGTAACTTATTTTGAACGGCGTTATGCACATGTCATCGACTTCCCCGTGGGGTCGACCCCCGGGCTAACCAGGGGGGTTGTAAAATCAGTCAAGCAAACTTGAGGAATTTCCCCGGGGACTCGGGGAATCTCTCAAGACAAAGTCCCCGGGGTGAGGTGTCTATCAGCTGAAAATCTCCGTGACATCCTTTTCAAACTTGTGGATTCCCCCACCCCTAATCTTTGATCGCAAAACAATGTCAAGATTTTCCCCAACCCTCGGGCAAAGAATCTCATCTATCTCCTTTTATTCCCCCACATATCTCCCTGGTAGGCCCGGGGGTCGACCCCGCGGGGAAGCCGATGACATGTGCATTAACAAAGCGCCAGTAACGGCACCAAAATTATAGCGGCGCGGTTACCGAGTTAAGTGAGCCCTCATTGTCACTGGCAGCGTTTGACTCTTTAGCTTTGGCAGATACCACATATATGGTATATTCAAAAATCAAACCACAGCCCGAGCGTCCAGCCCGACTCGTTTTTGAAGTGTTTTTTTGGAATTTGCTTATTTATTTGACAGCCATTCTTCCGATTTGCCGCTTCATTTACATGTGTGCAGTCGATTACCAAGGTATCAAGATCCTTTTGTCCCCTTTTCGTTTAAGGTATAATCGGCTTACCTTATAAATGACACCAAAAAGGAATGTATACATTGTTCGAGTAACTGAAGTTAAGGCCAATATTGAACTCTTTTTTCCAGGGTTCAATTACTTTAAAGGGGAGGGAAAAAAATGCTTCGATTTCAAGTTATTGAAAAGTTTGCATTCAACAGCCCACCCGGGCCTTCCTCACGTGGAAGGTAACTTGAGGGTTCTTCCTGCTCTTGCGAAACAACTAACTTGTAAACATCACGTTACACTAAAAAATTATGCTTACCAGAAAATGACCCTGTTAATAACTTTTACGGGAACATTTGTGACCCTATTTGGGAAAACCAGGCTTAACGAAAACTCCGTTGAACCGTTTTACCATTTCAACGCATTTTGGAAACGTTCGAATGCATTAGAGATCATTTTCAATGCATTTGAAAACATTGACAACGTTTCCGAACGAAAACAAAATGCATTGAAGATCATTTTGAATTCATTTTGAATCATTTGCAACGCGTTTTAAAACGTTCACAATGCATTTCAGTGAAGCAGTATCGCATTGAAAAACATTCACAAAACCATTGCCATCAGGACTAGTTCTGAAAAATTAATTACTGCAGACAACCCAACGGAACACAAGAAGCTTGACAATGTCGGCGAAATGAACACGCACTGGGTCCTCATCGAGCAGCAAATGCTCTGAAAATAAAATTATTGAGCTTTTAATTAGAAATCTACGTGATATTTTACAACTTCTAAATTTACAAGATGTAGAGGCAGCTAATTTAGTTTTCACCGTGCAAAATTTAAAGGTTAACCTGCCTAAAGTTGACCTTTCGTGTCCGTGGTGATTTCTCCGTTAACCACGAAGACCACTAATGATCAGCTGACGAATGACATGAAGACATTCAAAGCATTGTCACGAACAAACTTTTGTGGTCCTTCTTTCCTTCGGCATTGTTCCCACGTATTAAATAAAAATCTATCATACCTTGCTCTCAAACTGTTATTAGTTTGTATTTAGCTGGTCCTGGGAGTGGAGATATTCTGTGAGCAGACGCCAAGAATCTGCACACAGGCGAAACAAATTAAAACATCCTCTTATTTGCATATGGTAACGAAACGCACATTATGTGAGCCAAAGTTTGTTCAAAATTATTTTCAATGCTCGTAGTACAGCAGCTCAGAACGAAGACAAAATAAGTGTATTTTGCAGAGGCTGTCGAAGATTCAAAATCTTTCAAAGCTGAAAATTGTCGGAGGCGCATTTCACAGGAGATGATTATCTTTACTTCTCACCGCGTTACGCTTGATTGAACATGACACCATGATCATTTGTTGACCTTTATTTAGCATTCGGATACGTGAAAAACATCAAGTGTCAGCAAATGAAAGCGAAAATTTTTACACAGCGACCATGAAGAGTCTTCGGGTGTCTAAATCATTCTCTCGTGCCGTCTCAATGCTCGGGAATACGCTAATCTTATCAGATAAAACAATTTTGCCTTTTGTAATTAACAAATTAGTGATCCCGGTGACCGAAAGCTTTTGGTTGGGGTGGCTAAACGATCAAACATTTGTTCGTAACGCGAAATGCTGGTTGAAAATGTTTTGAATTAGATCAAACATGGAAAAGCAACTTAAATGCAATGTTGGGATTGGCGGTTAAACGGTCAAAGATAATCTTCCAAAACGATGTTGGATGAAAATATTGGATCGTTTAGCCGGGGCGTTGTGTTGACCGAATGCAGAGTTTATTACTTGTCACTCCAAAGGTGAATTGAATCACTTTCATTATTCTTAAAAATTTTCTAAACAAGCTTTGTGAAGCATTTCCAGTGCATTGCAAATGCGTTGGAAATCATTTCAAGATCATTCTTGAACATTTAAGAACATTGGCGGTGTTTCATGAATGAATTGGGAAACATTGGAAATGCGTTATGAATCGTTGTCTAGCGTTGTAATGCATTCTAAATGCATTTAAAATTCGTTGAAATGCATTTCAACGCGGTTTTCGTTAAGCCTGGTTTTCCCAAATAGGGTCACATTTACCCTATTTTTAGGAAACAACATTTCCATGTAATTTACATCTGGTGTTCTTCAAATTATACTTCCAGAAATGAAAATCTAAATCATTATTAAGAGTAAATTTACATGTTCCCCTAAAACATGAAAGTTTCATGTAAATTCAATTTACAGGATTGTATCCATTTACATGTTATTTACAGGATAGTTTGAAACCATTTACATGAGTGAGATACTGTAAATCTACCTGAAATAGTTTACATGTTATTTACAGGTTCGTCAATTTATACTACAAGAACATGGTCCTGTAAATAACTATTTACAGTACATTTACATGATCCACTCTAACATGTAAATTTCTTGTAAATTTTATCTTACAAAACCTTAACATGTAAATTATAATTTACAAAACATGTAAATCCAGATTTACACTTTGGAAATTGGATTTACATGCGCCTGTAAATTTTCAACTTTTCTAGTGCAAGTGCAAATGGATCTGTGGTATCCGAAAAGCAAGAATTTTCAATCATTTAATTAATAACCCAGAAAGCAATATATATATTTAGAAGAGCCTAAAACCGCGCTTCATGATTATATTTTGCCATCGAGCAACTTCGCATGGCTTTTCTTGAACCATTTCTTGAGCCAATTTTGTGTCCAAAAAATTGAGCAGCAGCAGGGAAAACGAAGAGTTTTACGATTCAGATGAACTGTTCGATAGTGCACGTTTAAAATAGCAAACAAACATTCTTGAGTGCAAACTACTTTCAGATGAAAGCATGAGGCAATTGAAGGCCGATCAAAAGCAAAACATTGCGAGAAAACAAAATGCGATGTGTATGTTTGTTCGAATATTCTTGGAGAAGGTGGAGAAATTAGACAAGTAACATATATATATTGTAGTAATCTAGAAAGATTGAGATAAAAGTCCGGGGAAAAGACAAAAAGGAGTACGAACCTAATCAATAGTTTAGAGCGGTCAACAGGAATTACACGCGGTTTAAAAACCACAACAACAAAATATTAAACTCAACAAGAAAGCAATGTGCGATGCATATGTTTGTTCGAAGATTCTTGGAGAAGGTGGTGAAATTAGACAAGTAATATAACAAACATATCTTGTAGTAGGGTAGAAAAATGCTAAGCGATTGTAGAAAATTAAGACAAGAAGAAGTACGAATCTGATAGTTTAGAGCAGTCAACAGGAATTACCCGCGGTTTAAAAACCACATAAAAGAAAACACTGGAAGAAAACAAAGTACGATGCGTATGTTTGAGCGTTGCGGAAGGTGGAGGAATTAGACAAGTAACAAACATATCATGCCAAAACGAAAAGGGCTGAACTCATCGTTATTTTTTTCTCTTCCATACCGTCTTTCTATTCAATTATTGGAATATGTTGAAAAGAAAAACGTAAAGGTCGGAGCATCTTATGGAATTACAATAAATTTTCCAACTTAAACTTCAAGCTTACTTTAATTGAAAAACATTGATTCGTTTGTAAAATCAGGAATCATTCTCTTACCGCTTATCCGTGAGAAGTATTTACACCGTGGAGAGGCTAGAATAATCCAGATCCACTGTACTTACCGAATTGAAAACTAATCAGGTGCAAGAAAAGAAAGCTTCTGAGTACTGGTATTTCAAAAACGGCTCGGTGTCTAGTTTAATAGTGAATAGAATAGAATAGAATAGTTCTTTATTTAAACACGGTAAATCCATCAGGAGTATAAAAATTAGAAATAACCTAACTATCCTAAACAAAATGCAAAAACTAACTACGTCTAATCTTTCTAAAACCGGTTTTTCATGAATGCCGTGTATACTCTAAGATTAAAAATGAAGATTAACTAATCGTTTAAATTGACTTAGAGATTTAGCTTCTCTCACATCACAGGGTAGGCTGTTCCAGAGAACTGCTTCGCTATAACTAAAGCTGTTTTTCATGAAATTAGTTCGTGGAAACGGGACAAATAGTTTGTTAACAGAGTCCCTCAGGGAGTAACGCGTTTCATTTCGTCTAACAAATTTAGAGGATAAATATTCAGGAACAAGGCCATTTAAACACTTGTATACCATTAAGGCTTTCTGTATTTGAAATTGAGAGCTCAAGTCTTTCCAATCGAGTTGTCTAATTAAGCGGTTAGCGTCAGCATCATAACTAGAAAAGGTTAAAACGCGAGCGGCACGGTTCTGAAGCTTCTGTAGCCTGTCAAATAACGTCTTACCACAAAAAATGGTAGCGTTAGCGTCAGCATCATAACTAGAAAAGGTTAAAACGCGAGCGGCACGGTTCTGAAGCTTCTGTAGCCTGTCAAATAACGTCTTATCACAATTACCCCAGACAAGATTGCAATAATCGAAGTGAGATTGAATTAGTGCGTTGTATATATAATGAGAGTAGGTGGAGGGACAAAAGGCCTAATCCGTTTTATTGCTCCTATCCCAGAAGCTACCTTTTTAGATAACTTATCAATGTGTGTTTGCCACCGTAGATTTTCGTCAATAAATATTCCAAGCGATTTGACAGAGGAAACATGTTCAATCGGAACATTATCTATCGAGAGCTCAAGTGGGTTCGACAAAGTACTCAATTTTTGTCTGGAGCCAATTAGCATAAATTCAGTTTTGGCAGTGTTCAAAGTAAGTTTATTGGAAATAAGCCATTTGTTTAGGTTATATAAATCGTGATTCAGATTGAACTTTATTGAATTCACATCAACGCCCGCATAAGTGATGTGGGTGTCATCAGCATACATCCTAGGTTGGCACGATGTTAGACAGTTTGGTAAGTCGTTAATATAAATAAGAAATAAAAGGGGGCCAAGGATTGTTCCTTGCGGTACCCCGCATTTAAGTGAACAGATTCTAGAAAGAGAACCATTAACGAGACATCGCTGTGTACGATTAGTTAAATATGACTTAAACCAATCAAGAGCTGTTCCTTGTATTCCG
>JAEMWC010000012.1:65000-100000 GCA_016490735.1 Pachyseris speciosa | reverse complement strand
AAGGAGAATTCTCAGTTCATCAATATGCTTTGTGAGACTATTGATGTTTAAACCGGTTATTTTATAACCACGTCCAGAAGGAAGAAAATCAGAAAGATTAGGAATATTTACAGTACTTTCAACTGAATCAACGTTTTGATTAGGAATACCTGATGATACGTCACTCGGTTGAGAAGCTAGCGTGGGCGTATCCTGTTGCGAGCTGGAGAGGGAAAGTTTCCCAGTTCCATCAGAAGCTTTCCCAGTTGTTGGATAGCTGAGGACTGAAAACCCTTAGGAGTCTGATTATACTTGCCAGAACCAGATCTTAAAAACTTAATAAACTGCACAGCCAGCAGTGATGAACCTTTGGCATTCAGATAAAGTCTACTACCATTTAATGCTGAGGCGTCAATAACTGAATTGTCAATATAAATAATGTTATTATCATCTGCCATGAGCTTGACCATCTCGTTGACTTCGATGCGTTTAGCATCGATGTTGATATCTTCTCTGTAGACTATACCCGAGATACCAATGCTTAAGTTAGGAAACTTGTTCTTCACTCTCAATACAAGGCTCTTGATATCGGCGACACATGATTCGGCAGACTCCGATGGAAGATTGTTTGTGCCAGTGTGGATTATGACATGAGATGGATCGGATGGGACGGCGATGTTGTCAACAGCTTCAGCTATTTCACCAGTTGTTTTCCCGGGATATGAAAATTTGTATACATGTCTTTGCGAAAGCTTTTTTGGATCAATGTGTTTTATCACTGAATCACCAATTAGCACTATGGGTCTTGTTTTTCCGACTTCGCCGCTCTTGGAGATATTTACATTAGCTCGTGAAGTATTTGCGTGAGTTCCAGTGAGACTGATGCAGTGGCCTCTCAAAGGATACTTGACTCGAAGGAGAAGAAACATGTAGGGCCTGAAAGCGGTTATGAGTGGTTGGAATTGAGTCAAATACCCGGTTCGCTTCAGATGAATTAACATGTGATTGTTGCTGTTGCTGATGTTGTTGTTGGCGGGTAATTTGAATATCGTCATTCTGGTTTGTGTTCGCTGTATTAATCTCCTTGGTCATGATTTGAAGTGCTTTGCGGTAGGAGTCCCTTTCTTCGGTGATTTCTTTCAGCAAGTTCCTCTCCTCTTGAAGTCGATTTTTCAACGTGTAAATTTCTTGAGAAAGGTCTTGATTTTCTTGTCGTAGAGTGTCAATAAGGTGACTATTATTCATATCACCTTCGTTGAGCTGATTGATCTTAGTAAGTCTATTATTGAGGGATTTGATTTCTGTCCAGATTTTCACTACCTCTTTTGTAAAAATGGACATCGATACCACATCGGCTGGAAGTTGTTCCTTTGCAAGGTCATCTTGAGTCACAGGATTAAATTCCGACATGGCTTCGGTTCCATCTGAGTCAACGGCAATGGCGTCGTTTGAAGGGAGAGAAATGTGGCTTTCGCTTTTGTTTCCAGAATTAAGTAACCCACGATTCAAGAAGGCTTTGTACCATGTAGCCTGTGGTCCTTGCAATTGCAAAGGTCCTGTGGAGTCATACCAGTTAAGAATGAGGTGGTCCGCTTTGATAGATTTCCTGTTTTCATTTTCCAGCAGCTTCGTCGTTTCACGATTGACATTGAGGTGCTTTTCGGCGAAATCAATAAGTTCTTCGAAAGAACCCAACCAAGAAAACTTTGATTTGTTGAACTTCAAATGTCTGGTATCGGAGAGGGATGGAGCTGCAAGAGAATCGGTATTATCGTCATTTTCTTCGCTGATATTCGTGGAGATCAAACTAACACGTCTGTCAACTGCCATTATATGCATGGCCATTTGGTGTGGGAGTTGCCCATAAAATTGGCGTTTTGTGTATAACGATAAAATCCTGAAGTTTGATGAAAAAATGAAAGCTCCCTACTGAGAAGTAATCTCTTGTAGCGCCAGTTAATTTAGTTTTTATATTCAATTTTATTGATGGGTCATTGTCCATTGACTGACGAAAATTGTTCGTCAGTATCTTCAAGCTTGAATCAACAGGAAACGATCCTTGCCAATACCTCTTTTCAACGGGCATTGAAACAACTGTTCCAACATTTTTGTATTTGAAGCAGTTTTCTCTATTTTTTAATATTTTATTTTTGAGATTTCACCAAACCTGCATTTCTATCCTCAGGAGTTGCGTAACAGCGCTTCTTGTCATATGCGGTATTCGTTCAAAACTCCATTTCCTGTAGAGGGGCTGTCCTCTGGAACGCTATAGGACGATCAAATGGATCAATACTAGAGTGCACAGACGTGAAAGACTTTTTGACAAATGTTGTTAACTGTCACACTTAATTTTAATGTTTTAACACCACAAATAATTAACGACAGATCTGAGAATTTTCGTTTTCTTTGCTTTTACGCTACATGTTCTACCGTTCTTGCGGCTCTTCAGGCAAAGCAAAGTGTCAGTTAATGACCTATTTCGTCACAATGTAACTGCATTACAATTATGTTGGTAATTGCAATTAAAAACACGCGCGAGCAATTAGCTTAATCTCAAGTCATTAAGAACGAGGGACGGCGAATCTTGTAAAACGGAAATATAATGAACTGAGGTGTTTATCCCGCAGCGAACTCATCAATATGAAAATTTGGTTTATCAACGGAGTTGATAATGTAAATTGACCACCGCACAGGGATTCGATTAGCTGACGTTTCGAGCGTTAGCCCTTCGTCGGAGCGAATCGAGGAATTGTGGGTTGTGTATGATTTATATACAGGAAATGGAGCTACGCTATTGGTGGTAACATGGTAACGTGAAAAACATGAATAAATTAATTGAATGAAAAGCGCTCGTTGACACCGTGGGGATTAAGAGTGCCAATTTGAAAGATCAGTTTTTGCTCGAGATTTTTACGGCTTTCCGTGGTACCTTGATGTAGGGAAAGGCCGGAGATCGACATGTGTTGTTTGGAATGGTTAGGGAGATTAAAATGCCGAGCGACAGGTTTGGATGCGTCTTTGTCATCTTTCTCAACATCACGAAGATGTTCTCGGAATCGGTAACCTAGTCGTCTTCCTGTTTCGCCGATGTATAACTTTTTGCATAATGTGCAGGTTATGCAATAGATAACATTTGCGGAGGTACACGTGAAACGATCAGTGATCTTAACAGATCGCTTAGGGCCCGATATTTTGTCAGTGTTTTGAATGAAAGGACAAGTTTTGCATCGCGAGCGCGCGCATTTAAAAGTACCAGGTTGTTCAGTCGTTTTGAATGCGCTTTTAACTAAAAAGTTACCTACATTTTTGTCGCGTTTGAATGAAATCAGTGGTGGTTCCGAAAAGATTCTAGCAGTTTCTGGATCATTTTGCAGTATCTTAAAGTTATTTAGAATGATGGCTTTAACTGGGTTATTATGCGGGTGAAATGTGAGGGTGAATGGAATTCTGTCATTCTTTTCCTTTTGTGACGTCTGTAGTGCTGACTGTTGATCAATCTGCTGAGCGCGGTGATGGCCCGATTAAACTACAGAATCAGGATAGCCACGTTTCTCGAAAAAATGGCACATTTCCTCTGATTTGTTGGAAAAATCAGAGTCATCACTACATAGACGTCGAAGTCTAAGAAATTGAGAATAGGGAATGGCGTTTTTGACATGAGATGGATGTGAAGATGAATACAACAAATAACTGTGAGAATCGGTGGGTTTGTAGTGCACACTGGTACATAAGCCGTTGCCGCTGATAAAAACTTTGATATCAAGAAAGGCCAGGGAAGTTTCCGAAATTTCCCAGGTATATTTTAGAGCCGGGTGAAAGGAATTAACGGCGCTTATAAATTGATTGATTTCCTCCTTGCTAGATGAAATTGCGCCGATACAGTCGTCAATGTAGCGACCGTAGAGTTCAGGTTTAGGACCGTTGTACTGATTGAAAAATTGGTACTCGACGTACCCTACAAAAAGATTGGCGTAGCTAGGTCCCATTTTTGTGCCCATCGCTACACCATTAATTTGCTTGTAATAGTTATCAGCGAAAGAAAAACAGTTAAGTGTTAAAACTAGTTCAGCTAGGCGGAGTAGCGTTTCCGAGCTAGGTTCCTTGACGGTGCGTTGATCGAAAAAATAGTTAAGTGCTTGAAGACCTTCGCCGTTAGGAATGACAGTGTATAGAGATGTAATATCCATGGTGAAAATTAGTTTGTCTTTGCCGGTGAAATTGAAATCGCGAAAAATTTCAAGTGCGTGTTGACTGTCTTTAATGTAAGATGGCAAAGATTTGACGATGGGCGCCATAATCTTGTCTAAATAGCTAGAAATGAGTTCGGTAGGGCAACTACAGGCAGAAACGATAGGTCGACCCGGGTTGTTAGGTTTGTGGATTTTGGGTAAAAAGTAAATACACGAAGTTCTCGGAGTAGTTATGATGAGATTAGTAGCGGTAGCCGGCAATTCTTGTTTGACTATTAGGTCCTGAATCGTGTCTTTGACAATTTTTTGGTTGGTAGAAGTGAGATCCTTCTCGACTTTAGCATAAAAGGAGGTGTCAGAAAGTTGCCGCAAAGCTTCTTCTTTGTAAAGGTCGGACCGCCAAACAACTACCGCGCCGCCTTTGTCGGCCGATTTGACAATTACATCTTTCCGCTTGCTAAGATTTTTGAGCGCTGCCCACTCTTCCGAAGAAAGGTTGGAAAATTTAGTGTCACAATTGAATTTTAGTTTTTGAACGTCACGACGGCATTTTTTGATGAAAAAATCTAAAGAGGCGAACTGGCCCTCTGGGGGAGTCCATTTTGATTTGCGAACACGAAGTGTTTCAAAAATATCTTTGTCAGAGGTGTTAGAATCGTCTTCTTTGTCGTGGAAAAATTCCCTATTCTCCGTGCTAATTCCCAGCATTCGCTGTTTATGGACTGTTACTCTATTTCTCAGGACATCATCCGTTTCTCCTATGTAATCATGTCCACATCCTTTAAATGTCATTACGAAACCAAGTTAGTTAATGTGCAGCTCGTTGAGTGCTTTATCCGGAATGTTTCATTCGTGGCGAAGAAGGTGAATTCTTTATCCTCTTTTAGAAAGGGGCATGTTCCGCACAGTTTTATTCCACAAGGTTTCTGGTTGGTTGCCGTTTTTGTTTCTGATTTTTTCCCTAATAGGAATATTCTTTGCGTTAGTCACATGAAACCAACGCGCTACACTTGGCAGATAATTCAATGTCGACGTCTCTGTGTAATGAATGGTTTTACTTTCATGCGCATCCACATAGAGCCGATCTCCTTCCGCATGAATCTGATCGACGGTGGAAGCCGTCCAGTATTCGATCGACAAACTCTGTGAACACATAATAACGCTGAAAAACTCATAAAGAACATTGTCTTCAGCGTGAAATGTCGCTAAATTATTCATGGCCTTGGTGAATGCTTCCAGGAACAAATGAATTTCTCATGATAAATTTGCAAATATGAACACTTATCTTGAAGGTGAAGTTCCCAAATTTCCGAAGCACGTGCTTTGAAGAACACGAAGGCGAAGACAAATAACACGGCGGGAGCATGGAAGTTATGGTGAAACCGCTTAACATACGCTTGCTCAAAATCATCAAAACTAAGAAAATCGCCCACATCGAGTTTTTGCTGGCTATAACATCTGGTAGCACAGGACACCCAACGTTGCCGTCAAAATTAGTGTGATGCTCGCCTGAGGGCTCGCAGCAATTACTGTATACATTTGAAAGCCGTTTCTAAAAGTGATCAAAGATCGGCCATTGTGGATCACATCACATCTACTACTTGTCACAACATTAAGTGAGACCATATTGACATTACAAAATAAAGGAGACTGTTTATTCAAGATCTAGGATCAGCTTTGAATATCAACATCGACAACGAGAAGTTCAAGCTTTACTAATGAACAGACGGATTTCTCATGAAATTTCGTGCCTCTTAACTTATTGCTAAAGTGCAACATACCCCAAAATATGTTTTTCTCTTAAATAAAAATTTGCACTTCACTTCACTTCACTTTATTTCAACAATTTATTTAAACGTATTTTTGCACCGTTTTGAGCCTTTTAAACCTAATGTTGACTTTTTATAGGCTGTAAAAGTTACGAAATCTACCCATCATCTATCCCACGACCGAGCTAGTAAGGGGCATGAGTGTATTCCTTACATGACGTCATAAAGTGATTTCCATGCTTGTAAACAAATAAGCAGTTTATGACGTCATGTAAGGAATAAACCCATGCCCCTTACTAGCTCGGTCATGAGGCAGATGATGGCTACATTTCGTAGCCTATAAAAAGTCAATACTTAGATTAAAAAGGAGCAAAACGGTTGAATACGTTTCGGACTGGTGCAGAGATTTATTAAACGAAAACATATTTGGGGTTAGGTGCACTTTAAGTACAATAAGATTACATCGATAAATATTTGTAATTTGATCTTACCAGTCACTTTTATGTCTCTGTTGGGTAGCACACGAAACGCGAAGTCAATTTTTATAATTTTTTTTTCATGTTTATCACGGCTGTTTTTGTTTTATTCTTAACGGTTATTTTGCTTCTGTTGCTTTTGTTAGTTGACGATGGTTGGAGTGAATGGAACCAGTGGAGTTTCTGTACTAAGGCAGTCAGTGGGTTACAAATAAGGACTAGAGAATGTGTTAATCAAAAACCACGTTATGGTGGAAGACCTTGCAGTGGAAACCGGGTGACTGTAAGAGAGTGTAGAAATACTTCAAGCTGTTTTGAAGGTAAATACAGCTGGTTGTGCCAGATATGAAATTGAAAAACAATGATTCGTTTGTAGATCAGGAATCATTCTCTTAATAAGAGAGTAAGAGAGTGTAGACATACTTCAAGCTGCTATGAAGGTAAATATAACAGGTTGTGCCAGATATGAAATTGCTGACGACGATTGTAACTTAGAGGAACAACTACACAAGAACTAACAATGCGAGATAATTAGTGGCATCTTGCTACTGACGCTGGCGTTAGAAAAGACACGAGAATGTTAGAAAATATAACATGAACTAATACTCCCATGACGACAGATACAAGAAAATATACAACGAAATTTGAGCAAACGGAGCATCAAAGAACTTGTTAGGCTCGAGAAACTTATCATGTTTTAAAGGACAAGAAAGAAGAAGCTGGGATGGAATTCCAGTCGATTGTAAATACCGATCCAAGCGATGCAGTAGTAGTTATGTGTAACGCTTCAAGACAAATTGCCTTGAAGAATGACTAAATATTACTACTTGCAAATTCATTGCAAAATCGGTTTGTTTGAATTAATTGCTATATCTTTTTTCACAAGTCAAGGGGCAAATTCTTGGAAAAATCTGGTTTTACCAGTGTTGAAATACATTCTGTGGAAGGTTCTGGCGCATTTTACAAAAATCGATACGACATCCAAATTACCAACCTTAAAGTTAATTTTGAAATAAAAACTATATTTCAAAAATACAATTGAAACCTTATTTTCAATTCATTGTAACCAATTCCTGGAAAACTGATCTGTTATTGAAAAGCCAAGGTGAATATTCACAGAAAACACAGGAAGTTAATGATTTCATTATTCGTAAGTCACATGACTGTCTTGTAAGTTTTGGTAGGTTTTATAATTGATACATTATGCCTTCATCGGGGGAGCCCACTACTAGATATGAGTAAACTTGTCAAAGAATTCAAGATTCTGTGCTGCTTACTGAAGGATTTATAGTAAGAAGTTCTTGGAATAAATTGACCGAATGAGGTTGGTGAAAAACGCAAATATGACAAGAATAGTTCTAACAGGCTGGAAAATTCTCATATTGTACCTTGGGGTACCTTTATGAAACGTATGATTTATGTTAGTCATTTGGATATGCTATCATCCGTGCGTGACATTGTGATAGATATCACATATGCCATCATCGATGCATGATTTTTTTTCAGCGGTCTTGCATAAAATTAACTCAAATAAGTCGAATGAATAAATTTAATCTAGGAATTTTGAAATATGATTGACTGCCACACTCTAAAATTTGCTTATATGACATTGCTAAGAATTACTTGTTCTAAGCTAAATTAAAAAGATAGGTCTTAAGTTTTTTCTTAAAAATGTCGAGTGGTGTTATTTCACTAATATTTGTTGGAAGGCTGTTCCACAGTGTGGGGGCAGCAGCATAAAAAGAACGAGCTCCGAATGTAGATAGCACGCGCCCTTTCGGACGGTCCAAAAATAATGAAGAATTTGATCTAAGGGAATGAACAGAACATGACTTCATAGACACTAAGTTACTAATATAGCTAGGTGACAAATTAAATATAGCCTTAAATGTAATAATTAAAATTTTAAAATAGATGCGGTAAAACACAGGTAACCAGTGAAGGTTATATAACGCTGGTGTGATATGATCATACTTTTTAGTGTTCGTTATTAATCTGGCTGCAGCATTCTATACTCTAAGAATATTTGGGAAGGTCATAAAGTAGGCTATTACAATAATCGAGTCTGGACAAAACGAAAGCATGAACTAATGTTTTAAGGGATTCCTGTGAAAGGTATTTAGAAATTATACGAATATTGTGAATATGATAAAAATCGGTCTTACAAACTTGATTTATATAAGTATCCACACTAATTGAATTGTCAAAAACGACGGAGTCGGAGTTGGACTAAATTGTAACCAATTTCTTTATCTTCTTTTCAAAAAAAAATCTACTTTATAACATCCATTAATTAAATAAAATAAAAATACAACATCTCTGGTGAACCTCCTTTTAGATAACGATTGAATCTTCAATTTAGATAATCTAGTTTCAGATTCACCATCAGACTTACAAATCCACCTTGTTGCTCATCTCTGGATAGCTTCAAGCTTCTCAATTAGTGTAACGTTTGCAAGCTCCGTATGTATATACTAGTAATGGCCTAACAAGACTACAGTAAAACATTTTTTCATATTTTTTACTCTTGTTTCTTCTTTATTGAAGAGATTCAGAATAGAGGAAAGGTCAAAAGAAACGCTCTCAAGTAATTTCGTTTGCTATGAGATGTAAACTGGAGTAACTCAATTTTGAGTAAACATTTCTGCTGAAAATGCTTTTTTGCAAGCGTAAGATACGATGCGTGACTCCCTTGCCTGGCTTGTATTAAAAGAAATGCGCGAACAGAGTGACTTATTCCGACGATGCACGGACTATTCATGAGAGGAGGTTTTACATTTTAAATTTATTCCATACGCACTGTATGTTCGGCGTATTTCTAATTGCACACGCGATTGAAATCGCGAAGTATGAGTTCTTGCAGAGTTTTGATACATTAACGGACTTGTTCAATATTCAGAAACGGAGAATATTGCAATTTTGTGCCCGAGTTATAGAACTTCAATAGCTGATACACCAGGTAGATAAACTCAGTATGCTATACTGTGATGTAGCAGAAGCAGAATTGTAAATACAAACTTCACAAAGACGACCAGACGTTTCAAAGTCTAAGTTTCACAATTTTACTCCTATGAAATTGGAATTGAGACATCTGCTTCTGTCACATCACAGAGGAGATCGAGGTCATCCTTTCCCACACGGATTTTTTGGTATTATTTAGATATGGTGAAAATATGCTTTTGATATGTGATCACATACCAGTAATATACAAAAGTCATAACGTTTTCATACACAGAAACATGTTATACATACCTCAAGAGGTACTTTTTTGATATTTTTTACTCTCAAATTTCGACATAGATGTTATATCTTAAACATACCAAATACATACTCTCCTAAATATGGATGTTTTGATATTATTTAGATATGGTGAAAATATGCTTTTGATATGTGGTCTCATACCAGTAATATACAACTGGTATACCTTTTTCATACACAGAAACATATGTCATACATACCACGAGAGGTATGTTTTTGATATTTTTTACTCTCAAATTTCGACATAGATATTATATCTTAAACATACCAAATACATACACTCCTAAATATCTCCAAAACGTACACAAAATAATACCAGAAACATATCAAAAATGATGAAATATACACACCCTGAAGCATACCTTCTACATATCTCTGGCAGCTATGTTTTTGGTATTAATTTTAGCTAACAATTTAATAAATATATACATTGTACTGCGTGTATCCCTTTATTAAATATGTTCTTGGTATATTTTTGGTATGTTTAAGATATACTATTACAATTTGTTCTATTAAGCTACACAAATTATACATGATGTATATCTTAAACACACCAAAAATACACCAAGAACACCCTCTCATCATATACTCTAAAATGTATACACCTTTTACCACAGAATGTTAATGGTATGCACAAGTCAATTAAATTGCAACCATTGTATGACACATTGATCATTAAATGCAGACAAAATTCACTATTTTGAAGTATTACATCACCCTCTGTTTTAGAAATGAAAGCAACTATGAGATCTGAGGCTGTCCAACAATTTTATTTTCAATAAGCAAATTACACTTCACTTAAATAACTTCAAATCAATGAAATGTGCGTGTCAATGTAATTTGTTTTCCCATATTTTTACATACACAGTATCAGGCAACATTAAACCACAAATTTTGAATAAATTTCTAACAATATCATTGTCAAAAATATAAAAAAATGTTAAAATTAAAGTTTACAAACTTGTATAATTATTCAAGGGAAAGCTGATCTAGAGATTACCTATACATTTGAATTTTAAAATTTGCATGAACTGGAACAAAAATGAGAAGAAAAGAGGCAAACAGCGGACTTAGCTTATTGATTTAATTTTTTGCTCTGTTCACGGAGCTTCCTTTGCTGTCTGTGGATGAGGTGATGCCAACAATGTGCCGCTCCAGCTTGTTACATGTATAATGTACTTTTGCTCCAGGATGTCTAAAAAAAAAATAAGATTTCTTCAATAATCATGACCATTTGTAAATTACACGTAGCAATTCTAGACTGGTTTAGTCATTAATTCACTAGATCTAGAGTACTCAGGATAATTTAAGACCTACCAAAAAATGGACTTGGAAATAGCTCGAACTCAGTACTTTTACAATAACCTCATGTTCAAAATATTCAGGTTGAACTACAGTATGCATAGGTTGTGCTGGTTTGGGCACATGATATTCAAGGAGTTTTCAAGAAGTGTTCATAGCAAGTTTACTTTCTCTTGCACTATGTTTCGAAATGTTTTCATTGGTTGATAGAAACTTTAAAAAAGTCCATCCAGATGAAGCATGGAACACAAATTTACCTACCGACTTTGGTATAATCCTATAATTATTGTTTCCCATCCGAACGAAAATCAAGCACTCTCAGCAAGGGCTTTTGAAGTACCCTTGAAATCTAAAATGAAATTTCAGGACTTTTCAAGGACTTCAAGGAGTAGCACGAACCCTGAGTATGTTGCCCAGTATCTGATCACTACAGTTTAAAACTGTTATAACTTTCCTTCCTCAATCGCAAGAGTTCTGAAATTTGGCCCTCAGACAGCCGATTTAGTCTATAATATGATGAAAAAAGGTCTACGTTTTTGCCTTTGTATCCGTCATGATATTTGCATTTCTGCAGAGCCCCTTTGTTGCCCAGTATCCGACCAAACAACATAATTAAACCTAACTATCTCAGTGATTCATGGAAAACATCCTTGGACAAGCCAAAGTCACAGTTTGCCACTGAGCTCAATCAGCCAATCTGTTAAATGTTTTTCCTCAATTTTTTGGAAGGAGGGCCCTTCCGGCAGTCATAGTTCGCCTTCCCACCCAGTCTGTCCACCGATGTTGTGTTTATTCCCCACTTTTGGGCTCCTTGCAAGTACTTAATCTGCCTTCACTAAAACCTCTCATTGCTTTGAGAAATATATCAGAGTAATCGCTTTCATTGGGCTTTTGTGATGCCACATACATGTACTAGAGTCAATAGAAAGGTCTGAATGAGAAATCCCCTGTTTTAACTTCCGCTTATCCAAAATGCAGTCATGTGAAACAAACACAGGGACCTATGAGTCAAATTAATTACCCAGTGGCCAATGGTCAATTGGGTGTGATCGTTCATGGAATCAATGGACTGTTGGACATCGGGTGAGTGAGTAATTTGACTCACACGTCCGTGTAGGCCAAGTCGCCAAGCCATATTTGAAAACGATTAGGGCACTAGACATTTGAATCAAGACTCTTTAGACGGTCTCAACGGAGAAGATTCTAGATATTATTCAGGAATAATAAATTATTCCCTCTCCATATTAATGGTCCTCCGGAGCCTACAATGGATGTGTTTTGTTACTATCTGCCGAGGTCCACGTGAAATTTCAACGTGATTGGAGCCTTTGGAACGAGTTTATGGCTTTTTTCCGTCAGTGGATCCGGTGAATTCCTCTGGCAGACTACCCTGCCATAATACTATATTTGGGTACATTTCAGAGAGAGAAGCCGTTGCAATAGAATCTCCACGAAATCTGGTCAAATCGACCAAGAAATCAGACAGGACACAAAAGGAACTATAAAAGAGGGCGGGTGAGAACATTTTACTGAAAAATCATTCTTAATTTTGCCTTCAAACTCGATACCTTTTCCCCATTCAAACGCTTGCAATTTCACTGTTATCCAAAGGTCACCTTGCTGCTCAAATTACGTGACGCGCGCCGCTGTTTGCGTTATAACCGTCAAAACAAATTGTGGAGCTTGTGATTATATAGCCAAAATTTCACTCACTTGAACAGAAATGCGCCTTCTGCAAGTGTTTTTCAAGCTAAAAGCCCACCAAACCTTGGATTAAAAAGGTGAAATGTTGGGCTTCCTTTCAGAATACTTCGTTCGAGGGAAATTAATAAACGCATCGCTTCAACTGAAATTATTTTGTAACTGGTCGGATACTGGGCAACATACTGTACCGATTCAAAGACCTCAAGACACGACTGTGGCCGCGATGGATAACGCTGTTCAGCTCGAAGAACACTAGATGTTATGGGATGCTTTTGTTATTTCAGGTTTTACTGTATCCTTGACAAGTTACGGCCTTTTACAATTTAAGAATTCATCCTTTTGTGTGCACTTACCAAAAACTTTCATTGGCTTGCCTCATACCGGCTGATACATCCACGGTGATGCCTTCATTTAGTTGGACGTCGGAGCCACAAACTTGCCTTTTGTTTATTACGCTAACGCTGTTTTCCACTGAACAACGAAAAACACATCTTCGCGAAGGGAAATAAAGAACAATTATTCACACAATCGAGCAACAGAAAAAGACTATTCAAAGACGGGCGCCAAAAGAGAATGAATAGAGGTTCTTTGTTTGGTAAAAGCACGAGGATAGTCACGTGAAAATTCGCACGCTATCATTGGCTGTTGCTGTGTAAAGTCCGCTGGATTACCTGATTGCAGTCTTCAGAGAATCTTGTGCCTTGCCGTGGAACTTTGTGGAACTTGTAATTAGCTTTCCTCCGACAAATATCTAACTTGATTTGCCTCTTTTCCACTGAATTGTTCAGACCTTGGGAATATGAATCCAATTTCTGCATGGCGGAGATTTCGCCAAAAACACGCTTTGTGAAGACTCGTCTTTAGTGGAGGATAAAAACATGTTTCAGATGACCCATTTGTCCTCGAATATCATTTGATTTGTGTTTATGGTTAGGTGAGAAAACTCCATCGCTTATAAACGCCTGATTTTATGTTTATTTCATTTCAAAGGAGTTTATAAATTTAACGTCTTTAAGTTTCATGTGTTTTTTGATAAGTCACTGAGTAAATTGTGTGACTTTTAAGGCCGCTTTAGGATTATGTGATTTTAGGGTTGTATTTTATTGTAAGCTTAAGCTTATATATTTGTCTTTTGTAAATGACTGTAACCATAACATCATCGTATTTTACAAATAGGCAGGTATTACCAAATCAGTTTGAATAATAAAATACTTTGTTAAATGCAGGGCTCCTTGTGGCAATTCATCATGTATTGAGGCACTCACTTGCAGCTGTTGTTAAAAAGTTTGAGAGAGACACCAAAAAGGCAATTTCCTAAGACAATATTTCTGCTCCTAAGGCAACAATTGAGCACCTTATATCAGTCAAGTCTGACAACAGGCAACTGCATTGCATTCATGTAGAGCAAATACTTTACAAAAGCTTTTTAATTGATACTGGTGGTGCTTCTATATACCTAGGTGTTGCATCCAACTCATTGGAAACATTTTAGGTCATATTTCTGGATGCATGAGTTATTAACATACATTTTTGGTATGTTGTACACCCAGAAACACCAAAGTACACTTTTGATATGTTTTATGTTATTTACAATTTTTGTATGTTACATGAATTATTAAAATACATTTGAGGTATGTTGTACACCTAGAAATACCAAGTACACTGTTCATATGTTTTTTCTACAGTTAAGGTACTCACTAAAAGCTATGTATTTGGTATGTTAAAAAAGAGACAGTTAAATTACACTTTTGATATGTTTTTGTTACTCTCCTGGTATTCCTCAAAAATACACTTTTGATATGTAATACTAAAAACATACCTCATAATCACAGGTATATCAAAAACATATCAATAGCAACTCTAAAGCATATCAAAAAATCCGTGTGGGTTATCACTAAGTAATAAAACCATTTGCTTAACTGAGCTTCTCAATCAGAAAACTTGGACACTGACAAACATTGCTTTACCCAGTTCTAAATTTAGCAGCCTAAAATATCACCGTAAATCGAGACCCGCCTATAAAACGACAATCATGGTGTCATTCCATCATCTACCAAGATCCCTGTGAAATTTCAGGATAATCGACCGTCAAAATGCAGTACAAGCTTGAACATAAAACACCTACCCCAAAAATTTGACTCATGAATTTATCCATAACCAAGTGTCCTGCCCGACCTTAATACACATGTCTTAATGTTTTCTTACTACTAAAAGCAAACCACAGGTCTTGTAGATCCTACGTAGACTACATAGCAGCATTATTGTTGGACGTCCTTTGCTGATTACTTTTGCTTAATTAATGTGTGATTCAATGTTTCTCTAATCAGAGTTTCCAGTGCGTTTCCAAACAGCAGGTATTCCGTCTACTGGAACTATGGAAATTTCTAAGAACGACACCTGGGAAAAACTTTGCACCGGAAGCTGGGATGATATTGAAGAGAATTTGATGTGCATGGCAATGGGCTATAATTCAAATTATGACTATGGTCCTATCAATAATGGCACATGGTACAAAGGCGCAAATACTTCCAACACAACAACTCATCATGACTGCTCATCAATGACCCAGAACTGCATGAACAACAACAACGATAAACTTCAGTTTTGTAAAGGTACATTTATTTATTAGCGTGATGCAGGACCCCATCACTAGGTGCGTACAATTTACCTATATTCCCGTCACGGCGTTGTTTTAGATTGAATTTTCCGCCAACATCAGACTCCCACAAGTCTCCCGATGACCAAAGTCGCTGCACGTGCCACTAGTATCCGCACATGCAGAGCCTTTGTTTCCTCTCTTTAAAGGTATTGTTTTGTGGTGCTCTCGTTGCCATTGCCGTCCTCATTGCCCTTTTTCGCTGGAAAAGACAGTATAAAAATAGATCGGCCTGTATAAATGCCATGATGGGCTTCTGCGTATTGTTTTCATTGTAATGAATTTCCCTTACAGACACCCACAAATGATTAATAGGGACACACTTAATCATTAAGTGCAGGTTTGTTGGTGCCAGATTCCGGGTTGTGTTTATATGACATAAGGGGATTTGATTGTACTCGAAGAGTGATAAACGTTCTGCAATAAATGGGTAAACAAAAAGTATGTCCTTTGAAAAACATTCAGTAAAGTGTTTGCAGAAGCTTTATCATAAGAAATGGATTGATTGATTGAAACTGACTGACTGATTGATTGATTGATTGATTGATTGATTGAGTGAGTGAGTGAGTGAGTGAGTGAGGATTAGTTTTATCCCCGTGTCATCTTGCCCACTTTCTTTCAGATATAACGTTCCTTCTACCAATGCATGCACATAGCTTTTTCTTTTTACTGAAAAACTTGGTCATTCACTTAAATTTCTGAAATAAATAACAACAACACGCTTTTAAATCCTATTACCAAGGTAAACTTGATTCTTTGGATACCATTTTATCACATTTGTTTACCAAACTAGGCTGCTTAAAAATTATAAAATTTGAAAGCACATTCTGGGAGACAAAACCTCAAGTAAATTAAACCTTGGGCCTTAAGCTGTTGCATGTGAATCTTCAAACTTCTAATAACAAACAGTCCAATATGAATAGAAACTGAAGAATGTAACACTTGATCCTATGAATTTCCAGGTATATTATAATATTTTCAAAAAGACGGAATACCATGTGGTTTCGATTTAAACCATTTAATGAGGTTATAAATACCGAAAACCTGTCATAAAAACCGAGACATATTGAGTATTAACTGTACACTTGTTACACCCGTGAAAAAATTCTAACGTAAACGTTCCGTTAATTTGTAACTTTAGTTCCTGTGCGTTTAAATGGGGCAGATGTGGAATATGGAGGAAGAGTGGAAGTATTTTACAATGGAAAGTGGGGAAAGATCTGCCGTAATGAATGGGATCTTAAAGATGTTAAAGTTGTTTGCAAACAACTTGGTTTTAAAGATGCTCTTGCTGAATTCATTGGTTCGCTTGTTAAGGGTGAGGACATCCCTTTTTTGATGTCTGATGTGTCTTGCACTGGCGATGAATCTGGCCTGGCATCTTGTAAGCGACGCACTGATGGGGAGTATGACTGTAAAGGTGACACTGAGGGAGCTCAGGCACTGTGTGATCCAAGTAAGTTACTGATTAAGTGTAATTAAACTTCTCCGCACAGGCTTAGTGGTTCGCGGCCTCTGTTGAAAGCTGAGGTTATGAACCAATTAGATTTTGAAAGTGTTAAATTTTCTAATATTTTGTTCCCGTATTTTGGCATATGTTCAAGTGTAAGTGACTTCTAGAAACCCGCATGACAGTTGTTATTAGGGACCTTAAGATCCGACGACGGCGAGTGTCTGCGACGGCGGTCACAACCTACGGGGACTGGGAAGAGGTCGCCGTCGTAAAGGCGTAAAAAATAACCTTACGAAATCCCGCCGAAGGCGCGAACGGCTTCGTAACAAAATTTCGACCTGTTGAAGTCATGGCATCCTTTAGAGAGATTCGTAACCTTCTCCTTGAAAGTTTTGACGACAACAATATATCAGAGGACGAGTTTGTTCTTCTCTGCGATGCTAACACCTCCAAAAACCCAGATTTCCCCTATGACTGCTATGGAAAGTTCGGCCTAAATGAGATGGATGATAGCGAGTGCTTGGCCGAGTTTCGCTTTCACATCTGTTTCGATGCCACTAGCCTTCTCCTCCTGTCGCATCTTTGCTTTGAACTTCTCGCTTAACAAGGAGTATCTTTCTCTGACCGCACGCTTGGTTACCCTAAATCGGGAAAGCTGAAGGTCGTTCAGATTGTTGACGATTTTTCCCATATCAGACCTCTTCCGATGCTCCCTTTCTTGAACTTGAACTGTTCAAGGACTAGAATCTCTTGGCAAAAACAATGGTCGTGTTGTTCGGTCCACTCCATATTCGACCTAAAAGAAAACGATATTTAAGCTTACTTTTCGATTTGGCACATGACGCTTGTTTACATTTTCTTCAAGCTAGCACACCATCGGTACTAAATCGAGAACTCTTCCAGGAATGAGTGAATTATCTAGGATTTTCTGGTTCAGTTTCACTACATTCATTTTTCTAAGCGTGAGTTATATCTTAAAACTAAAAAAGAAAATGTAGAGAACTTACTGAATTGTCTTTTTTGAGCTCGTTTCCATTTGCAAAGAATTGCAGCGGCGACCTGTTCGGAGCAACAGAAAGAAACTTAGGTTTTTCCTTTAAAATCACCTCTGCAACCACAGATATTTAACACAAACCAGCTAAAAATATGATAAGTTAACAATGTTTCGAAAATAATCGAACATACCTTTAAAATTGCTCTAGAAATGACGGAAACGTACTCACGTTTTAGACAAAACGGCAAACTGTTCCTTTTGACGTCGCAGACAAGACAGCTACGGCGGGAAAGTTACCATGACGGCTACCGGAAGTCGGCAAACAAGCATTTTTAACTTCCGCTCGCCGTCATAGACATTCGCCGTCTTCGTATCTTAAGGTCCCTATTGTTCAAAAGTTCTAGAGTAGCGTGAAAACGGGGCTGAGATTAGTGATAGACGTAATGCTGTAAGCCTATGAAATAGAGGATTCTGGGATCGAAAACACGTGCGCGGAGAAAAGATGATCGCATTGAAGTTGTTGTGGATGTTGATGTGAATAAATGAAAGGAGAAAGTTAGAATTTTGTGTTATCTTTAGAGTGGATCTGGAGTCAGAACAAACAATGCCATAAAGTATCATGCTGTTGTCGGAATGATTTAGAAGCCGAGCAGGATCTAGCTGTGGATGCTGCAGAACGTAGCCTCTACAAAGAAAATGATACAATGTATTGCTATTATTGCTATCGTTAAAATGCCACCCGGCCTCAAAGTAATTGCTCTTCTCTGGTTCACAAGTGAGCATCCCTTCCTTGGATTGAGTGTGAAATGCTTGGAGCTGCATAGCTGAGGTACTGTGTGATGTTTCGAGCGTCTGTATTTTTGCTCAGTTACCGACATAAGGCAGGAATCGTTTGCTCGTACATTAGCCCGTCTGATAGGAATACATTGTAATTTACCTGTGTCTTGCTTAAGTGGATTCCAGTGCACTTGTGCAAGAGGGGTATTAGCTAAATCCAGAGTCATAAACTTATTTATTACACCCATTTTGAAATCACTGATGATCCTTGCAATCTGAATGGCTCTCAACAGTCCAATTTATTCCCAATTTGCACTAATTTTTTACTCTAAATCGTACCCTTTCTGTAGCTCATCAAAATGAAAGTGAAACAATACTAACCCATCAAATTTCATGGATAAACAAATTTTAATATTGACAAAAAACTGTGTGATTTCAAAATGGGTGTAATAAAGTGGTAATTGAACTTCGTGTCGAGAATCACACTTGTGATTTCAAATCAAACTCGCGCTGCGCGCTCGTTCGATTTTGAAATCACGCGAATGATTTCAGACCAAATTGCACTCTACTCGGTTCAATTACCATTATAAATAGCGTTATATTTTGCTACTGGCTTTGGAGATAAATGGGTTCATTTCCTTTGCTTTCCTGATAATAGAAAACAGAGTTGTGCTGGAAAAAAAGTCGATTACTACGGAGATTGGAAACAGTGAAACCATCAGTTGCTCCCTGTTAAACGAGACAAAGCACATCAAATGGTATGACAGCGTAGAACGTCCCCTCGTCAATAAAAGAAATGAATTTGAGAGGAAGATTGAGGTGTCTGGTGGCACATTAAAAATAAATCATATCGCTCTGTCGGATGGAGGGACGTATCGGTGTCAAGGATTATCATTCGTTCGCCTCTACACCATTTATGTGACTGGTAAGCTGTGTAGGGTTTTGTTTCTTGTTGAATGTTTGTAACTGGGTTAGTTGTTATCGCTGTTACTCTTTATTGTTATCTAACAAAAATATCATGACTTGTAAGATATTTAAGATAGTACGCGCGCACTCATTGGTCAATAGGTGTGTTTAGATGAGAGTAGGTAAACACGGTTGTGACGTCACGTTCTTTGTGTTTCCCGGTACAATTTCAAAGCATTTCAAAGCTTTCGCGAGACTCGTAAAGTAATTTCAAGTACAAATATAAAGAAAATGGAGAAAAAACACCAAATTTCGATTTGAGCCTTAGCTATGTCTTCTCCCGTGAGCCCGAGGAAACAAAGCAAAAGAAAAACCACAGCGCTTTGCCTGCCTCGATGACCGTCAGCTAGACGACGTCGTCGAGGGAGCTCAAGCGAAGACCACGAAATAAACAACAAAATACGCAGTAAACGTTTTTCAAGCTAATTTTTGCATTAAGTACTACAATAACATTTTTCTATAAGACATTCTTAATTTTGCAAAATGTACACGAAAACGTACACCAAACTATAAGATATACAGACTGTCAATGCTTCGAATCAAACTTTTCCTTGCCTATCGGTTGCCGTGTTTTAGCTGTCAAATTAGCGTAAAATTTATTTTCTCTGAGACCGTCTCAGCTTAAAAATGTACTACAACCTGGATCCGCTGCTTGGGCTACGATTCCCATAACCAACAAAACTTCACAAGGCACGATGAGCGATTCAACTTCTCAACCATGTTCTCTGGCAAGTTCACCAGCATGTCTAATTCACGGAACCCACGGAACCATCGGAACCTACAGAACTGCCTCTTAAAACTGCTTACAACAGAAAATACAGATCTGTATATGGTTTAAAACCTCCCCAGAGTGAGTATATGTCTCCGTATCTCTTTTACTGAATATTTTGTTTCATACGGCAAAAATGGCCACTGGTTTTGGTAACCGTTGCCGTTTTGGAAAGGATACTGCATGTGCCATGGGCACTAGTCCAAATGTATTTTAGAATACAAAAATGCGTCTTACTGGTAGTAGCGTAGCCTGCGTTACGATTCAGTAAAGCCTTAAAAGTTGTTCACAAGTTGGCGTAGCATGTTTAGTTTCTTGCACGTGCTCTCGTTTTTACAAACGCTCAGTTTTACGCATAGTACAACAATTATTGAATTCGGTTTTCGCATGATAGCGAGAATTATTATGGCCTCGGTTTGTGTTATCTGCCGAAGCTTCGGCCACGATGATTCTCGGCCATGATAATTCTCGCTATCATGTTCAACCTCATCCAATAATTGTTAATTCGTAGTGCTGATTACCTGATACCACAAGAACCCATGCCCAGGAAACGTTCAATTCGTACTATATTATAGTAAGTATTAAATTAATAAAGTTGCTTTTGTTATGCTATGGAACACTGAATTTCAAATCCTCAATTCAGTATTTATTGATTCCAATGTAACCGTGCCAGTCTTGAGTTGATTAGACTACATACATGAACACCCGACCTATGTTTTATAATCTTCAAATGTGCGCTTACAACGAAAGTGCTAAATGTCCTGTCTTAGGATGTGCAAAGAAACAGTTGATACAAAATCTAGTGGAGGAGGACGTCCGGATGGTGAGGTGTATCAGCTTGACGGCACCCGTAACAAACCCTAAAAGGGGCATGCCAAACTGGTGCCGTGTGAATTTTCTATTTCAAATAGTTTAGAGGCGGTTGCATAGATTCCTCTGGTTCCGTGGGTTCCGTGAATTAGACATGCCGCAAGTCCACTTCACTTTCAAGACCGATCAAACACATTGACATTCATTTCCAGCTTAAATAAACTTCTCACCTTGAAGTTCTTTCCTTACAGAATCGTATAGTTTGAACATTTCTTCTAGTTCTCGCCGAACATTCGGTATATTTCTGCAAGATTAAGGAGGATTAGGATTTAGGATTTTCATACGGAGCAGATGCTCATACAGAATTTATTTTTAAGAAACTTAACTTACTCAAATTTCAAGACATTCATTTGTTACATCTAGGTCAGTACTAGTTTAAAAACTCTATTCTCATTTTTTCAACAAACAGCCAAATACATAGTTACAATATATGGTATGCAGACTCCTTTCGTCTACCATTATGTCGAACAAATATCCGGCAATTCTCTCTCTGTCTTCTATCAAGGTCCAAACATTTTTAACTCTCTTCCTCCTGCGATTACTGGCTCCTCATCTCTTGCATCTTTTAGGAAAAACCTTAAAACATCTATTATCAGCAATTATTAATTCTATTATGTGTACAAATATGACTTGTCTGTACTTCTGTTACGATGTTGTCTAGGTTAAGTTAACTCTTATTTCTTGAGAGGGAATTTACAAGCCCCATGGTTTTTATTAGGTTCCCTCGCCAATGTTTTTTTTCTTTTTGTCCTATCTGTTTTTTCTATGCTCACCACAGTAATTTCTGTGTATTAATCGTTGTAATTTATTAATCATTCAAGTTCATTGTGTGTGGCAAATAAATAAAAAGCTGAAATCGCTTTGATCAACATGGCGCTCGCACAAATTTGAACTTGATTTTGACTTTTATAACGCGAATTGTGATTAGTTCATGTGTTGTCAGATGAGCGTTATGATTGGATAGTAAGAAATGTGATTGTTCAAAGCGTGTATTGAGAAAGTATATTTCAATCAAGAAGTAAATAAACAAAATTTTCCTTCATTTCTCGTTTTTTTTTTTTGTGCTTTTTTATAAACACGAGGGTGGGGGAAGGTTGGAAGAATTCTCCAAAGTTAAGTGTCTCGAATTCTCCCAGCCTCCCTCGTGTTTAGATGAAGCTATGTGAACACGGAAAAAGTTCATAACAACAATATAATGTCACCACCTCTCTTACTATTATCTCTGTTACCCTTCGTTTTTCAGGATATTTTAATTTCAAAAATATCACTTTCAAGTTCTTACATTCTTGGGCAAAGAGGCCTGGTGTTGATCGCAAGCGCTTGCACGATCTAACATAGTTTTTAAAAGTGACCATTGATACATGCTATCAAGATGACTTAGGTAGTGGCGGAGAAGCCCTTCGTTGGTCTTTTTTGTGCACACGCACGTTTCAAGACAGTGGTCAGTCTTGAGGATTTTGATGCCAATGAATAACAAGCGACTGTTGGTGGCTGCCTTCATTGTTAATTGAATGGAGGGATGGGCTTTATTCAGAGTCGTAAGGAAGGCAGTGGCGTGGGAGTGGTCACGTACTAAGGCCAGCGTGTCATCTACGTACCTCTTATAGAAACTCGGAAGCTTGTTCTCGCGTGCGAGTTTTTCTTCAATGAAGCACATGAACGCGTTTGCCATGAACGGACCTAATGGTGATCCCATTGCAACGCCGTCAATCTGTGCGTCAAGTTTTTCGTTGAACCGGAACAGCCTTCGTTTCAGCGGAATAATAATCGTCACACCTTTCAGCACCATCACTGTTGACATCACCGTCGTCGTCATCGCCAGTATTACCATTTTCCTCAAGATCATCATCATCATCATCATCATCATCATCATCATCATCATCATCAACATCATCCTCAGGATAATTGCCATCGTCATCAGCATCTTTATCATCCGGCCCTTACCAACACCACCACCATCATCATAGACACCATCACCATCATAATCATTGTCATGGTCACCATGATCATCATGATCATCATCATGATCATCATCATCATCAACAACAACAACAACAACGTTAACATCATTCTCACAATTTCATGACTATTTCCATCACCTACACCATGCTGCTCCCAATGATTGTGTGCAAGTGGGGCTTCAAGTACAACTTTGGCCACCACTGAGATGTAAAGGGTAGTGATATGCGTGACTTTCCAGTCTTGGGGTCACTATCCGGGACTGTTCCACAGGAATGGACCCTGACAAGCAAAATACAGCTGTTGATGGGTTTTTAAACTTTAAAAACTTGTTGTTCGCCTGATCTTCACAAGATTTTCTAAAGATCAAACGATGTCAAAAACAACAACAATTTAGGAACCTAGGGGAAACGTTTTCGAGTTCAGTCGTTTAACAGCACTTATCAATTTAGGTTATAGGAGCAATAAGCTTGGGTAAACTAAAAATTACATTTAATTTAGGTAGTCTTTGCAATTCAACTGAAATGACATTAAAGGAAGAGTGTGTTTCACTACATTCTTAATGAGTAAAAAATTGAAACTGTTTTGCAAAATTAATTCAATCATGTTATTTCATTCTTTTTAACAGCACAATTCACAAAAACACCCCCAAAACAAACTCTTGTAAGTGGGCAGCCTGGCATGATACGCTGCAGCGCCCAGGGAGCACCTGATCCACAGCTGGAGAAATGGGAAAGAGAAGATGGAAAACCGCTTGGTGGGAGAAGATTCACACAGAGGTCTAATTGGAACTTGTATATTAAGTCAGTTCGGAAAGACGATGGAGGTAGGTACAGATGTTACATCAAGCAAAGTAAAGGAAAGGAATCAACCACAAGAAAACATAAAGCCATTGATGTTTCTGTCATAGGTGAGTAAAGAACAATTGCAGGGGAGGTAGCAAGTTGCTTAGGATGTTACTACAGCACTACAGAAATTGTTCTTTGATAATGAAATTGATTGACTTAGCAATGCTATGGAGGTATATCTATGACAAAATGCAATCCTGAAATCGAAATGACAAAACTCGTTTCAGGTATTCTACAGATAGTCAAAATGCAGAAAGGCATAATGGTATAAGGCATCACGCAAATAGGCATAACTCGAAAATGCATGAAGCAATTAGGCATAACGCGAAAAGGCATAACACTATTAGGCATAACGCAAAGAGGCATAATGTTAATAGACATAACGCAAACAGACATGTCGCAAAAAGGCATGACGCGAAAAGGCATCGCTCAAATAGGTATAGAGCGAAAAGGCATAACGCAAATAGGTATAACGCGAAGAAGCATAACGTAAATAGGTAGAACGCGAAAAGGCATAACAAATATAATCACTTTCGAAACCATACATTTTCTTCCTGGCGCACTAATTCAGTAAGAATTCTTCTCAAATATTGAGCCAACATATTCTGGGTGAAAGAAGAAGGTATCGCCCGCTCGAACACCATCTTCTCAGAGAATTTACGAAGTCCCTTGGTTCGATTTTGGCGCATGACTAGGTCCTTCCTTCGGCCGCTGATCATTTCGCGTTATTTTCATTTGTGTTATTCCTTTTCGCGCTATGCCTTTTTGCGTGATGCATTTTCGCGTTATGTTCATTTGCATGATGCCCTTTACCATTATGCCTTTCTGCATTTTGACTATCTTCATGATACCTGAAGCGAGTTTTGCCATTCAGCTCTCAGGATTGCATTTTGTCATAGATATGCCTTCATACAATACTCTCCAGCAGATGTTTATGAAAAGTACATGTTTTTGATAGAACGTATTTAATCTGATTGGAGAGAAAGTGAACGGGTGAAATGGACATGTACGTTGAGATGCAGAAGGGATAGAGATAGCAAACGTTTGAAAAACAAACGAACAAACATTCTTGAGTCCAAACTAGTCAAAATAGCTTTCATATGAAAGCGTAACGGAATTCAAAGAGGATTAAAAACAAAACATTGTAACAAAACAAAGTACGAGAAGATGGAGAACTTAGACAAGTATACGTAACAAACATATCTTGCAGTAAGCTAGAAAAATTTTTAAGCAATTTTGACAGAAATGTCCGTAGAAAGGACAATCTTTTAGAGCAGACAACAGGAATTGACCGTGGTTCAAAAACGACAAAACATTGCAAGAAAACAAAATACGATACGTATGTTTCTTTTAACGTTCTTGGAGAAGGTGAAGAAATTTGACAAGGATCAAAAATATCTTGTAATGAGCTAGAGAAATTGCTAAGCAATTTTGACATAAATATCCGTAATGGTTCAACCGGTTCAAACAAACAAATTAATCAAGTTAGACGGCGAAACTTCATTGTTTACAGTTTTTGGAAGAAGATCTCTAACTTTTTCAAACGAAGCGTGAAGCGCGCTAGTTTTTCACATCTTCTTGACACCTTTTTGACAACCATCTGTCAGATTTTGAAACATGCACATGCATTTGATCTAGCTTTTTCCATGAAGCGTGAAGCGAGCTAGTTTTTGATAATTTCTTGACGGCTTTTTGACAACTTTCGGTCAAACTTTTAGACATGCAAATGCATTTGGTCTACTTTTTGAGTTTGACTGTGTGCGTTCAATAAATTTTCAGCTTTTAAAAAAACAATACCGACACCGTTTCTTCTCTTGTTCCCTTTAGTTTTTTTTTTTTTCAACTTGAGTGTGACTTTTCACATTGTCTTACATGGCGGGGGGGTTGACGCACCGACGCAAGAACGGTCGGTCGAACGGTGACTAAAACGAAATTTCCTAGCACAGATGGGTTACGACAGGAGCCAATATTTTCTTACCCATGGTGCTCCGAGCGCGCGCCTTCGGAGCGCGGAGCTCCGCTATTAAAATGCTGATTATTTGCTGAAAAGAATGCTCAGACCATTCAATCTGTCCTTCAGGACGATCTCAACGTCGCTGGTGAATGGTTTTCTGGGAACAGATTGCTTGTGAATTGTGTAAAAACCAAAGTCATTCTCTTCGGTTCAAATCAGCGTCTGGCAAGATCACAAGGACTTTCTTTATCATTATTGGGAAAGATGCTGGAACTATCTGATACTGTGAAATACTTAGGCCTAACTCTTGATGTTTCTTTGAATTGGCATGAACACATCAACGATATTTCTTGTAAAGTAACTCGTAGATTAAACTTGCTAGGGAGGATCCGGAAATATTTAAGTATAGACACTTGCAAACATTTACATATGACTCTAATTCAACCATTATCAGAATATTGTGACGTTATTTGGTCCAATGCTGACAGTTCCAGCCTCAACAGATTGTTAAGGCTACAGAAGAGGGGAGCACGCATTATACTTTATAAGAAGACCAGAGGAGAGCGTACAGTGAATTTATTTCGTCAGTTAGGTTGGGTCTCTCTATTTGAACGTTGGACTTTTCATAAGTGCCTTACTGTTTATAAATGCCTTAATGGTTTTTGTCCGTCCTATCTTTGTGACTTATATTCCCGTAACTCTGACATTCATAATTACAATACTAGAAATAAATCCAATCTTCATATGGTAAAAATAACTTCAAAGTCTGGCTACAGGTCTTTTACCTACTCAGCTGCTAAACTTTACAACAGCCTGAACACTGCCACAAAAAGTGCAAGCTCAATTAATTCATTTTCGAACAATTACTGGTCCGACACTTGTAGATTTTTGTAAAACGTTATGTCCTAAATTAGACTTTGTAATTAGTATTTAGAATTTGTAGTTTAGTACTACTATTTTTAAGTTTACAATTTTATTTTATAGATTACATTAGATTCCTTTTTATTAGTATTACTAATTTATCTTATTTCTGATTGTATAGATTAACTTTACAGCACAGCTTCATTGGAAATAAGTGTAAACCTTATGAATCCTGTGCAAAATAAAGTATCTATCTATCTATCTATTATAACGAACGCACATAATTTTCATTTAAACATTGCAAAGTAACCATTATGAAAGTTATAGTTTGAATAATCCTGAAATACAGATGCAACAACTAGATGCAATTCAAGAGGTTTTGTGAAAACATGGAATAGTTATGTTAGAAGCATTGAGGACCAAACGGAACTTAAAAATTGGTTCGTTGAGCAAAATAGCAAGAGGAGCTATTAGAGATTTAAATGCCACTTGGCTCGCTTACAGTTATTTATGAGACCTTGCGGTGACGAACTTAACCGTTACTGTCTCCTTTTAATGAAAAAACAAAAACAAAACAAAACAAAACAAAACATACAAAAAAACAAACAATTAATGACGTTATGTAAGGCCTTTGCCAGAATTTATAGGAAATTTCTGGCTTTCTTCAGTGCTCCGAGAATCGTTACAGCACTTTTTCCGATAAGGGGATGTCCTTCGACGGTGATTAAACTGAACGTGCCAGTGACAGTCTTCCTTCCTTGGGAGATCCCTCAAGAGAATGTTTCTATTGCGTCCGGTGGTGTCTACCCGGAAAATCTTCAGAGATTCTTTATTTGAGCGATTAGATTTGCAATTAATCATGTTCCTCCTCAGTCATTCCCATGTTTGCTTGTTGCTCGCTCCTTAATCTATCACTTCAGTTTTGTTTTTGTAGTTGTAACCTTAGAACGGAAACTAAAATAGTGAAGAAATATAATTAAGTTTTGCGTAATCAACGCTTTTCCTCTTTGCACGACTAATGAAAACAAACATATTAGTAGAATATGAGCTTTGTACTATAAACTATTGATGAACAGATTTCATTTCAGCCTTAGTGTATGTTAGGTGTATATCAAGGAGACAAAGAATTCTTTTCAAGGTTCTTCGAACATTCCTATCGTTTACTCCTTACTGGATCAGTAATGAAGAAATCTTTCAGCCTATTGCTTCATACAAAATATCAAAATTCAGTGCTTAACTCGATAATACATTGCGAGTCACCATCGCATTGTATCAGTTCTGTTCTTCGTCATAAAAGCATGAATGTTAGCATAAAGTGTCCAAATTTGACCAGTCCAAGGGTGTGTCATAATCTGGAATACCGAAAGGTTTTTTTGTAAAGAATGAGAACGGGCGCTCTTTGGCCCCAGGTGGTGTTTGTACTACGATCGCAAAGCATTATTTTCGTGCATTTTCAAGTTGGCGGCAAATTGACTCGTCCAACCGTAACTTTAGGGGTAAGAAAAGGGCTATTTTTGTGGTATCCGTAAAGGTTTCTTTGTTAATTCGTAGATTATAAGAAAGTTCAAGTCTTTTTCTGTTAATTACGCTGGTTTTTAGGGCAAAACATCACAGACCTTGTGGCATAAATCATCGAGGAAAATGATCGATGTTTGGTCTGTAATTCAATGCGCGAGAACCGTCCACACAAAGTGAGTTCTTTCTTCTAAACCAACAATCGAAAATTGCTCACAATGAGAGAAAATGTACTCAATAAGTTCAGCAATATAAAAGTCTGAGGGCGCCCGCGGGCGCCCCTCGCTTTCTACCTGAATTATGGGCTTAAGGTGGCTCATAACAGTTTCTCATTTCACACATTGCCAAAGCATACGGATCTTTTTTTCTGCCTTTTAATTTTTTTTCCAGATATCAGCTTTGGCACAGTATTAGATCAACTCTTTCACTTGCCTTTTACAATACTTGCAACTTTTTTTAAGGTGGCTCTGTCGAATGACGTCACAGGAAGTTGAACCCTTTTTTGGCATTAATCGTAGTTTATCTTGGAAATGAATTCGGTGACCCTATATTTTTTTGGGTGGGATCAACTAAGCACACTTCAATAACTAACATATGAAAATTAAAAAAAAATCTGTGGAAGAAATTTTTCGCAAATCGCAAAAAATCACATCTACCAAATTGTTAAAAAAATTCTCCACAGAATTTTTTAATTTTTTGTAGACACCTTCTAGTTTATTAGGTAATTCGTTTCCTACCAAAAAAAATAGGGGTCACCGAACTCGTTTTTGCGTTATTGCATTCGTGGGTAACACCAAGCTCCGCGCGAGATTCCCCCGCTAAAAAAATCTTGACCTTGCAAGATGGGACTCTGCGCACGCGCGGTACATTCCGCTGACCGCTAGATAGCTGGGTTCGAGTTTTTACCTGCTCTTCGAACGTAAATATTCACGTTTTATAAAGCTTGAATGATACTAATATAAAAATTACCATTTAACGTCGACGAAAACGGTCAGTCCGTGTTTGGAATTGTCTTCTCAAAGTGTTCTGCGATGGCGGCGAGAATTCGCTTCGTTCGTGTAACACGAGGTCGCTTTGATGTTGTCTGCGAAGGTGGCATGCTCAGGATCGCTAGCAAGCCTTTCGTCCCGAACTTTTTGTACAGTTCAGCTAGGTTTGGGTACGAAAGGCCAGTTCCAGCAATGTTTAAAGCCATGGATTGTTTGATGATGCCATTATCGCCATTCGAGTTGAAGAGTTTACCGTTGAAGGTTTGGAGGATTTCATGGCGCCGATCAAAGTACAACATGCTGTCAACTGCTTGCGAAATAGCTGTTACAGATGATAATTTTATAATTTTTTCTTTGTTTAGTTTGAGTGGTGACTGAAAAATTATTTTTCGTAGTGCTTTTGCATCCTCCAAAGAATCATGGGTTTGATTTGCAGAAACCCCCTGATGGAACCTGCAGTGCTGGGTGTTTCTCTTTTATAAGCTGCTTTACAAGAATTTGACTGTCGGCGAAACAAGCGTTTAATTGTCTTAGTTTAGAATGGAACTCTGTATTACTTTTGCGAAGCAGTGTCGGAGTGTCAAAAACGGAAGCATTGTGGCCAATCAAAATGATGAGAAACTCACTGTTGACTGGATACTTCAAATTGACAAGGAAGGTCAGAAATTTCTGTAGTGCGTGATCTAGTGTAACGTTTTCAACCGGTTGATTTTCCTTGTACAGTCTCCTGTTTCCATTTATAGTTCTTACAGACAGTTTATTGACACGTGAAGCTCCATTGCTGACATTTTCTGAAGGTAGAATGTAGTAAGAGAAAATTTTAAGTCCTGTTTCATCAGTCGCAGATAACTGACAAATTTCAGCGTTTCTTCCAGTACAGGTTGTCTCAGTGTCAAAAACAACAAAAAGTAAGCTTTAGAAGGATCAAATTTTAGTGTAGCTTGATTAGGCTTTGTTAAGGAAGGTGATACCAAGTTTTCATATTGCTTTAACTCGGTGACTGTAATGCTTTCCAGGAGGTGATCCAAGTCAGCCACTGGTCTAGGTGCTGGCTGCTTTATATGAAAATCTAAGTTTAAACCAACAGATGTTGCATATGTAGTTCCCTCTTTACCTTCTTTGAGAATTGTTTGGGAAGATTTTTGATTGTGGAGCTGATTTCGCCTGTACTTGAATTGTTTGGTTGATTTTCTTTTCCTGTCTTCATACACTTTTCTATCCATTGCATCACTATGGGACTTGCAAAAATGACCAGATTCAATGTTGAGAGCTTCTAGCACTGAACTAACATAATTGTAACCAAGGTTTTTTTGAGCTATTCCACAAGCAACTCTGAAGTCATTGCTTTCGCTGCCTCCGTAGAAATGTGTTTTTGGATTTTTGGATGCAATGGTGTTGTTTAGGGATTCATTTCGTTGAGAATTAGCACCAGGAGAGAGCTTATTGATAACAACATCAGTGGTATACTCAGACATCAATTCTGTTAAGGCCTTTTGCAATGGCTCACCATGTAAATCCTTTCCATATGGCAAATCACTGTGTTTATAACCACAAGGACTCTGTTTGTATTCACACCATGAAGGGTTACACATTGAATGATTTCCAAATGCATGAGGCACAATGCAATTTAAGTTTGTTTTTAAATTCTGAGGATCTCCAACATTTTGGGATATAGCGTAGCTAAAAAATTTTGAAAAATAACTAATAACCTTTGAACTCAAAATTGAACAGTTTGGAACTTTAAATCTATCCTTCAAGTTGTATAGGCGTGTAGTTAGGGACCTCTTTGCATGAATAATGTCAGAAAATTTTTCAACATTATATGGAACCTTATTGTTGATGTCAGCCAGAGTGGTGCTGTCGTCATCACCAATGTATGTTGAATATTTTACTCCAGCATCAGGGGCACTACACCAAAGCTGGCATGCAACTTCTCTCTCCATGGATTTTGACGAACCAGTATGATTGTTTCTACAGTCATGATTTCTTGCAGTTTTGCCCATCTTTTTGCTGGCATCACACACCCTGCAGGTTTTACATCTTGTGGCAAACGACAAAACTTTTCCTGTAATAGGACCCATAACCGCTCCATGCCCTGTCAGGGAGTTGTGGCCTTTACCTCTTTTTTGCCATCCCATGTCATATGAAACTGCTATGTCTGTTAAATCATCTTTTCTGTTTTTGAGTTTTCATATGCTAATTTCTCAATGTCTAAGCTGGCCATGCAGCTGCCTTTGGCAACCATCTCAGTAGCATTTCCAATTTCCCTTTTTTACACTGTTTATTGAGGGAATGTTTAAAACTGAAAAAAAATTGGTGAGCTGGGTTTGACCAATGCCTGCATGTAAAGAGCCTAGCACAACCCTTGTGTTTATGTCACTTACCAGGGGACCTCGCTTGCCTGTTCTGTGCTGCTCTGATGTATTAACTGTATTCAGCTGCCAACAACTATTAAACTTAATATAAAATACACTACTCAGTCCTCTTGTTTCTTCATAGATAATATTCTCCATATTCAAGGGGCCTAGAATAAAGTAAACAAGTAATAGAGATATTTCAGCGCTTGAAAAGCTAAGTTGAAATTGTGCATTTAGACTTCTGAACAATCTTATCTATTTAATGTTATTGCATTTTATTCATGCTTAGTACTATTGGTAGTACCATGCACTAGAATGAAAATATTGTAATAAAGTTATTGTTATTTTGATTTGTTGGCTTTTATGCCTGTGTGTGTTCATTTAATGTTATAAACCATATAAATTGATGAATGATAACAGTTTCTAAATTTTACCTATATGTAGTGAGCCCATTATGTCTGTTTCTTTTTTTATTGGTGATGAATCACAAATTATGAGGAAAAATCTTCTGGAAATAGATTAGGATATTTGCTCATTCCCAGAAATATATTTACCAGTATCATAATATGCAAAACTTTTCATTTGGAAGCATAAACGTAAAAAAAAACAGAGAGTTTGTAAAACATTTCTGTTGTTTAGTTTGTTAGAGATATTTCAACCTACCCTTCTGACATTGTGAACAAGAATCAAGGGCTTTCCTCAACACATCTAAGTTTATTAGCCTTGTGCCTAACTTTTCTTCTCCATTTTGTACCTTTTTTGAATGAAATGAGAGAGGTGTTGGGATGAAACTAAATTTATTGTGGGGTAATACACAAAAGAATTGCAGCAAGTCATATTCCTGGGCAGCATGCGGACCGCAGAGGAAACAGCTTACGCCATATTTTTCACTTTTGTTTTCGCTACTTAATCAATATTCAGCTAGAAAACATTATATTCTTGCAGTGGAAATACATACTTGTGCGGTTTTATAATAAAAGTAAGCAATATTTTTCTACGCACTGTTATGCTAGCCTGAAATTCTTTGCACGAAAAATTGATTTCGAGCTGTTTTCTAGCTATTCGCAAATAATTAGTTTATTACAACTTACCGTTTTTGACCTTGTCACTCTCTTTGTCTCTGGTTCTTCGTTTTCAAGGGTGTTTTTCTCGATTGGGCGTTTTAACTTTGCTTTAGCAAGGTTGTTTAAAAAGCAAGTTTTTTGTCGTGACATGAAGCGTCCCCTATAGCGGAGCAAGTTTTCCTTCCCTTCTTCGTCGTCGCCACCGGCAGCATTGACAACCGAAAAAAGGGACAACATAAAACTGAAAATTACCCCCTTAAAAAAGGGGAATACGAAGCTCTTATTTCTTCTTCGCTTCCTTCTCGGCTCTTTCCGTCCTCGCCCCTGTTTAAAAACTTATCGCTCGCAGCGATAGAAACTCGCTGAATTTTCTTGTCACCCAGTGTTTTTTTGAAAGCATTTTTTTCTATTTGAAACGGCCAATTTAACAACAACCTTTCCGACAATAGCACATTCGCTTTGATAGGACGTCTCACTATTAGGCTACGTAAGTACCCGGTACTTGAAAAGTGAAAAATCCCTCGCCGGGCCGCCATATTTGTTTTGCATTTTCAGACTTTAAATCTCGCGCGCTGTTAGGTTTTCGCGCGACGACGCGCGTTTTTCTTTCCAGACCTCCCTCGGTCTAAAAACTGTTATGAGCCACCTTAAAGTTTGGCGATTTTGAAGATGTCACCTACAATGCAAACGCACGTGTTATGCACTTGAAGGCTCTTTTGAGACAATGGACAATACTTTTGATGTGCACTTACCGCTAAAACGTTCAGTTGATGCATTTATGATACATTTAATATGATTTATTATGCTTAAAGGCCATCACTTCTGGATTTCCCAAACATGGATACATAATATATATAATTTTGATGTTATTGTGTGTTAAAAAGCTTTTTCCTCCGCTTGACAGAGAGACCAAGTTTATGGATTTTATATTATTTTTGAAATTTTTCGTAAATATTTAAATTTGGGCTGCAACCTGATACAAGTTATTACCAAGAACATTCCTATTGAATCAGTTAATTTATTAGAAGACATGACACTGGTTCAGGGGAACAAACAGAGTTGGCCTAGTAACACCACATTTGAAAGGATAGTTTAGGAAAGAGACCTATGTGGAGAGCTGCAATAAAGGAGAAAAGAAAATAATAGTGTTGTCGGCTGACTGTTGCCCACAGGTTGCTTTCAGTTAGTCGACATTCGGTCAGTGGGAGCTGTTCTTCCCTTTTGCCAAAATTAAGGCTTTGGTGTTGTATTTTATAATGACACAAGGTTCCACAGCATTAAATTTGTGTGCAGTAAATGGTGTGCAGTTTCTTTGGTCTTATCATTGTTTTATACTATTGCACCATTGACTAGATAATTGGGTATCTAATTGGGTATTGATTCAATGTTTTGATTCAGACTGTGCTTTAGCTCACCAGCACATATCACCCCACATGAAAAACTTGAGTATGTTAGCATTTAGCATTTGTAAGCCATCAGCTGATCAGTTATGAAAATGAATGATAACCATTTCAGTGGTGAACCATAACACACTTCAGTTTGGTGGATGTTTTGCTCGCTAAACCACCTCATAATCCACATCACTGGGTAACTTGAATCCTTAATTAATTACTAACTCAAGTAAGTGAAACAGTGGAGTAAGCTTGGATTCTTATTGCCTGGAAGCTGTTCAGTATTTGGAAGCACAGGGTCAACAGTACAAAGCAACAGTAATCTGGCCTAGCTATCTCTCATCTCAGTGCTTATCTCCATATCAGAAATTTCTTCACATAGTATAGACATTCCCATATCAGGGTTACATGAAACATCAATTTGGTCATTCTGTGTACCACTTGGTTATCTCCTCAATGAATTTCAGTGGCTGCAGCAGTACCATCTATTACAAAGGAAGCTTTAATTTAGAGGTATTAGCAGCCAAGCAATATAATTTTCAATTTTGCATCAAAATGGAAAATTAATTGTAGTAAATAAATAATCAAAATCTACTTGAATTTTATATTCCAGTTTTTACTAAAAGCTGGTAAGATACAAGCTTTCAAGATAATATTCAGAAATGTATGGTAGGCACACATCACACTTTGAGAAACATGTTTCATAGAGGAACCTCTAGCCCATGGGAGTATTTGTTCTAAGTTCTAAGTACCTGAGAACTACAGCTAAGAGTATTTTCCACATTAAATAAAGTAAGTCAATGTCAAGGTCGATAGAATGCGAGTGTGGAGGTTAACTCCTCATATAAAGCGTTAAATGTCGAAGTGGGTTATGAATTTCGAATCAATACAAAGGAAAA
>JAEMWC010000012.1:30000-57500 GCA_016490735.1 Pachyseris speciosa | reverse complement strand
GGGAACAACTGCAGGCTCGCCTGACTTAGCTAGGCTTTTACGTTTTTAAAGGCAATGAAACTATGAAGCCTGTCGGCTGTGGCTTGGAGTGACAAGAATACCTCACAAATTAATATGTCTAGCTGTGGAGTACTGGTACCTAGTACATCTGGGTGTTTAGAGGAGGCGACCGATGAGAATACAGTGTGAAGGCTGACTTTGTGTCGTGGACTTGATGTCCTTTTATTCCGTCGTAAAACACTACATTGGCGACGAGGACTGGATAAAATATCAGAGAAAGCTTTGCCGCCGCTTGATCTATCGGGATCATCATCTCAAGTTGCCCAGAAGGGGCGAAAGTGGAAACGGGCGTTCGAGTATTATGCTGATGGGAAAGGCTTGGAAAACACGCGAAAGAAAACTTCACAGTTTCTGCATTTCGCAGGTATGGGAGTCTAGGATATTTTAGGAGATATCGCACACCCCAATTCACAACCCAGTAGCCGACCAAGATCCGTATGCTGTGTGTATTAGGAAGTTAGATCAACATTTCTGTGCTGAAGGAAATGTCCCGCTCGAGCGACACGTGTTTCGACAATTGGTGCCAAACGAAGGAGAAGCGGTGAATACATTTCTGGTGCATCCTCGCCAGCAGGGGAGGCATTGTAATTTTGGAACTTCGTTTGATGATAGTTTGAGGGACCAGTTGATCGAAAAGTTGACCGATATGGAGCTGAAGAGGAAATTGTTGGAATCGAAAAATATCACTTTAGCAAAAGTCTTGGAGAAAGTAAGAGCTTTGGAGGCGGCTCGTCAACGAATGAAATTCACGGCTAGTGGGACGAACGTCAACGCTGTCGGCAGGAAGAAAGAATTGGCAGGAGACCTTGGTGAGTAGGTATGCTACAGTTGTGGGAAGAAAGGACCTTTCGCTCGTGATCCATGTTGTCCGGCAAAAGGGAGGAGGTGTGCTAAGTGTTCGAGCTGTGATCATTTCGCTGCCTGTTGCAGAGGTAATAATCGTATGTCGCCGAAAAAGAGTAGAGAGAGCCCAAGAAAGGCTGGTGACAGCAGAAGAAGAGTGGGAAGACAAATAAATCTAGTGGAAGCGGGTTCAGAGAAAGACAGCCTTGTTAGTGGAGACGACAGAAACCCAGCATTTGCATTTGCTGTTACGAAGGAAACAAAGGAGGAGGTTTTCATCAGGTTTTAATGGTAATATTGAACAGTGTTCAACGAAATTGTTTGCTTATGGAGGGAATAAGGTTGATGTAATTGGCCAGTTCGGGGCTGACGTTTCTGCTGGAAATTTGAAAGTTTCCACAAAATTTATCCTTGTAAAGAAAGGACGGTGCATTTTGGGGAATATAACAGCAAGAGCATTAGGCGTCCTTCATGTCGGACTTAGTGCAGCCCCTAGTACAGATTGCAATGTTCTCCAAGATGATATCACCAGTGAACTGAAAGCAAACTATCCTAAAGTATTTGAAGGAATCGGAAAGCTGAAAGATTTTAAGTTAAAGTTGCATGTTGACCCAAATGTACCTCCTGTAACACAAAAGTTGAGACGGGTTCCATTTGGACTTCGTGACAAAGTATCAGCTAAGATAGAAGCATTGCTAAAGGAAGACATCATACAACGAGTAGACGGTCCTACTACATGGGCAAGTCCGGTCGTTGTGGCACCTAAGCCTTCTGGGGAGATAAGACTGTCGATATGCGCTGTGCTAATGACGCTATTGTGCGAGAAAGGTTGCCCATCCCCACCGTGGATGAAGTAGGTGAAGAGTTGAATGGTAGTGCTGTATTCTCTAAATTAGACCTCCGCTGGGGTTTCCATCAGGCTGAGCTGCATGAAGATTCGAGGGACATAACAACATTCATTACCCATGAAGGCCTGTTCAGATGAAAGAGGCTGAGTTTTGGGTGAATGCTGCACCTGAAAAATACCAGCATGTCATCCGTCAAGCGATTGCAGGCATAGAGGGAGTTGTTAACATTGCTGACGACTTGATTGTACATGGGAAAACCACCTCCGAGCATGATCACAATTTGCAAAAGTTGTTAGCCAAGTAGAAAGAGAACAATCTGACCCTTCGTGGTGGGAAGTGCACATTCAGAGTGGGATAAAGTGGTTTTTATGGGAATTCTCCTTCCTCGGCATGGCATTGGCCCCACCGAAGAGAAAGTGCGAGCAGTGAAAGAGGCAAGCCATCCTACATCCGCTTCAGAGGTGAGAAGCTCTCTTTTCTTCCTCTCCTTCTTCATTTCTTAGATATCCTTAGTAACAATGAATTGTAAATTATATTAGTGTCTTTTTCTTCTTTTGTTCTCTTATTGTACTACATTCCTTATATTGATGTTTGTAACACTACTGTGATAATATAACTTTCTCTAACACACTGTATTCGTGTGAGTTTCAATGAAATTGAAAAAATTGAAATTGAAATTGGCTTGGTGGGTTTTAGCTTCAGATTTATTCCAGATTTTGCAACTATTGCTGAATCTTTGAGAGCACTGACAAGAAATGGAGCCAAGTTTGAGTGCAAAGAGGCCCAAGAAAAAGCGTTCTAGACTCTGAAAGAAGAACTGGCAGGAGCTTCTATGCTTGCCTACTTTGACAAGACTACGTACACAAGGGTCATAGCAGATGCCAGCCAAGTAGGACTGGGTGCTGTCCTTGTGTAGGAGGTTGGAGGACAGAGCCGTACTGTATGTTATGCTAGTAGACGTATTAGTGACACTAAGCGCCGATAAAGACAAACTGAAAAAGAAGCTTTAGCACTTGTATGGGCCTGCGACAGGTTCAATTTGTATCTGATTGGCCTAGCAGAGTTCGGCTTAGTGACCGACCATCAAGCACTGAAAACAATCTATGGTCCAAGATCAAACCCATCGGCTTGAGTTGAGCGATGAGTGTTACGGTTGCAACTTTAGAAGTACAAAGTGTGTTAAGTCCCCTTAAGAGAAAACATGGCTGACGCGCTGTCTCGGTTAACCAAGATACCAGCATCACGAGAGTATGTTCATGATGAGGAATACATTCGTGAAGTCACACTAAAAAGAGTACCAGTGGCCTCGAGAATTGAAGAGATAGAAGAGGCCTCATCTCAAGACGAAGAGTTGAAAGTCTTCCGTGATTGTTTGCAAAATGACAACTGAAGTAGAGCATCGAAAGTCTTTGTGATGGTGCAGAATGAACTGACCTCCACTGGCCAGGTCGTGTTAAGTGGAACTAGAATTGTCATACCTGGAAGCCTCCGTAAGAGGGTCCTTGATTTGGCTCATGAAGGGCATCAGGAAATTGTTAAAAGTAAAAAGCGTTTAAGGTCGAACGTTAGGTGGCCTGGAATTGACCATGAAGCAGAAAGGAAATGTAGAGAATGCTTTGGGCGTCAACAAATATTTCCCGGCTCCACCAATCAAACCCACAAGATTGCCTGACGGAGTGTGACAAGAAGTAGCCCTGGATTTGCTTGGACCGCTGCCTGGAGGAGAGTATTTATTAGTGGTGGTAAATTATTTCTCTAGATGGATGCAAGTAGATGTCATTCGCTCTACAACAAGTACCACAATTATCAAGTGCCTAAACAAACATTTTGCTCGGTATGGTGTACCAGTTGGCCTCAGGACCGATAATGGTTCTAACCTCGTATCGGAAGAAATGGAGAAATACCTAGAAGAAATGGGCATTGTGCATCACCACACTACACCCTTATGGCCAAGAGCTAATGGTGAAGTTGAGCGAGAAAACCGTTCTCTCCTTAAGGCTATGAGAGTGTTTCAGGCCGGCCTACCGATCTACCAACCACACTACCACTGGAGTCAATCCAGCGGAATTGGTTTTCAAGAGGAAATTGACAACGAAGCTTCCAGAGCTTAAACAAGTTGACAATCAACAGAGCACTGTAGTGTACCAAGAAGTAAGAGACCGAGATGCAGAGAAGAAACAGTTAGCCAAGGATTATAACTTGCAACATCTTAAGCTCTTGGAAACTCCTGACATTGATTCCAGCTACGAATCCGAACAAGGACCTCCTGATGGAACTACATCTTAAGAACAGAGGGATTGCTCACCCCAAGAACATGCACCCTCGGAAGCGGTGTCAAAGGCACACCACGCCGTTCCAGGAGAGTTAGTCGGCCTCCTAGAGCATTGGCTGATTATGTACTGTATTGATCTGTCAAGGAACTGTTATAGATTAGTAACCTTGATCGCTTAAATCCTTACATTTTGTTTGTTGATACTGAAACGGTGAGAGAGACCAAAGGACAGAGTCTCTTTTTATGACTTCTTGGAACTCGGCGCTTTTAAGTACATCGAGTTATTCGTTATTATATAGTTTTCTGTTTTCCTATTGTCATTTATAATATGTCAGATTATGTGGCCAGAGAAAAAGAGGGATTGTGAAGTATTGGTACCGAGTACATCCGGGTGTTTAGAAGAGGCGAGCGATGAGAATGAAGTGTGATAGCTGACTCTGTGTCGTGGACTTAGTGTCCTTTTATTCGGTCGTAAAAAAAACTACACTAGCTAAGTTGAAAGCCCCTCATTTGGCACTATAAGGCCACTTGGTAGCGGGCGTTATCTCCCTTCAAGCAACAGCCAACAAGCTTCACATTTTCATTTCTTGTTTTATTCATGTGGGCACTTGAGCTTGTTTATTAGATATGGCACGCTGATTTTTAGGCCTGCTAATGGTCAGGCTCAAACTTTGTTTGGTAGATGTAAGGGGTAATGCCCGCTACCACGTGGCCTTAGTGCCCCATGAGTGGCTTTCAACCTACCTAGGCACATAAATGTCTCAGGTATGTATGTCTTTACAGCTCCGACAGAAAGGAAGATATTTGAGTGGTATTACATTGCTGGTCCTCTGTCTGCCGTCATCATTATTGTTGTAACATTTGTCATTTGGTACATCTGCAAACGTCGTATGACAGGTATGGGATGCATGCCTTTCATAAATTTGCCTTGACAGTGTTAGGATCTCATGTCATTCAATTTAGCAATTATATTGGATGAGGTTGAGCATGATAGCGAGAATTCTCATGGCCGATGTTTGTGCTCTCTGTGGAAGCCGAAGGTTGAGACGGATAACACCAACCGAGGCCCTGATAATTCTCACTATCATGCGAGAACCGAATTCAATGAGGTTAGCAATTCAGCATTGACAGACACCGCTGGATCCTTTGTTATTTTTTATCCTTTATAGTATCCTGACGCCCATATTTGAGGTCTGTGTTGCTTCCATTCCATTCATTTTGATGCAAGTGTGTGCACGCTTTGCTTATTTAGTGTACGTGTGCTTAGTTCGTTATTTAACGTACTACTATTATTTCTGCGTTGTTTTCCTCGCTAATATGCATTATCATTACCTGTGCTCACAGTATGAGTGCCTCCTCCTAAAATGTTCTGCAATTGGCATAGGATTTAATGGTGCCGAAACCAATTGTGGAATTGCACACATTTTAGTTATCCTACTGATGAACAGTTATTACATACATTACATTCTCGCTAATATGTATTGTCAATAACTGTGCTCCCAGTGTGGGTGACTCCTCCTAAAATGTTCTGCAACTGGCATAGAATTTAATGGAGCCGAAACAAATTGTGGAATTGCACACATTTTAGTTATCCTACTGATGAACAGTTATTACATACATTACATTCTCGCTAATATGTATTGTCAATAACTGTGTTCACAGTGTGGGTGACTCCTCCTAAAATGTTCTGCAATTGGCATAGGATTTAATGGTGCTGAAACCAATTGTGGAATTGCACACATCTTAGGTATCCTACTCATGAACAGTTATTACATATACTTTTAGAAGAGCGCGTAAAAGAAACGAAACACGCTACATCAACTTGTAAACAACTTTATTTGTAAGGTTAAAAGCTAAATGTTGTAGTGCAGTCCAAATGTTTCCAGCCAAATTTTACAAAACCCCACTCTAAGACATGTTTTGAAACTTACATTAAACTTTTGAGTGAATGCAGACCCGTTTTGGTAAAACCTTTTGCGATACAATTCCAGAAAAGCTTCAGTAAAACAAACGTGTTTGTCGTGTATGTGAAACTTTTGTCTGCAAAATGACGTCCCTAGCCTCTGCATATATAAAACCTATTGTCTGTAGGTACGACGAAACGAAAACAGTTCCAGCAGTAATTAGCTGCATGCTTTTAGCCAATCGAAATTGAGATAGTGACGCCAATACAAAATAATAGATGTTCATTTTAGTAGTGTATATTTGGCAAGGTGCTCTGCAGCCCAAAAGGGGTTCTACTTGAAGCACGAGGTTTCTCCTAGGGCCAAAACGTATCTGTCCATTTCAGTTATTGGACCACCTGCTTATCAGGACTCTTTTGGGGACAATTTTGATCTGGAAAAACTATTAGATATCGCAAAAAAGGGAGATTGTGAATCAATTACTTTAGAGGGGGGTTAAGTCAATCATACAGATTTAAAGTCGTTGCGGAGGGAATTCTTCGAGTACTCTTTCATAAAGCACCGTTTCGGTACATTTTCTGCCGCTGTATTATTGAAGTATATGAAGCGAGTGAATTTTTCAAACAATGAGCGTTGCGTCTACGTAACTAGATCCACCCCCCCCCCTCCACTTAATTTTATAACTTACCACTAAACTTTGATAGTCCACAGTATCAGGCGTCGTGATAAAGTCCATCCGCATAGCTAGTAACCAACAGTTTGGTCACACTATAGTTTTGAAATCTTGTTTATTTTTGCCTTTGCTGTTCTTTTTTTTTTTTAACGGTTAAATTGGTGAACAGTAAACTCAATGCCTTTGGCTTGGAGAAAAATTTTACAGTGGATAGGGATCGGAAATGTAAGCTGATAGTCCCTCGTCAGAAACGCTCTGTTGCTTATCTGTGCTTACCCACTAAATGTTTTCGGATCCGAAGTTTGATTGGTTTAAATTGATTACGCACAGCTGTCGTCAAGACAAGGTAAGAACAAACAGGAATCATATGAGTCGTACGCGAGTGGCGTGGCTGATATTCTTCTTATCTCTTTGCCCAAAGCCAAGCCCAAATGAAATCTATTTTTTTATACGTTGCTTGGATATCAATTTGTTTCATTTATAATTGTTTTGCACTGCAGTGAACAAAGCCAAGGCCGCCAAGTAAGTGAAAGGCTTTTATAACTTCTACTGGATTTCAGACGTGTACCTACGTGTTGTGTACGTCTTATAATATAACGTCATATACCGAAGTACCCAACAGAGAGCCATTATTCGCTCTCTATGCTTGTTGTTATAAGTGTTTAGACATATGAGGAACGCAAAAGACCAGCAAAGGTTGGGACCCTTTATTATGGTGACATATGTTCCAGGATTGCAGCCCTTCCTCCTTTACCTTTTTGATAGGGAACACCATGCCCAAATTTACTCACAAATTACCTTTTCTTATACCTACGGGGATGCTGTCCATAATCCCTTTGCATCCTACAAATCAGATGCCAAATCGGTGCCAAAATTGAACCTGCGGTTGCTTAAGGTGACTAACACCGTTTCCAGCATTTTCCAGCATCCGTACTTCGATGGATCATTACTACCAATCTTTATATATTTTACCTTTATGGTGGGGTCAAATAAATGCTCAAGTCATGAAAGCAATACTATGACCTGTTAGAAAAAAAACGCTAATATTAGCTTTAAGCGAAAATAACTAAATCAAAGGCTCCTGTGAGCTAGCTCATGGATGCATCTTGCTACACTAATTGCGATCTGCATTTGACAAGTGCCCTTGCATCAGGAGCCCGGCCAAAATCCCGGCCAGCCTGGCAAAGCCTGGTCAGGCCAGGCTTTCCGGGTTTTTGGCCGGGCTTACCGGGAAAATGCGGCCTGGTAAAGCCTGGCAAGCATGGCCACAGCCAAGCTTTCTCGGCATCCTTGGCTACCAAAGCTTGGCCTTCCTGGCCTTGTTAGTTCCAAGGTCGGGCTTTCTCGGCAACCTTGGTCAAAAAAGCCCGCCAGGCCATGCTTTCTTGGATTTCCAGGCCTAAAAAGGTATAACAAGTTTGCAGCCATTTAAACCTGGCATCTTTGGCCATGTTGTCCCATGATGGGAATTCTTTGCTAAAATACAAATGCTAACTTTTTTTTTTTTTACAAAAATGATAGACATGTTGTTGGTTTTCACATAAATGTAACAAAAAATCTACAAAAGCAATTATAGCAACTAATTATATCACACTTGAACATATTACTGTTCCTAAACAGAATATTACAGAGAATCGAATGTCTCGGAATCAATCATAAACTTAGAGAAAGACTATGAAAATTTGAGAGTATAAATTGAGGTTAATATCAAAGCTCCACCACTTTAGTTAAAAAAAGGCTGAAAAGTTTTGTGAATCTTTAAGATCAAGATTTTATTTCTTCCAAGGAAACAAATTTATGATTAAGCCTAAACAAAAAGTGCTACTTAATTAAACACAAGGTTAACTTAAATGTCAAGGCAAAAAGACAAATTAATATAAAACAAAACACAATCCTAAAATCACACAATCGTAAAGTCAAACATTTACACAGTGACTTATCCCAGAACCTAATGAAACTCAAGACGCTAAATTTAGAAAGACCCTTGAAATGAAAAGAACGGAAAAACAAGAGTTAGCGAGAGATAATTTTTCTCACCTACACCATGACCAGAATCATTAGTGATATTCGAATGTTTCCTCGACAATGTTCGACGACTAAAACATGTTTTATCCTCAGCTGAAGACGACTCTTTCCATAAAGTGTGTTTTCGTCAAAATCTCCGCCAGAAAATGGCTTCATATCCCGGATGAACAATTCGAAAAGATTCAAGTGAAGTGAGAAAACATTAGAGGAAAGCGAACATGTTTTGCGATTGTTTTGCGAGATTTTTGCGAACATATGGGCGCTTTCCATTCAGCCAAAATTTTCGAGATTTCCGATTTGAAATCGAATGGAACGGGCAAAGTTCCGGTAAAAGTTTCCGAAAATTTAGGAATACGTTTTGAGTGCACCTTCTTTGCCGGAATTTCCAGAATTACCGAAATTTTCGTGTTCCATTCGCGATAGATATCGATTTTAGTCTCCCTACCGGGCGTGAGCTCACGTGGACAAGCGGAAAAGCCAATAAGCGGACGAAGCACTTTCAGTATGTCGATGCACGTGACCTAGAATTCTGGGACGTAGTCGGACGCTTTCCATTCGACCAGCGAAAATTCCGAAAATTTTTACCGGTTATTTTTGCATTATGGAAAGGGCCAAATAATGTTTCTCTAAAGACCACAATCAGGCAATCCAGCGGAAGTTACTCAGCAACAGCCAATGACAGCGTGGAAATCTTCACGTGACTTTCCTCATGCTTTTACCAAACAGAGAACTTTTACTCATTCTTTTTTGGCGCCCATCTTTGAATTGTCATTTCGGTTGGTCGATTGTGCGAATAACTGTTATATTTCCCATCTCGAAGATATTTTTATAGTGGTTCAGTAGGAGAATTAAAACTGCGTCAGCGTGGTAAACAGAAAGCAAGTTTGTGGCGCCGACGTGCAACTAAATGAAGGCATCACTGTGAAAGTATCAGCCGGTACAATTAGACTTCAATTAAAGGCAGACAAGCCATTGAGAGATTTGGGTAAGTGCAAACAAAATCTTAAATTATAAAAGGCTGTAACTTGTCAACGACACAATATTAGACCTGAAAGAACAAAACCATCGCATAACTGAAACTGTGCTCCTCGAGCTGAACAGTGCATGCAATCCATCACGGCGACAGTCGTGTCTTGAGGTCTTTGAGTCGGTGCCGAATATTTTAAACGCAAGGTTATTTTAAAAGTACAGATCAAGTTAATTTCAGCAGCCGGTCTTAGATTTTTCTGAGTACTCTAGATCTAGTGAAATAATTGGACTAAACCAGTCAAGAACCTCTACATGTAATAAATGGTCACTGACGAAATCGTGTTTTTATTTTAGACATCATGGAGCAAGCTGGGGTGGTACATTGTTGACAAACGCATCCGCGAGCAGCAAAGAAAGCTCCGTGTTAACAGCACAAAAAATTGAATCAATAAGCTAAGTCCCCCGCTTACCATTTTTCTTCTCATTTTTGCCCCAGTTCATGTAAATTTTAAAATTCAAATGTATAAATCTCTAGATCGGCTTTCCCTTGAATACATAAGTTTCTAAACCTTAATTTTTACTTACCTTTAAGCTTTAAGCTTATGTTGTTAGAAATTTATTAGAAATCTGTGATCCAGACAACTACGCTTGACATTACCTGATATTGTGTACGTAAAAATTTAGAAAAAACAAATTCCGTTGCTGCGTATATTTCAATGATTTGAAGTCGTGATTAATTTGAGTGAAGTGTAATTTGCTTATTGTAAATAAAAATAATTGTTGGACAGCCTCAAATCTCATCCTTTGCTTTCATCGCTCAAAGACGATGCTTTGGAAATGTTAGGAATTCTTAGAAAATTATTGAATTCCTATGAATTCTCAGTTATTTTGCAAGGGAAACCAAAACAAAAATTATAATTATTTTATGAGATCAGACTATGCAGTTTTATTTCTCATCTTATTCTCTGATAACGTTTCCAAAGAAATTCATTTGTTTTATACATTGCGTATTAAAAAAACTTGTGATAGACACATTGTTAAAGGGGCACTGTCACAAAATTTGGATAAACCCAAAGATTTAATTGCAACAATAGAACCTTTAATTTCTTGCAGCCTTCTTATGTAGTACTTGTTATGTGCATTTCAACTATTTGCCGTTGTGTATGGCCATGGATGACAAGAAGAAAATGGATTCCAACTTAAAAAAGTTCTTTTTCAACTTTTATCATTGTGTCTGGGAAAAATCACCATGATATTTGTTTAATTTCCTTCCAGCAAATCATTATTTTGAAGTCTTAACCTCTTCATGTTTAACAGGCTGAGCTACGTTATAATTCTTCACAATCTCAACATATAACAAGAATGGGAGTGACAGTACCCCTTTCTGAAAGACATTTAATGACCAATACATTATAAATTAGTTTGGCATGCTCAAACGGACTGTTGAATCAGCATTGCTCTAATAGTCATATTAATGCTTGTGTACGTTTTTGTGGCCTGGCAGGGTGGAACATATTCCCTGTCACCACATTGTGTATTAAAAAAAACTTGTGATAGACACATTGTTAAAGGGGCACTGTCACGAAACCTCTGCTGCTAAACTCGCCGGCTGGCCCCGACCAGCTGTGGTCAGGCCATGCCGGGCTGGCCCTGTGGCCGTGGCTTTCCCGGTTTTTTTTTTTATCCCCTGGCCAACCCGGCCAAAGCCCTACCCCGTTTTGCTTTTTCTTTCCCAAATTTGGCCCCGGCCAACCGCAGCCAGGCCAGGCCGGGCTGGTCCTGTGGCCGGGGCTTCCCCGGTTTTTTTTTATCCCCTAGCCAGCCCGGCCAAAGCCCTACCCCATTTTGCTTTTTCTTTCCCAAATTTGGCCCCGGCCAACCGCGGCCAGGCCAGGCCGGGGGCTGGTCCTGTGGCCGGGGCTTCCCCGGTTTTTTTTTTTTTATCCCCTGGCCAACCCGGCCAAAGCCCGACCAAAAGCCAGGCTGACGCCAGCTTTCAGGCCGGGCTTTGGCCCCGGTCTACCCCGGTCTGGCCGGGTTCCTGATGCAAGGGTAATGCAACCTCTTTCCCAGAGTCTATCAAACATATTGTTGTGACGGACGTATTCTCCCCCACACGCAACTTCCCATCAAAGAGAGCGTTGTGTGACAACCCGAAAAACGTATGACCTCAAGAAATCTGCGGCTATGTTACAGCATTGTAACCGTTTTTTACCACAATATTGAACTACTTTCAAAAATCATTTTTATTACTGATCGTTTATTTAAGCCAAAGGATATAGACTGTCTGAACAAGATCGGTGGTTTGGTGGCTAGATTTCAGAATACCACGGCCATCTCATTTGTAAGCCTCCGACTTTGAAAGCTATTTTAGACATTTCAGAAATTTGTGATCTCGTCTTCGATAAGAATCCAATACATGCCTGTCTCAGTTTAAGCAGTAAAATCGATCATATTTTTCTCCCAAAACAAACGTGTTGGATGTCTAAATACGGGGTTTTTTGGTAGAAAAGCTCTGCTGGTTACTTTGTTTATGTTTGATTCACTATTAGTGTAGCGATTTTAATGTTGTGTGTTGCGTCAAACATGAGATCTAAGCTTTAACCTGATATACAATAACATACAGTACTCATCACGCGATGGGGGATTCAATTCATTGCTGAATGTTCCAATCCTTTGCTCAAACGAATTAGTTGCTTTTGGTCCTTGTCTAACGCTCCTGAGGATAGGTAATGTCTTTATTTCCTTGCTTACGGTCGAAGGAAATTTATTTCCAAACACTCGGTGGCCATAACATGCCTAGTTCTGTTATATAAAACAATTGCCTTTGGAGTTGTTTTCTTTCTCTTCTCTTGTCTTGAACTCCAACCGTGCCCTTCAGTGTTAGTGGCATCACAATATCTTACTTTAATCATTAAGACATTCATACCTCCCTGCTGTATTCCGGCTTCCTCTGGGTGATAAGAAAAATCGTCGATAGGAACAGCAATTTCATCATTGCTTTTAAGATATCAGCGTGCAAATTTCGTTGATTTCCATCTTCAGTTCTCGCAGCTTGTGTTCTTAATAGACCATTTTACAGTTGTCGGTGAAAGCGAGGCTGGGGGTGACCTTGTTTTGATACAAACCTACCTACTTTTCTTATGTAAATCGTGTTTTTCTTATGCTAACTAGTGTTTAATCAGCATAATTTGCATTAGAAAAGCAGGTAGGTTTGTATCAAAACAAGGTCACCCCTAGCCTCGCATTCAATCAAAGGCCAGGGGACTTAGCAAAGAACTGTAAAATGGTCTATTGTATTAGCTTTCCACTTTCCAACTCCACAAAAGTATATTCAAGAGGATAGGACGAAAAATCATCCGCTTTTCAATCTTCGTATGCTCTGATCGACGCCATTCATATCAGTTCACTTCATGATACATAAACAGTCGAGCAAGAGTATATGCATTTCTACTGCCCCTTGAAACTTACAAACCTTAAGCAAAGAGGACTCCGGGAACAAATACAATACTTACCAGGGGAGGGACAGAAAAATGTTTCATCCAAGTTTAATGAACAAATTAATCATAATCGAGTGAGTGAGTGAGTGAGTGAGTGAGTGAAATCGAGTGCCTCCTATACCGCATGGCATGACTACGTCATCCATGAGCTAAAAACGACGTAAGTGACCCGGACATAAATTGCATGATAATTTTAGCAGCGGATACAGAGCCACCTTAAATTGTCGATAATTTTAATGCGTTCATTAAGAGAGTATTTAATTATTGCTAACTGAAAGAGGTAAGGGCAGTAAGACGAACAAATTTATTTCACTCTTTAAACACGATTCAGTTTTGATGAAGAGCAAGGATATGAGCTGGAAGAGATGGATCATGAAGTGGATAAATGGGAAGTTTCACGTGACCGTATAGTGTTGCGAGAGGTTATTGGCTCAGGAGCGTTTGGAGTGGTGTGGAAAGGAAGTTTGAAGGAACCAGGTCGAGGCCATGGAAGACAGGTTATTGCGGCAAAGTGCTTTACACGTAAGAAACCGCTGGTTTTCATCTACAACGATATTGAATTACCATATTTGTAAGGTAGTTAAGTTTTAAGGCAGTGATTCCAGCAGTTAATGACCTAGCTACTCACTTGTTGAGTCAAAGGTCAACTTCATTCCTATAAGAACTTAGCTGGTTGTCGATGTCCCTTGCCTCTGCATCCTTCAAGTTGTTTCCACATAACTATGTATTGTGTTGTTCGGTTTATCTACAAGCTCTCTCCTGAATGGTCCCGTTATTGAAATTTAAGTGTAGTATTTAATGATTTAAATAGTGGGTGGGTGATCTAATAATGATGCTGCTGGCCCCTTTATGAAAAGAAACTTTTGGCGTTTTGAGGCTGTTGAACGTTAACTGCATAACTGCGATGACCATTCACATATTCATTAGACAAGGACTCTAACTCATTTAGTATATGTTAAGTTTGCTTGGCATTTATTGTTCTTTAATCTTCTGTATCAGCCACCTCAGGGGTGGAAGGAAGAAAAGCACTGATGAGGGAGATTGAGTTGGGAAAACAACTTGAAGAAAACTCTCAACCTAACATCGTCACCTTCATTGGTTGCGTTACAACACGAAGTAAGTTTTTTTTGTAGCAGATCGAGGACAAAAGAGCCTGGGGCAAAATCCATTCTTCTTCTTCTTCTTCTTCTTCTTCTTCTTCTTCTTCTTCTTCTTCTACGTTTCCCTAAATTTTTACTTTCATGTTTCAACATGGTTTTGCAGGATCTTGTCAACCCAATTTTGGCTGTTGTTTGTAATCAGCAAAAACATTCTTGAGAGGCCTTGGCATGTTCTCTTCATCCCTTAACTGGCTTTTAAATTGACTTTTAGTTTTTTGGCAGTTCTCATTTTTGCTTAGGGAAAGTTCCCATTATGGGACGATTGTTCCTATTTGGAGTGGTCCTATAGTATGAAAAAGAACAAATTGTTGTGAAAAATAGGAACAAAGTGTTCATTTAAATCTAAAAAGGAATCTTTTGTTCCGAATTTTTAACATTGAAAGGAACGTTTTGTTCCGAAATGAGTCGCTTAGGAACACATTTTCCCATTGGTACTGTTCCCCTTTTTATAATTTTGCACCTTTTTATTCACTTGAGGAAGAACTGTTCCTGTTAGTGCGTTCCCTTTCAGAATAAGTGTTTCTTTATGCTGGCATGCGAAACTTTCGTGGCAGAATTTGTTCCTAACCATTAGCTCCTACTGATGTAAAATGGTTCCTATTAAGAAGATGGTTTTTCTTTTGTACATTTGTTCTACAGAACCTTTCTTCTACTCCTGCCATCTATGTTTTCGGCGCTATTGAATTGAATTGCATGGCAAACTTTTGGTGTAGTGTTTGAAGTTTGAATTTTTACTCAGGCCTGAAAGGCAACGAGTCTTATATTACCCGTTGTTTTTTTTTTTTTTCTCGTCGTTTCGCCCGTCACTTGCCCCGTACCCCTCTCGGCCAGAGGAAGAAACGATGACAACTGAATGAATAAATTTTCTTATTTCCAGCGACAGGGCTTGAACGCGCGACCCATAGATCTCAAAGCGCATTGTCTGCACTTTATCCGATTGGGCCACTTGCTCATCGGTTGCTTAACTTCATGAAGTTTGTAATTATTAAAGTGAGTGGTCACGAAAGTCACGAATTGTTAAAGCCGTTGCAAAAGAAATGTTTAGTCAGAATTGAATTACTTCAATATATATTTCATAGCAAAGGAATTTAATTGAGAACGTTTCTTTTGATCCGTTTTCAGCAACATATTGAAAAGGTTTGAGAATCGCAAGAAAACTTGAGATGTTATAGCTTGATAAACCAAACCACACAAAACACGCGAAGAATATTAAAGAGCTTCAAAACTAATTTGTTTAGTGCCGAATACACTTTGGATCGATAGATGTTTTTTTCCTTGTTATATTCTTCAGGTGTAACACCTCTTTTGTAGCTAAACCACCTTAAACAGCTTATTACTCGTGCCTGCAAGGCAACGAGTCTAGGATTCGGCTCTGTTGTTCAGTTGTTTTTCTTATTTTTCATTTTTTTTGGTCTTTTCCCAGCGCACGTGTCCAACACGCACCACTGCACACAAGGGTTTAACTAGGTTTAACAAAAGGTCGCTCATCTTCACGTGTGGCACACGTGACTTGAGTGACCCTTCCGTGCAGTTGAGCGACCTTGTATGCAACACTGCACGTTTTGGATTAAAAAAAACTATTTTCGGGTAATTTCGGTAGTTTGTCTGTCCATGTCTCGAATCCTACACCGTTCCATAAGCGTTTTCTTTTTCAAACGCTCAACAGAAATTAAATCCGTCAATGTAAAGAATGTTGGATTAGATATTTTGCTATATTCTCTTTATTAGATGTGCTTAGTAAGTATAGTGCACTGGACATCCAAATCGCTTTTGAGGCAGATAAACCCAGGTTGGTACCTCAGTAGCAACAGCAAACGCGATATTTTTTTTATCGTTTCTCTTTTTATTGCTTTGTCTGTTTTGTTTTTGCTTTTTATTATAATATTACTATTGTTATCAATGGTTGACCTGTAAAGCAATTCGGAAGTTTGAAAGGGATATACTGCAGGGGCACCCAACGACAAGTTTCGGTAGATATCTGTTCGGTGGAGGGTAATTCGCCTTGCGCTTCGGCGTCGATTTAAGAGTGCACTCGGATTTTCGTAACTAAAACGTGGCCTAAAAGATTCGAAAAGGGGAATCATAGCCCCTGAGGTTTTCGGAAGGTCGTAACTGCTGTTTTTGGCAGTCAAAAACGTCAGCTAGCATTTTCGGAAAGAAAAAATTTCCCTAGAAAGTTCGTGGAAAGTTCATTTCAGCTTGCATTTTCTCAAAGGAGGATTTTGTTCCCTAACATTTTCGTGCAATTAAAATTTCAGCTAGGGAATCCGAACAGATGAACTTCTTCTAGCTTATGAAAAAATCGCTTTAAACAGACTTCAAACACCATAAGGAACTTAAAAATGCCTTTCTACAACTTTTGGTTGATTTGGCTCGTTGGGTGCCCCTGGTACTGGTTGACAAGGTACAAACAAATAGACTTGAACGTCACGAAAGCCCAATGCGTCTGACGTAAAGGAGGACAGACAGACTTTTCTTTTTCTCCTGTTTCCCACCAACTTAGGGATATACAATGTAGTTTTGCAGGCACGAGTATAGGCTAATTGCAGCCTCTTGTTTTTTTTTTTAAGTTTGAAGGAACACGAAACAGAGTCAATAGCAGGTTCTAAAAGACTTTTCGAAGCGCTTTTTAACTTGTCCGGGCAAGCTAAGGCTGAACACCATCGCACCAACGCCATACTAATGTCGCCAAATTCAGTTCGCTAAAGAATAATGAACTGTGGCATGCAGAGGCATGCCTCATCAAGGTTAAACTTGCACAATGCAGCCCTTGTTGTAGGCGTGCACAAGCTTGCCCGTGCAGGCCCGAACCCATTTGGGATGTAACTCTCTGTTATGAATTTGACTACAATAGTAATTAGCTCGGACAAGAAGGGACAAGTGCTGACAAGCTCCAAATTAAATGATGGCTTTATTGTCTGCCAATGGGTCTGATTGTTTCGTCGGATTTGCTAAGCGCTACAAGCAAGTGTGTTGGCTAAATTAGTTTTTCTTTTTCAAGAATGAACAAAGGGGTCAAAGTCGACTGGTCTATAATTGATGGTGCATCGCCCAAACCAAAAAGGCTTCACTTAGAAAAAGAAGATACGAGCAGCTTGTATCATGGTCCAATTCAAGCATGCCAACACGAAGGATTTCAAAGGCAGCGTGGATGCAGGAAACATGTCAATTCTAAGCACAGCTGGTTCTTTTATTTTGACGAAGAATCCGACCTGACAGAACTTCAACATTCATTGCAAGTGCCGAACACTAAGTTATCAAAGACTACTACAAATGACTGTGAATCAAGCCGAAGGTGGTTTCATTGTTGTATCTTCATTTTCAGTCTCCGGCCAAATTGGCAAAGCAATGGCGAAATGGTTGACTGGTAGTGGTGGGAGCTGCAAGAAAGATCGCACAGCTGAACAAATAGTGAAGAAAAGCTTTAAATTTCTGAAATTTTGTTGTGAAGACGAGGTAGAATTGACGTTTGAAGTAATAGACTACAGTCTGTGCTCCCCGAATCTTTTGTTCAAATTCATAGACCACTTGCAAGACGATTGCAAACTCGGACATGGTGGGCGATTGGGCTACATTGGCCATGTTCTAAACGAGTAGGAGCCTGGGAACGAGGTTTTAAAATTTATCGACTGGAAAAAATGTTTCCACTGCATGAAAGAGCATCTCAAAAATGGACACCTAACCAACTTTGACGCTGTCCAGTTGAATTGGAGCTGAAAAAAAAATGTTGAAAATTAGAGATTTTGTATGGTTTGGAGGGACACACTTTCTCAAACAGAGACATTTATGGGATTTTTTTAAGTTTTAAATGAATGTTACCTGGCGGCTTTTCAACCAAACATACTCAAACTTGCTGAAACTGCTTATTTTGAGATACCCTTTTATATGAGATTCGATTTAGTTCAATTTCATTGATTCTCAATGAAGTTTGGATTCGTTTCCAGGCCCTTACTCGTTTAGTACATGTCCAACATAGACGCAATTTCCGAACTAATGGACTTTAGAAAAATCAATGGGGCATCCTATGCAGTGCTGCGAAACCTATCTTCTACTGAGTTGTACCTTAAGAGAGCTCGAAAGACAGTGGCAAAAATGATGAGATTGCAGTGGACCCGAGAACTGAACATCGACACATTGGAAGCTCGAGGTCACTGGGCGACAATGGAGGAATTGCTGCAAGTAGTGACATTTCACTTGCAACGTTACGAAAACATCGTAAAGACGTGCAAGAGCAATCCAGGTCAAGTGAACCCATCCGACTTAACATTTTCCAAGAGATTTGTGTCGATGTACTTGTTCATTAAAGTGAACGGGTCACCCCCTATGACTTATCAGTACTTGACAGTCGACATATGGTTAGAGCACCGAACGAGAACGGGGGATTTATTGACCAGAAAAAGTTCAAGACTGCTAGCAAATACGGGTTTGGCTCCTTGGCTCTGACCGATGCAAGCATGCAGGTCCTCGATACTTACATCAATTTCGTGAGGCCATTGCTAAGGCCCCAGTGGAAGTTCGTTCTTGTTACGAGAAACGGAAACCAACACGGCAAGCTGGGCGACGTCATGAGTAAACTAGTGTTTGACGCAATCGGAAAGTACATTCACCCGACGCGCTATCGTCAAATCGTCGAAACGCAAAGCCTCAATCAGCTCAGTAGCAAAGAGCAAAGGATTTTGTCGGAAGATCAGAAACACAGCTTGGCCGTCGCCAAAGTTCACTATCAAAAGCAAAGGTCGCGCGAAGTTGCTGTGAAGGCTTACGAGTGTCTGCAAAAGCTACAAGGTACCATAGCCTCTGAGGTGGATAAGGAGGTGAGCGGGATCTTTAACGATGCAACTTCAAGTTTTGCAGCACTGACTGAAAACACAGAATAGAAAAGCGTCCCATTTGAGGGAGATTCCCCACCGACAAGCCGATTGCGAACCCAAAGAACTCATCGTCGTGTACTGAAATCCACTTCAGACGAAGTAGATTTTCTCAAGAAAGGAATGGATAAGCATAGATTTGGGCAGTGGAGGGCTATTCTACGAGGTCCCGATTTTAAGTTTCAAGACGGAAGAACGGCGGACTCTCTGAAGAAAAGGACTGCAATCAAATTTTCTTAGGGGTAATGCACCTGAACTGAACACTTTTCTAAACGCCCAGATACATTTGTATTCCACTCCTGCTACTTAGAAAGCCTGTCCTCCCTTGGCACTAAAATATAGACCACAATACTGACCACAGTCATTTCATAAGTTACTGTAAGTTGCAATTTTATTAGAGATGGCCACACTTGTGTTCGCTACAAAGGATTATTAATCAGCCATTTGATCTTATTTCTGTCTCCAAATTTGCCGAAGATTCATCGAACTAACAAGAGATAATTTCAACAACCACAATGTGACATATAGCTTGCCCGAATGACCAAACGGTTATTGCTGGCTGGACTGAAAAATACCCAGTTATGGTGTTGGTTACACATTTTGCCTCTGTCATACTAGCCAGAGCACTCGCTAAGGATGTTTGGAAACTTGAGTTTATTAGTGTTACCCGCGCAGCGTTTTCCTCGCCGCGGTTTGCCGTGACACCCATCCCACGCTCTGGGAATGCTCGATGGACGACTACCAGTGGATAACGGGCAGGCTCACCGTTAGGTGTGGTCAGTTCAAGCCAATTCATGATCGCAGGCCACAACGATTTGTTGACCAGAGTTGGTTTTGGTCAGGTACTGGATTTGGTCAGGTACTGGACTTGGTCAGGAACCTACTTGGTTCATGCTCTTCTTCACTATCGTTGCTCTCCTCGTGTATGCTTCCCTTCTTCTTTTTGTTTGTAGCTATCGCCCTAAAGAAGAACGCTGTGTTTGGTATAGCTGTGAAAAGAGAACAAATCGTTTTTGAGGACCGTATAACGTTAATAAAAAATTGTCTTAAGTGAAAACCAACCTGAAACGGCTTTGTCGCAAATGTCGCGCTTTTTACAGATGGAGTTCCATGCTCTATCAAGGTCCTTTTCTTGAACGTTCCATACACATTTTGCGCTAATAATTCTGCACTGTCCAGCAATAACGAGACCTATATAGCATAAGGTTGCTCCTCGTATGGCCTTGCTGTTCAACTGCTTGCGTGCTGTTTTCGCTCGATGCATCTTCGTCAAATTTGGAGACAGACATGACATCAAACGGCTGCTTTAATAGTACCTTATTCTCACCGTTCTCTCTCTCACGCTTGCTTGAGATGGGGCACCGACAGTCTCGTCCTGTTAATGAATGTTCTAAAAAAAAAATCCTGTTAATGAATGTTCTAAAAAAAAAAGAAAAAAGGGAGGGCTTTGGGTAGGGAAATAGGACGAAACCTGATGATTGGTGAAAAAGAGAACGTTAAGCAAAGAACTGACCGTGAGCCGCATTTTGTCCTACAACTCTTCGCTAGATCGACAGAATGGCACTGTTAATTCCTTCACATCTCCTTTTATACGTGCGAGGTGAGACCGCTGAGAATAGTACCTTATTCTCACCGTTCTCTCTTTCACGCTTGCTTGAGATTGGGCACCGACTGTCTCTATGTTAAGGCGTGCCCTAAGGCCCTAAATCGCAGGACCAGAAGACATTCCCGTTCTCAGTCTCCCAAACTCAAGGCACGCCATCCTAAAAATTCATAACGAGGTGCACAAGAACTAGGAAGCGTGTGGAAAAGCGGATACAAAGTTCTTCAGACGGTTAATGTCCATGTAGTTGTCTGTTAGAGTGGATGTCGCGGAACAGTCTGCGACAACATATGAGAGGGACTGCCCACACGAAGAATCTTCGCCAGTTTCATGTAGTAAAGAGCTGTTTCTTGGTTGTTCCACCCTACATGAGACATGATGTCCGCCAACTGGGAGCCAGATAATGCTAACGTTATAGCTGAGCCGGAAGGGAAGCTGTGCAGCGTTTCTCCCTCGTCGATCTGAGCTTCTTTCAAATATAGCTTCAAACGAGCCTCTGCTGAAGAGGTTGTGAATGGCTTGTTCACAATATGACCTTGAGGATTGGTTGGTCGGAACAAGTAGCCGTTAGTTACGGAAACCCGTAACTCGGAAGCTACAGCAACATATGTTTCAATGGCTTTAACCGGACACAACTCAGGGTTGGGATGTCTCCGAATTCCGAATACATTGGAAGCACCATCCCGCAAGGTTTTCCCCATACGTGATTGAACAACAGCCCATCGTCCTGCGGGAAACGCAAGATCTCTCCTGTTCTTACCATGCCAAGATCAGAACCACGATCCCCACTAAAGAATAATGCTTTGAAAAAGGCCTGGTCTCGCGCCAATACAAATAGACCGGATGGGTTGACCGACCGCTCCGCAATTTTCCGATTCATATAGCGGGCCAGAAGCAACAATTTAGACAAAAATAGGGGAACTGCTTGCTTTGGCGTTATGTGGGCTCGTAATTGTTCCTCCGTTGAAGCCTTTAGATATTTTTGCACTTCAAGTGAAGCCGCAGGATTACCTAAACCTAACAGCAAGTTCCAATCCCCACAGCGTCCAGCTTCCTTAAATATGGCTCGTAGTTTCCCTATGTAGGAGTCAATTGTTTTGATTGCCAGGCGTTTTGGACACTTACACTTGGCTGTACTTTGAAGTTTGGAGTCGGGACACCCATGACTGTGTACCACCGTTTTGCCATGCCGGTCCTTCCAAACCAAGAAACGATTGATATCAGTAGGACTGGCCGAAAGGATTGTCTTACTGTTGGGAAGAGACGCCAAGGAGGTTTTAAACTCTGTGCGAAGCGAGCATTTCTGCTTGGAGTATGACGATTGGAGGGAAGCATTCTTAAGGTGTTCTAAACGGTCATCAATGGCCTTAAGGTCCACAGAGACTTTAGAACTTGGGGAATTTTTTGGGACCGTCCTCCTTCGATAGCCGCACATTTGGCAGAAAAGGAACAGGTTGTCATTGGGGTGGCTGCACGAAGGGCATGAGACAGCTGGAACAAACGCTCGCGCGGCTGGAGGAAGATCCTAAAGAATATGAAAAGAAAAATGTATCCTGTCCATTTTGTTTAAATCCATTTAATTCAGTTTTACTTTTATTTTGAATATAAATATATGTGTAGCCACGAAACTAACTGTGAAGACACGCGTCAGCGAGCAATGATTTATTCACATACTTGAAAACATATAAATGTTTTTTGCTTGGTGAGTTGTTTTGTTCCATTATTTCCTCCATTCTGGATGTCATATGTATTTACAAATATATGCTTCAAATTACAAAGGTATTATTATATTGTAAGATATCACTACGAAAGCTCAAGACCAGAGGCACCACTAGCTTATCGGAGGCGGAAGACCCAGAGATCCCAAGGGAGAGGCCAATTGCTTGAAAATCCATTCTTAGATGGCGTGAGAAGAGCCCCAACGGTTCCAGCAATAGCTAAAAGGTATCGTGAAGAACATGAGGATGCTCAAGGGGGCCACCAAAAGCGCCTTGGGCATACGTCGGGTACCACGATGGTGTACGATAGTCGTAAGCTCCCCCTATACTTAATAACATGAGGTATAAGGCAGATCGGTGGGAAGACGTATGGGTTCTTAAATACAGAGGCATCGTAGAGATCAGGGGACTGCGCGAAGATGTTGACTCCCAGAGATCCCGGGGGAAGATTCTCAGAAAAGAATGGCAACTGAGCACCTGATAAGTCAGATTGGGCGTTTGAGGGACGTGCCATAAGGTCTACAGAGTGTCCGTCTTGGCCGCCATACAACTCTTGCACTACCATCCATAGAGATGGGCACAATTTGGCATCCTGCAGGCTAAGGCATCGTGACGGGCAGTCGGCTTGGTTCCGAGAGCTAGGTACAAAGGTAAGGTGCAAATCGATATTGAGTTTCGTCATAGTGTGGAACAATTTCTTCAAGGCACCTGAAAGCGATTGAGAACGAGAGCCCTCTCGGTTCCATGAGCGGATTAGAGCCATACTATCGACAAAGGCATCGACCCATGAGTTTTTGATGGTTTCAGCGAACGACTCAAGGACGTTATTTAATGCCAAGGTCTCTTTAGTGGCGTTATCGGCTTGTATTGTTGAGGCGTCCCAGTAATCATGAACATTCGCCTCAATGGCATTAGGGCTCAACGCACCTCCCCAAGCGAAGCGAGATGCGTCGGAGAACAGCTTGACATGTGTGTGTTTTTCAGATCGTCAAGGAAGAAAACCGTCCCAGGTCTCAAGGAAGAGCCAGTGCTCAATCTCATTCCTCAGAGCTGGAGACATCTTTACAGGTCGCGAAGAGCGAGTGGCGCGAGACATAGCTAGGTTAATTTTATTAACATAAAGCCTTGCACCCGGAACTGCCAAGCTCAAAGACATGCATTTCCCGCTGAGCCTTTGCAGAGTAAATAGATCTAAGGTGTCGCGAGGCAATGTTTCCTTGACGAGACGAAGAAACTTTTCCTTTTTGAGAGGCAACAAAGTAAAAGCCTGTAGCTCCGAATCGATGACAAAACCAAGGTATGGGACCTGTTTTTGGGGGGGGTAAGTTTAGACTTTGCCAGACCTATGAAGTAGCCAAGGGAAGTTAAGATGTAACAGGTGAGGAAAATACCCGCCAGTGCCAGAGCAAAATTCACTTCATCCCCTGAAGCAAGAGTTTGATAGGCGGATGGTAAGGTGACACCTGGAAATGACAATTGGCCATTATGTCGGTCGTCAATGTACAAGGAAGAGGGAATGTTCCACGACCGAAGCCTATGCGACGCGACAAGACCAGTCGTATGATAAATGTATGCGGAAGGATTTCCAGCCAAAAGGAATACATTCACTCACAAAGAAACAGCCTCCCCACTGGAAACCAAAGTAAGTTCGACTGGTAGGGTGAAGCTTGATGTGAAAACGTAAAGCTTGTGGGATGTGGCTGGAGTGACAAGAATATACCTCACAAATTAATGTGATTTGGTAAGCTGAAGCCACTCTAAAGGCACTAAGGCCACATGGTAGCGGGCATTACCCCTTAAATCTACCAAAGCAAAGATTGAGCCCAAGCATTAGCAGCCATGGACAGCTGTTTCGGCCTTGTTAGGCCTCATCAGCATGGCATAGCTAATGCTCAGGCTCAAGTACCCACATATCCATAAAACAAGCAGTGAAAACGTAAAGCTTGTGGGATGTGGCTGGAGTGACAAGAATATACCTCACAAATTAATGTGATTTGGTAAGCTGAAGCCACTCTAAAGGCACTAAGGCCACATGGTAGCGGGCATTACCCCTTAAATCTACCAAAGCAAAGATTGAGCCCAAGCATTAGCAGCCATGGACAGCTGTTTCGGCCTTGTTAGGCCTCATCAGCATGGCATAGCTAATGCTCAGGCTCAAGTACCCACATATCCATAAAACAAGCAGTGAAAACGTAAAGCTTGTGGGATGTGGCTGGAGTGACAAGAATATACCTCACAAATTGATGTGATTTGGTAAGCTGAAGCCACTCTAAAGGCACTAAGGCCACATGGTAGCGGGCATTACCCCTTAAATCTACCAAAGCAAAGATTGAGCCCAAGCATTAGCAGCCATGGACAGCTGTTTCGGCCTTGTTAGGCCTCATCAGCATGGCATAGCTAATGCTCAGGCTCAAGTACCCACATATCCATAAAACAAGCAGTGAAAACGTAAAGCTTGTGGGATGTGGCTGGAGTGACAAGAATATACCTCACAAATTAATGTGATTTGGTAAGCTGAAGCCACTCTAAAGGCACTAAGGCCACATGGTAGCGGGCATTACCCCTTAAATCTACCAAAGCAAAGATTGAGCCCAAGCATTAGCAGCCATGGACAGCTGTTTCGGCCTTGTTAGGCCTCATCAGCATGGCATAGCTAATGCTCAGGCTCAAGTACCCACATATCCATAAAACAAGCAGTGAAAACGTAAAGCTTGTGGGATGTGGCTGGAGTGACAAGAATATACCAAATCACATTAATTTGTGAGGTATATTCTTGAAGCTTGATGTGGTCGTATCCGAACTTATCGTCACACACTGTCTGATAAAATCCTTTATCAACATACTTAGGCAAATGTTGAACGCTATCTAGGGAAAACGGACGGTCTTCGATCCAGAGATTGAGAAATCTGTCATCGTTACAGAGACGCGGCTTGCTAGGCTCTACAGTGAGAGGCCACACAAGGTGAGGTGGGGAGCATTCTCCAACTTTTCCCCACAAAGAAATAGCACCGGAACGCAAACGGTCCTGGAGAGTATCGGATATAAACGAGGCAAAAGGTTTGCATGAAGGATGATTGGGAAGAATACAGGGTGGTGGACTGCTACAGTTGTAATTTTTCCCTTTGTAACTACCTTTGAACGGTCTAAAAAACTTTGTTACGTCTACACCGTTATTAATCCAATCACGGACTTCAGAGAAGCGCTCGTCGGTCAGATCATCTAACAATGTATTCCACCGTGATGCATGGCGATGAAGTTCCCCTGCCCGGAAGCGATCTGGATCTCGGAAAACAAGGCGAGACATATCTGCCAATAAATTTCCTTGCAAGATTTGCCGTGATATCGTCATCAGAGATATGGGCATTGTTCGCCATCCCCTGGGCATCAACAATAACAGATCGATCGAGTTTTATCCACTGAAGTTCATTAACGCTAACCGCTTTGGGGTTGAAACCAAGACACTTTTCTCAGTCTTGAAAGCAAGGGTTCGCGAGCTAAAGTAAAAGAAAAAGAGAAATTGGAAGTTACATGGGCCCAGGGAATGACAAACTCAGCCCCGGTAATCCTAGAGGGAAAGTGAGCTTCCCTTTGAGAATGCCATCCGAGGATGGAAAATTGATAATCAAAAACTTATAACGAAATGCCTAATCTGGGTGATGGGGGTGGGGGTGGGGGGGTGGGTAGAGTACACACATACAGATATAAAGAGGCATGCTTATGGTGTTGATAGAGCCCAAACTTATACAAATAGGGGATCTGGTATATCTTCCTACTGAGTGGCCGGCCGGGGTTGGTTGTGACCCGAACCGCTTGAAGGAAAATAGCGATCCGTCTGAGATCGCTTCCAACATTGTGTAGACTTGTGGCCGGGGGTCCCGCACCTATAGCAGGTGACTCGAGGATTGGGAGAGGAAAACCTCTGATTGCCTCTAGGCTGTGTACGAAAGTACGGCGCAGGACGTTTAAATGACTTATCAACTTTAGAGATGGCATCAAAGATCCTTGTAAACTCCTTATCTGCCAGAAGAGCCAGGAAGTAAGCCTTGAATTGCTCTTTGGGCACATGGATTTTCTCTCCGAGGGTGGTTGCGATGATGTCATAGCTCGCTGCTTTTGCATGGCCAGTGGTCTTCGCCACAGAGACGAGCTCTTCTGCGAGGCGCACGGCTTCATATTTATCGAAGTAATCTAATCTGCGGCTACCATAATGGGTTATGCGATTGATTAAAGCTTGTACAGCTAATGCAGAGGTCCCCTGGGCATTCTCTAAAAATCTAATCCTCTCTTGCAAAATCTAAATATGGAAATGAAAAGGGAGCGACAGTGAAAAGATTGCAGTCGATGCCATAGGGCAAAAATAAAAATTATTGTACTGACAACGCGAAATGTTCAAAGAAATAGTCAAACTATTGCTAGACTACTGCAAAATTATTCAGTATTGTTTTCAATACTACTCCGTGGCGATAAAAATATTTGCAAATAAATACATTAATTATGCTCTATCAGATAAGCCGGGTGAACGGCATAGCACCTCTTGTACCAACATGATTGGAATCTAAATATAACAATAGAAATAGAACAATACGGAATAAAATTATTCAAGGAAATTAATGTGAAAAAAATAAGCACTCCGGAATGACAGGAATGAAGAACAAAAATTAAACAAGGATCGTATGAAAATAATAACTGGCTGTTATGCTGGAATAGGTGCCGAAGTGGACAAATTCCGTGAACGTAGGCAAGAATGAGAATGACGCATAATTATTAGGGCATAAAGATTAAACGGGAAAGCTAACTCAAAGTTGCACGCAAAGTTTAAGTCTAAACGTTTGGAAGCAGGGCATAACATAATGATGCCAGAAACAACTTCTATATGCCCGCAAAGTTTAAGCTAAACATTTCAGTGGGGCATAATGTGAAACGGGAAGTGAATTTCAAAATTGCCCGCTAAGGTAGCAAGTTACACGTTTCAAAGCAAGGCACAACAAAACTTCGAAGTGAAATTAACACAGCCCGTAAAGCAACTAAGGCAAACGTGATCAGCAGGGCATGAAATA
>JAEMWC010000012.1:12500-22500 GCA_016490735.1 Pachyseris speciosa | reverse complement strand
TCCCGTTAAATCCGTTATTCCCGTTTTATAGTAGAAGTTCACACTGCTTGAAACTTGCAGTGTCAGCGGAGTGATGAAACGTAGTATATTAAGAAAAACAGAACTTGTGAGGACGGAAACGACGGATTTTACGGATTTAACGAGGATATGAATATTTAACTACTTACTTCTCACAATAACTGTAAGTGTCTTTATAAATATTACATATTTATATATTCCTAAATAATACTTACAGTAAAAAAGAGAAGTAAATGATTCGATATTCATATCCCCGTTAAATCGTGAAATCCTTCGCTTCCGTCCTTACATATATAACTGATTTATAAGTATGCCAACACTGCAATTTTTAACCAACATAAACCTCTGGAATGAAACGGGAATGACGGATTTCATGGGAATATGAGTTTATTTGAGTCAGTTTAAGGCCTCAGAGGGTCGTGTTATAAGCTAAAGGCCTCAATGAGCACCAAAGTTATCTCTTTAATTTTTGAAACAGAGCACTTAAGCCAGTACGGGAAAAAGTTGGACCTTGTCATGGTGTCCTCCTCGTTCCTTGAAACAAGATGGCATCTTGACTAGAGTTGCTTTCAACATTGCCATCCTCAGCTAAGTGAACACAGAATTTGGTCTAAATTGAACGCTTGTCGTTCAAGTTTGCAGAATGGGCAGCTGAAATGAAAATCAAGTCATTAGTTTTATAGATAGCGTTCAAAAACTGCGAGGGAACAAGGAAATTTGGGAATCTTCTTTGTCTTCTTCTTCTTCTTCTTTTTTTCTTTCTTTCTTTTTCACCTTCTTTTTCATCTTTCTTTTTCACCTTACACAAAGTTGTGGATCCGCTTTCGTAGATTTTATACATGGTAGAGGTGTGGAGGTAGAAGTAGTTTCAGAGGGGAAGGATGATGGAGGGCGTTTTCCAATTGGGAGTTGTGAAGAAAATTCGAATTCCCTTAAATTCCACCTCGCCATTGTCTAATATGAACCCATAGCTGGCTCACATCATCGTACAAATACAACATGTCTTTCTCGATGCTTAAGACTAACGCATCAATAAATTGACCAAAACGAGGCTCCATAAAAAGTTTCAAACGTGCATCTTGGAATGTGCTTTTGCAGGGAGTTTCTCAATTTTTCCGTATGATTTTGTAAACTTTCTCTTTTGTCTTCTTGGAGCGAGGGTCATCCAGACTGTTAGCTTACGCAAGACGTTCCGTCAAGAAAGGGTCAGCCGCTATAACATTTTACTCCTTCAAATGGTGTATGTCATGCAAATAGTCCAGTTTCGAGTTCGCCATAACCGCTGAATAAAAGTATCGAAAACGCATTTGAACAGAGTTAGTCTCAACCTAAAGTAAAATATTCACAAATTCCAGCGAGAAGATGACCTGTTTACAGCTCCGTCTATTGTTTAATTTTCAAATTGTGGCACCTTCCCGCCGGTATTTGTGAATATTTTACTTTAGGTCGAGGCTAACCCTGTATAAGTGAGTTCTCAGTGCTTTTAATCAGCGGTCATGGCGAACTCAAAACTGGACTATTTAGATATTTTGACGCCTGGTACGTTGTCTCCTCGAGTATTTTCTAGACAACAAAATGTCAACACAAAACATACAAAATAAGCTATTAATCGTCTCGACATGATTTGTTTTGAAAATGACTGCAAATTATTCTTCAGCTCTTGCAAGGCTTATTTTGAACTAACTTCGCCCTGTTTCTAGAGGATGGACAGTTTCAACTATTCAGTAACTTGCCTTGGTTTTTGTTGTATGTGTCACAGTTCACCCAATTCTGATCATGGAGTACCTGCCCTGTGGAGATTTGCTAGGCTATCTGAGAAAAAGCCGAGGAATTGAAGACAAGTATCATCGTGGAGAGGGTGAGGCTGTGGAGCTGGAAACGTATGACCTGGTGTCATTCGCCAGGCAGATTGCAAATGGGATGATATTCCTTGGATCAAGAGGGGTATGTGGACATTAATAGGTCGACAGATTAATAAAGCATCTGATTTTAGCTTTAAATCGGTCACTATTAAAACTAGAGACTATAATTAGCCTAAATTCGGGCGTGCAAAATCCCAGAGAAAAAGAGAAGTCTGTCCTCCTTACATCGGACAAGTTGCATTTACGTTAATCATGATGTTGGAGCTTATTTGCTTGTACCCTGTCAGCATACATCCCTTTAAAACTGCCGAATTGCTTTACAGGTCAACCATTGATAACAATAATAATACTTCTAAGAAAAAACGAAACAAAACAAGCAAAGCAATAAAAAAGAGAAGCCAAAAAACAACAACCACTCGGAGAACTTGCCACTACTATAGCTTGGCCCTGGGACAACCTGCTTGAGAAACAGTTACACTGACAACTACACCATAGATGATCAGCATAGCTAATAGGGAGAAAATAGTTTATATATTAAAAAAATGACTAATCACATTGTTTAAATCACAATTTCTCAGTGCTCAGCGTTTGAAAATGAAAAAACCTTATCGAACGGTTTAGGATTCGAGATGTGGTCGCAGAAACCTCCAAAATGACTCATCGAAGCATCTCTTGCAGAAAAACAATGAAAACCGAATTTGAGTTTGAAAATATCTTTCGTGCAGAGTTGCATGCAAGATCAAGTGCACTGAAGGTCACTCAAGTCTTGTGCGCGACACATGAAGATGACCGGAAGTGAGGTTTGTCTGAAACACTTGCGGGTCTACCGTGAACGGCGTGTGCGTTTGTTGGTGTAACTCCTGTACTTTTCTTTTGCCATGTAATTAGTTTGGAAATAGTATAAAATGAAATGAGCTCCACTGAGCGTAAGTTTGCCACAGCTGTACGTAGGCATGTTGATCCTTCGAAGCTTCGACTGACTATATAAAAGACAGGAAAAACTGCAAGCTCAACAAAAAGCTCGAATCCGGAGATAGTTCGGTTTTTTTTCGGTGCCTGATCGTTAGCGTTAGGCAGAAACGCCGAAAGTGAGCTTTGTGGATGAAAAATAAGAACAAAGGCCGTTTTAGGACTCGGGTGTTTCACGGCCCGAGTAATAACGTTGTCCTACTAGAACCCAGGAAGCTCACATTTATCATCCCTAAGTTCTCATGAATGTTGTTGCAAAAAGTGGCTTATTTTTGCTGTGTCCTTCAGGGAACATTCTGTGAACCAAATTTATAAGTTGACCTGATTAATTAACCTAAATTCGCCTAAATTAACCTAAATTGAATTAGTCATAAATAACCTAAATTAAAGGTGTGATCGCCTCAGTTATGATGACAAAAAAATATGTAACTATTTATACATGCAGTAGGCTTCCCCTGGAAATACTCAGCTATTCATCTTTAGAAATACAAACGATCAGCTGGTAATTTGCCTGATTCGATGATTAATGGTAATTTCTTATCAAGTTTAAGAAATCTTTCAATTCATAGAGAATTCCTACTTTATATCTACTACATCTAGCATATGAAATGGTTGTCATTAAGACCCAAATCGATCTGGATACACCAAGGACTTGAGAGAGCATAACGCGAATATAGTGTTAATTCACTGTTATCTGTAAACATGTAATTAACAAGCTGTTACCACGGTAAGATGCTGACATACAGAATCGTCCGCCTTAAAGGTCTTAACTAAAAAACTCGATTTGTTATAATCTGACCATTTTTAGATCATTCATCGAGACTTGGCAGCAAGAAATGTTCTACTGGACCGAAACTGTGTTTGTAAAATCACTGATTTTGGTTTGGCCTACCGAAACTTTAAGTATGGCCACGGTAATGCCAAAAAGGTAGGCTGTTTTTATAGGTTTTTGTTTGTTTGCAATCCGAATAAGTCAACTCATTTTAAATTTTAATAGAATAATATGTACATACTAAATGTCCATTCATTCATTCATTCATTCATTCATTCGTTCGTTCGTTCGTTCGCTAATCATTCCCTTCAAAAGACCACTTCCTCTACTGCTGCCAAAATGGTGCCACCACCACCACTACCAAAACCAATTCCACTGCCATTACTACCATCACTACTGTGCCAGCCCAACGACCACTGCCACTACCACTAACACTTCTACTTCCACTTTACCACTATCAACTACCACTACCACAACCATTACTAGTACCACTACTAAGTATCACTATCACAACCACTACCCCTACCACCACTAATACCAATACCAATACCACTACTGCTACTACCACCACTACCACTACCACTACTGCTACCACCACCGCCACCACCACCGCCACTACCACTACCACTACCACTACTACTACCACCACCACCACCGCCACTACCACTACCACTACCACTATAATTATCACTATCACTACTACTTCCACCACCACTACCACTGCAAGACTAAAGTGACAAAGAAAATTCACTTTTATGGAATAATTTATCATATATCATTCACAATGTCCACTTTGTTAGTAGACATATTGATTAATTACTTTGTTAACTTAAGCCGTTGTTGAAGAGGCGCACTGTTTTCTGACAATTCTTGTTATGTCAGCTTGGTGTAAATGCCAATGTCTGCAGTTTCCCATCCTAAACACAACCTTTGTAACACTGGTTACGTTTTCAGGGCCGCATTCCAGTAAAATGGACGGCACCTGAAATACTATACGGAAATCCTGCAGCGCTCTCAAGCCAAAGTGATGTGTAAGTAGAAGCGTAAATTATAACATTAAATGAGCCAAGTCACTGGCCATTCAGAAAAACAATCAAAAATTGAATCTTGTAGAAAGGGCGCTATATAAATGGATTATTATTATTATTAAATAAGTTTCCGTGGGAGGACTAACGTAATTAATGCACCTTATTGGCCTGTTTTAGCTGGGCAAGTAGAACGAAATTCAGAAGTAAAAGTGCATGATCCTAAACAAAGCAGCTGTGAATTGCAATTGGGTGGTTTCACTTTGCTATGCCTTTAACCGACATGCAGTAGAGATCTAGGCACCATACGGGTCCTTTTTACAGTGAATGGTACGACAAAAGGAAAGACATTTCTGATTGCTTTTGTTCGAATGAGCACATTTAAGGATTTCTGCCAGCGACTCAAAACGTGTGAACCAACCAAAAGCATAGTAAAAAGTACCTTTTTATTTCTTTTAATTTTGTTCTTCATTTCTTCAGATATATTATTTTCAATATTTGGCATTTTGTTCGCATGCTCTGCTCACACACTGTATTGTTTCATTTGGTTTTCGTATGTTATAATGGCCATAGTAAAATTACAGTCTGACAATTTTATTTATTTTTCTATTCAATATAGATGGTCCTACGGAATTGTTCTCTACGAGATATTTACCATCGGTTAGTAGTTCTTCCTTTATTACTAAAAAGAAAGAACGTCAATATTGTACGCTATAAACAGAATTCTTACCTAATGTCAGCATTCAAGTCCCCAATAAATTAGTAGCGAAGGTAAATACGGATAGCTCATGCGCAAGTAATGAATCAAAGAGATAGATAAGAATACACGAATCGGAGAAGTGAATTTAGGTGTCTTGTCGTCAGCTTGCAACACTGGGGGTTTTGAAGCACAGTAATATACGTATAGTCAGTTTGCAAAGGCGAATTTTAGTCACGGTGCGGTATTGTGGTGTTGAGAATTAGTAATGACAGTGCGTGGGGATGATAAAAAAAATGTTGTGGGCCTCGCGCCAGTAGACTTGCATTCTTTTCCTATTGTAAATAGAGCAATTTGTTCATTTCGGGGAGGTACAGATGACCTTTACTCGGGCGGCATGGCTTACAGATGATGTACCAACACGCATTACACATAACCTCCGAAGCGTGTTATTTCAAGAAAGCGCGTTGGATACGAGATGATAAATAGCTAACGAGTTGGCTTTAATAATCCTGTATCCAACAAGCGCGAATAGAAGAATTATTTCATTACACACACACACACACACACACACACACGCACACACACGCACGCACGCACGCACTCAAAAAATAAAAATAATCTGTATAATTAGATCTTGCTGGTACATTTTGCAAGGAAAGACGAGAAGACGATTTAGTTCTCATAATGTGTTGTTGCAGTGGCTGATATCTGGAGGCCACTAAGCCAATTATAAATCTGCAATTAAATTCTTAACAGGGGGTATTCCATACCCGGGCTGGACAGAAGGCAAAACAATTGCAGAAATAAAAAGCGGCTACCGCATGCCAAAACCTCCCCACATCGACGACACCCTGTAAGTTCTTGCTATTTAATAGGATTGCCTCGAAAATGACAGCGAGCCACCTGCTTCCAGCATTTTTTATCTCTTCACGTCCTACTTGCAGGTGCAATAATGAAGGCCCGACATTCGGGCTTCTCCGGACACCCGATTTTTAATATCTTTGAAATAGAAAAAGTTGCCCATACTTAAAAAGATTAAGAATTGTTTTCAAGGAAAACACCATCCATGCGATACAAAAGGGATTTGAAAATACTTTTCTTGCATGAACGAGAGCTAGCACCATAATCCTTGTATGAGACAAGGTCACCCATAGCACAACTCTTCATACTGGAAAGAAAGGAGCAAACGAAGGTGGTGACGGCTTCCCATTGGATGGTGTTAGTGTAGCACTTACACATGTTTGCCTTCAGATTATAGAACAAATGGAAATATCTCCGCTGCGTGGCACTTAAGAACGTTATAGTAAATAGGAATTCACTTGAAGTAAACAAATAGTGCCATGTTTTTATAATAATAATTCCAAATGTTTCGGGCTTGGCCCTTCTTCAGTGGAAAAAAAACTTCAGATTGTTGGTCCTCGTTACCGTTGCTGAGGCTCGTTGTTACTATTTAACGCCTTACGGCTTTCCTGTCTCGACGAATTCCTGTAGTCACACTGAATAATGGTGTTTAAATTGTACATGTATGTTTTAGGTATGGTGTGATGACGAGGTGCTGGCATGAAATTCCTGAATTTCGCCCCCTTTTTGTTCAACTTCGCAAAAGAATGATGCAGTATATCGAAGAAGAGGTTTGTTCTAAAATCGCAGTTGTAAACATAGAGCGATCGATCCTATATTTATTCATCTCTCATTTGTTGGTGAAGGTTCTCAATGCTGAGTCCCTTAACGTGTATATTGTTATTGTTAAAGCGAAGGCTCATCAGTACATTAAAGGATTCAAAGTACTCCAGGTCTGCCAAGGGAGAAGATTCGAATTTAAAAACGTAACCGTAATTCTCGGAAAAGTTCTTCAAAAACTATTTAATTAAAGATGCAAAGATTTCGTTTTGCTCATATGGCTTGAATTCATGAACTGTTTTCCCAGTTTATGGCAATTCTGACTGCCTAGAAATCCCTGGCCTTGTTAGCTGGCCAGAGATAAAAGTACTTTTTAGGGGCTTGTATTCAAGAGGCTTTTCCTTATATAAAATTTTGCTCTTTTCGTATGGTTGGCCTTGACGATCAAAGCAGCGAAAAACAAGCTTGAGGCGCTATGCATGTGGCCTAGAACAGCTTTTTTGTTGGAAGTGTATATGTTGTAGTTTTCTTTTATTCTTGTGTATAGTAATTTATGGTAATGAGTACAAAGAAAAGGGAAGTATAAATTGAACCAAAAAGAATAAAATGAACCACAACATATATGTCTGTAATTCGTTGGTATGAGCGTTGTTTGTGCCGTTCATATTCAAGCTCATTGTTTTAATTTTAGTTATACACTGGTTTAGTGGATATGTCAAAGTACAATGGAGCCAAATATTCCAAAGTTGAAGACGAAGGAGCAGAGGCTGGTGTAAATGACGATCCCGCTACGGATAAACCAAAGAAGAAACAGTCAGCTAAAAGAAAGTGGAAGAGTGTTCGAGTAGAAGCTGGCGCAAAAGACGAACCAGTTATGGATGAACCAAAGAAGAAACCGTTTGCTGAAAGGAAGTGGCAATGTGTTCGAGCAGAGGCTGGCGCAAAAGACGAACCAGTTATGGATGAACCAAAGAAGAAACCGTTTGCTGAAAGGAAGTGGCACAGTGTTGGAGCAGAGGCTGGCGCAAAAGACGAACCAGTTACGGATGAACCAAAGAAGAAACCGTTTGCTGAAAGGAAGTGGCACAGTGTTGGAGCAGAGGCTGGCGCAAAAGACGGACCAGTTATGGATGAACCAAAGAAGAAACCGTTTGCTGAAAGGAAGTGGCACAGTGTTGGAGCAGAGGCTGGCGCAAAAGACGAACCAGTTATGGATGAACCAAAGAAGAAACCCTTTGCTGAAAGGAAGTGGCACAGTGTTCGAGCAGAGGCTGGCGCAAAAGACGAACCAGTTATGGATGAACCAAAGAAGAAATGGTCAGCTGAAAGGAAAAGGGAGAGTGTTCGAGGAGCTGCTGGTGCAAAAGATGAACCACTCATGTATGGATCAAAGAAAAAACGATCAGCTGAAAGGAAGTGGGAGAGTGTTCGAGCAGAGGCTGGCGCAAAAGTAGCAGTTACGGATGAACCAAAGAAGAAACGGTCAGGTGAAAGGAAATAGCACAGTGTTCGAGAAGAGGCTGAAAAACTATAATGCATAAAGGGTTTTTGTAATTCCCCAGGCGGTTGATAGATAGATAATGGTTAAAGTGATATTTCAGCCAGGGCTAAGTCAGGCAAAATCGCCTCCTAGTATTAGTAAGTGGACAAATATTAAACAGCACAACAATTATGTAGTTAAGAGAGATGATGCTATTTCCCCAGGATAATTAAGCATGATAAAGCTGCTTATAGTAACTAGCGGTAGAAAGTGGGGGTAGCATTCGAACATTAGAACACATAGAAGGCCGAACGGGGTAATCTTCCATTGCCTACAAAGAAAATATATGATAAAGGTAGCTGATAAAGGTTACAAGCATTAGAATCAGTAATCAATTAATATTATAACTGGCCAATCACTTCAAGCCTAAAAACCCAACGAGCCAATCAGCTGTTAATCGACCAAAATACTTCACATGGCGGCAAACGAGCATAAACTAGTTCATATGCATTCAGTTTGTTGCTGGAGGTGACAAGGGTAGTATTGATCTGATCTCAGTTGGAATATAGTTTACTCCTACGGGCCTTGTTTCTCATGCATGGTAGCACGGGCTGCCGTAAGTTCACGCAAGTTTAGTAGCAGAAGTCTTTATTTAATGATACAAAAATATTTACCCGCATACAAACGTTCAAGGTTATAACTAAGTTAAGGAACAAAAGTGATCTAAGAACTAGAAAGATACAAAAAGAGCTATATATTATGATTAAATTAAGTTAAATAGACCTCTATTTATAATTAAGTGGTACCGTGTTACAAATATTCTAGTTGTAGGCGTTTCAGCCTACTTGCGTAAACCAGAAGTAAGGCCAGGAAGAAATTGTAAATAGGCAGTAAAACCGTGATGAATTTCGATACTAATAATTCATGTTAAGGAAAGTGACATAATAAAGTGCATTCGAATCGTTTTTGCTGTCGAGTGAGGAAGATAGTGCTTCGTAATTTTTTTTCTCGTAATTTTCTATTAACCTGACTTTCCCATTCAGTTTTCATAAAGTGGCTAGTTAAATCAGGATCGACGAAATGAACTTGAATAATTTTGCGATGAAGAATATTAAGTACATTTTCGTAAGAGAAACTTCTAAGACTTAAATAAAATTATTAAAATCCCAGCAACTGCTGTAATGTGATTTTAGTAATACTCCTCGACGGAAGCCAACAACCGAATACAGGCTTTTGGCTGCATCTTCCTCGGGAAAAGAGAGGATTAATGAATAATTCGCTCTGGAATACTGTCCGAGATGGATCTAAGCTTCTACTAGGCATTACAAAAGTTTAAAAGGAATTAGTTACCTCAAGTTTCTTAGATTCGTTTAAATTCAACCTATTTTTCACGTACAGCTTTTTTAGTTTAGGGTCGTAACGAGGTATATTTTCCCATCGTTGATCCCAGTTTTGGGGGCAAAATTTTGATCCCTGATCCCAAAAACGTGGTAAAGTCTGATCCCTGACCCCACTAAAATTTTCTGATCCCATGAAGCAATTGGTTAGCGTTCG
>JAEMWC010000012.1:0-7500 GCA_016490735.1 Pachyseris speciosa | reverse complement strand
TGGTTCTCAAGGATTTAACGGGAATATGAAAAACAAACATGATTTGCTCCTCATGTTTACTGTAAGTATATTATTGAATCAATTTTAAATGTATATACTTACAGTAATATAAAGTAGTAACATGATTATAGATTCAAGTTCCCGTTAGTTCCTTGAAATCCAAATCTTCCGCCTATCTATTAAAAGTTTGTCTGACTTGGAACTTGCAGAGTCATGCAATGGATTGTGTCTAATACATTATAAGCAACACAAACTTCTACTATTAAGGCGGAAGACATGGTTCTCAAGGATTTAACGGGAATATGAAAAACAAACATGATTTACTTGTCATGTTTACTGTAACTATATTATTGAATTAATTTTAAATGTATAATACTTACAGTAATATAAAGTAGTAACATGATTATAGATTTAAGTTCCCGTTAGTTCCTTGAAATCCAAATCTTCTGCCTATCTATTAAAAGTTTGTCTGACTTGGAACTTGCAGTGTCATGCAATGGATTGTGTGTAATACATTATAAGCAACACAAACGTCTGCTATTAAGACGGAAGACATGGTTCTCAAGCATTTAACGGGAATATGAAAAACAAAACAAAAAACGATGAGTTACTTCTCATGTTTATTGTAAGAATATTATTGAATTAATTTTAAATGTATAATACTTACAGTAATATAAAGTAGTAACATGATTATAGATTCAAGTTCCCGTTAGTTCCTTGAAATCCAAATCTTCCGCCTATCTATTAAAAGTTTGTCTGACTTGGAACTTGCAGTGTCATGCAATGGATTGTGTGTAATACATTGTAAGCAACACAGACTTCTACTATTAAGGCGGAAGACATGGTTCTCAAGGATTTAACGGGAATATGAAAAACAAACATGATTTGCTTCTCATGTTTACTGTAAGTATATTATTGAATCAATTTTAAATGTATATACTTACAGTAATATAAAGTAGTAACATGATTATAGATTCAAGTTCCCGTTAGTTCCTTGAAATCCAAATCTTCCGCCTATCTATTAAAAGTTTGTCTGACTTGGAACTTGCAGAGTCATGCAATGGATTGTGTCTAATACATTATAAGCAACACAAACTTCTACTATTAAGGCGGAAGACATGGTTCTCAACGATTTAACGGGAATATGAAAAACAAACATGATTTACTTGTCATGTTTACTGTAACTATATTATTGAATTAATTTTAAATGTATAATACTTACAGTAATATAAAGTAGTAACATGATTATAGATTTAAGTTCCCGTTAGTTCCTTGAAATCCAAATCTTCCGCCTATCTATTAAAAGTTTGTCTGACTTGGAACTTGCAGTGTCGTGCAATGGATTGTGTGTAATACATTATAAGCAACACAAACGTCTGCTATTAAGACGGAAGACATGGTTCTCAAGCATTTAACGGGAATATGAAAAACAAAACAAAAAACGATGAGTTACTTCTCATGTTTATTGTAAGAATATTATTGAATTAATTTTAAATGTATAATACTTACAGTAATATAAAGTAGTAACATGATTATAGATTCAAGTTCCCGTTAGTTCCTTGAAATCCAAATCTTCCGCCTATCTATTAAAAGTTTGTCTGACTTGGAACTTGCAGTGTCATGCAATGGATTGTGTGTAATACATTGTAAGCAACACAGACTTCTACTATTAAGGCGGAAGACATGGTTCTCAAGGATTTAACGGGAATATGAAAAACAAACATGATTTGCTTCTCATGTTTACTGTAAGTTTATTATTGAATCAATTTTAAATGTATATACTTACAGTAATATAAAGTAGTAACATGATTATAGATTCAAGTTCCCGTTAGTTCCTTGAAATCCAAATCTTCCGCCTATCTATTAAAAGTTTGTCTGACTTGGAACTTGCAGAGTCATGCAATGGATTGTGTGTAATACATTATAAGCAACACAGACTTCTACTATTAAGGCGGAAGACATGGTTCTCAAGGATTTAACGGGAATATGAAAAACAAACATGATTTGCTTCTCATGTTTACTGTAAGTATATTATTGAATCAATTTTAAATGTATATACTTACAGTAATATAAAGTAATAACATGATTATAGATTCAAGTTCCCGTTAGTTCCTTGAAATCCAAATCTTCTGCCTATCTATTAAAAGTTTGTCTGACTTGGAACTTGCAGAGTCATGCAATGGATTGTGTGTAATACATTATAAGCAACACAAACTTCTACTATTAAGGCGGAAGACATGGTTCTCAAGGATTTAACGGGAATATGAAAAACAAACATGATTTACTTCTCATGTTTACTGTAACTATATTATTGAATTAATTTTAAATGTTGAATACTTACAGTAAGATAAAGGAGTAACATGATTATGGATTCAAGTTCCAAATCTTCCGCCTATCTATGAAAAGTTTGTCTGACTTGGAACTTGCAGTGTCATGCCATGGATTGTGTGTAATACATTATAAGCAACACAAACTTCTACTACTAAGGCGGAAGGCGTGGATCTGACGGGAGTATGAATAAGTGATCAGACTTAACACAACATGCAAATTTGTGGCTACTGACATGGATTTTACAAGACAATGTATGTAATATCAAGTTTATTGTGTTGTCCAACTCTCATCAACGCTGCTTTGTGTGCAATTGTTTTCGGTTTCTTCTGGTAACATAATCAAGGAGGACGCGACACTGCTGGTTGTTTTCAAGTCTAATCAGCACCGTTTGCCATTTCACAGGTCTGCACATACATTGAGATGCATGACAAAAAAAAACCCCAAACAACACGCAAAAACTATAAGCTGTCAAAATTGACAATTGCTCTGGGACAACTCAACACCGAAATGTACCCGCTTTAGCAAATTACTGCGACAAGTGACCGCAAGTTGCTTGTCCAACTCTCATCAACGCTGCTTTGTGTGCAATTGTTTTCGGTTTCTTCTGGTAACATAATCAAGGAGGACGCGACACTGCTGGTTGTTTTCAAGTCTAATCAGCACCTTTTCCATTTCACAGGTCTGCACATACATTGAGATGCATGACAAAAAAAATCCCAAACAACACGCAAAAACTATAAGCTGTCAAATTTGACAATTGCTCTGGGACAAATCAACACCGAAATGTACCCGCTTTAGCAAATTACTGCGACAAGTGACCGCAAGTTGCAAATCGTTCGTAATGGCGAATTTACATCATTATGGCATATTGCAATTAGCTCACCATAGTGAGAGCAACTGTAGGTCAGGATCTCTAAAGCAGAGAAGGTGTTATGAAGCAGATATGCAGTCCTTTTAAGGCAAAATTATGGATCATTTCGTGATATTCATATATCCATGTTCACTTTGCAAGTACCAGTGGTCTATATAAGAAGCAAGCTTTGGCTTCATTTCTGTCCAGTGCCAATTGTGTTGAGGATGCGGCGAGCAAAACAGCCAAGCAAGCAGTTAAACAGTGAGTCAATTCGTGGGGCCGCTTTATGTTACATGAGTCCAGTTGTTGCTGGCCAGTGTAGCATTATATGTGCAAAATGCGTATTCAACGTCAAAGAAAAAGACCTTTCAATATCTTGGAATGACATCTGCAAGAAGCGGGATCTGTGCGATAGAGAAATTTCAGGTTCGACTCAGCTCTTGTGCTTTTCTCTTGAAACTAAACTTCATTACCTTGAAAAAAATTTGATTGAATTTCCTCAGGTATACCAAACGCGGCATTCTTCTTTAGTGCCATAGCAACACAAGAGAAAAAGAAAGGCAGTTTTGAGGAAAGTGGTGACAGCGATGACGATGGAGAAAAGACGCCTGTACCAAGCACACAATCTCAGCAAATGGTTAATGGCAACCCGACACTTGTAAACAAATCGCTTTGGCCTGCAATTAACTATTGGTTAGCGCTGACTACACCTAATGGTGCTCCGGCAAATCCACTGATCGTCCACAGAGCACTGCTGAAATGTGGAGTTGCAGTCACAGCTAATCAGGTATCATCTGCACGAACGATAAATGCAAAGACACACACATGTCACGCGCCATTTCAGCACGATACTCATATTTATTATGTTTTTTTGTAAATATTTTTTTCAGGTACAGTTTCAAGATGGAAAAATGTCCATGGCTATCAAGGAATTATACAAAACGTTAAAAGACCACAAGAACCCCTTCATGCAGGAACTTGTAACAGCGTCGTACCAGTACAGCTTTTATGAAGAGTATCGAAGTCTCAGAGCCATGTCTCCTCTCTCTTCTCAAGAGCTAGAAGACTGTGGAAGAGAAAACGTCGTGCGCGTTACACTCATTAACCCCAGCTTCCAGCAATCTCTAACAAAGGCACTAGAGAAGATGATCGAAGCCAAACTACAGATCGACAAGTTTGGTTTCAACAGCTGCAACACAACGAAGATGACGGGAGAAAAACGACTTTCTGACAAGCTGACCATCTTAGTAAACGACATAACGATTGCAATGCAGCAACTCGAATATGCCAGTTACCGAGGCAAGATTTACAAGCGCGACCCAAAGGCGAAGTTCACTTACTCATTTAAGTGCGAGGCCAGACCATTTATCAACACTCTCGCGACGAACGAGCATTTCAAGTCGAGGCTCATCCGAGATATGAAAAAGGTGATTGAGCTGCTATCAGATCCTCATTGTGAGCTATTCCAACCGTTGACGATCAACTACGATCTCATTGAAGTTAATGGCGGTATTTGCTGGTCCATAAAGAATCGTGCCTTTGTACAGAGCCCAATTAATGCCAACGACATTGGAAAAATATCACCCAGGGCATTTTGCGCATACGATTCCACCAAGGATCCAGATCCTAAGTACTTCAAAGAGATCCTGGAAAACAGTTTGTCCCCAGACGAGGTGGCCAACTTTTGTGACGACTTCCTAAAGCTACTAAACTACAGTAAGAAGCAGCACAAAGACAAGGTACCTTGCCTTGTGGGCGAAGCAAACAGTGGCAAGACAAGTTTGTTTTTTCCAATCCAGGGATTGATACACCATGGCAATATCGCAACAGTGACCAAACAAAGAGCCTTTAATAAAGCGATGATCACGTCATTTACTGAAGTGATCTTCATTGATGAAGCCAGTGAGAGCACCCTGGACATTGCTGATTGGAAGGTCTTGACGCAGGGGGGGTACTCTGCACATGATGTAAAGTACCAGACCGCAAAAGCCTTTCTCAACAAGTGCCCCATGTTAATCACCGCCCAACAAAAGCTGCAGTTTGGTCCAACAAACCAACCGGCCATGGAGAAACGACTGCGCACTTACGTGTTCAAGACTCTCCCAAATCCTAAGAAAAGTGCCGCAGCATGGCTGAAGAAACACGCCATGGATTGTGTGGTGTGGGCTACGGAAAAGGCAAAAGATTGTCAAGGCGACAGCGAGAGCGATGAGAATGATGAAGACGACACAGGCAGTGAAGGTGAAGAAGGAATCCTGCAAGACAAGGAAAAAGAGGAACTCAGATGTCTCACGCTGGCCAGTTCCCTCGTCGAGGAGACCGCTTCTAGCTCAGTCACGAATGTTCCACAAGACCCTGAAAGTGTTTCCACGTCCGACGACGTCCTGGATGCATTGAAGGATTCCGTGCGTCGATCGTATCCGGGCAGTTTACAGCGCAGGCAGCTTGAGCACATACTCAATGAAGAACAGAGAAAGCGAACCAGGCAAGAAGACGGAAGACGAAAGCAGCACGAAATGCAAAAACAAGCCTTGCTAGACAAGGGAATAAGTGTGGAGAGCGTGGAGATGTTGCCACTTGATCCATATGAAGAGATGCCAAGCCCACTTCAGAGGGAAGTAGACAACTACTGCAGAGATAAGACAGCGAGAGAGGAAGAAGAGCGCCGCGAGAAGGCAGCTCGAGTGTACGAAGGTTCCTGGCTGCTGAGGACCGAGCGAGAGTTGTACGATTGTGCTAGGCGTCTTCACGGCAACCTCGATGAGAATATGAGAGCGTCTATGAATGCCCTCCTCGAAGTGCTGCAGGACAAGCTCAAAAACCACCACAGTAACCTCGGCACCCTCAGGTCTAAGGAAGCGTTGGCCGAACGGAAGCGAGTCTGCAGACTGCTTGGCCTTCTCAGAGAAGAAGACGAAAACCAGGTGAAAACCTTGACGGAGCCCCTCCCGCTTGCGGACGTGGAAATTACTTCAGCGAGGAAGAAAGAGAGGACGAAGACCAAGATTTGTTCATAACGCCAAGAACGCCGTCTTACGTTCCACGACCAAACGACGTAGATCAGTACTGGTCACAGTCGCCGTGCTCTATCACAGCATCTCCAGCACCTGAAGCTACTCTCGTTCCGAGCAGTGCACTGTCGCCTGTGCAGGCTGCCCCTGCAAACGTCCACGATCTCGCCATCTCAGAGGAGTTGCTTCGAAGCTGTACGACGAAGAGGCGCAAAGACCTTCCGCTCAGCCAAGATCGGACCAAGAGAAGAAAGCCCAATACGCTGCTCAACTACTTCGGCGCAAGCCAAAAGTAAAACTGACCAGACCATTCTCAGACTGTCGCTTCAATCGTGCATACATAATATATTACATTCATTAAACTCACGTTTTAATTTGTAAGAGAAACATCATTATAGTTCTGTGGCAGTTCAGTTCAATGAATGACAAGCATTTTGCTTAATCAATGACTGTTGTTGGTTTTACTTTAACGAGGAAGCACGACAAGCTTTCTTAGTAGTAGATATGCCAAAAACAACTTATCTCGGCGTTTAGAAAAGTGTTCAGTTCAGGTGCATGACCCTGGTGAAAATTTGAGTCCGCCCTTTTCTTTAGAGAGTCTGCCGTTCTGCCCTCTTGAAACGTGTACTCGGGATCTCTCAAAATAGCGGTCCATTGTCCAAATCCGTGCTTAGCAATCCCTTCCTTGAGAAACTCGTCCTCGTATGCTGTAAATTTCAACGCCCGGCGCTGACTTCTTTGGATTCGCAATGGGTTTGTCGGTGGGGCATTCCTCTCAGGGGGCACTACGCTTTTCGATTCTGCGCTTTCAGCCAGTGCCGCAGAACTTGACGTTGAATCGCGAAATCTCGTATTCACCTCCTTATCCAGTTCGGAGCCTTTAGCACCTTGTAGCTTTTGCAGACACTCGTGAGCCTTCGCAGCAACTTCGCGCGACCTCTGCTTTTGATAGTGAACTTTGGCGACGACTGAGCTGTGTTTCTGATCTTCCGACAAAATCCTTTGCTCTTTGCTAGTGAGCTGATTGAGGCTTTGCGTTTCGACGATTTGGCGATAGCGCGTCGGGTGAATGTACTTTCCGATTGCGTCAAAGACTAGTTTGCTCATGACATCGCCCAATTTGCTGTGTTGGCCCCCATTTCTCGTCACCAGAACGAACTCGCACTGGGGTTTCAGCAATGGTCTTACGAAATCGATGTAGCCATCGAACACCTGCATGCTTGCGTCGGTCAGAATCAACGAGTCAAATCCGTACTTGCCAGCAGTCTTGAACTTTTTCTGGTCGATAAATCCCCCGTTCTCCTA
>JAEMWC010000011.1:2595000-2641223 GCA_016490735.1 Pachyseris speciosa | reverse complement strand
GTTGATGAGAATTTAAAACAGCCGTCAAAAAACGTTGGGAAACTATTCATTGACAAGCAGGTGGCTCAAAATTTAAAGACGCCACTTTTAGCCAGCTGCCAGCACTTCAGGAGAAGTCTACCTTGTACTAAATGAAATTTTCAATGAGTATACCCAAGATGAAATTACACCCTCAGTTTCAGAGGGGGGTACAAAAAAATTTAAAATTGTTCTTAAAATTTAATTGTCCATCTGTTATCTGTTGGTCTTTCACTTTGCTTTTCTACAGCGGCCCAAAAGGGTCAATCACAAATCAATTTACCAAAACAAAAATCAGTTTCCCTTAACATGAAACAGTTTCTCAAAACAAAAACAATTTCCTGAACACAAGTCAGTTTACCATCATCATTCACTGAAACACCTGTAATAGGCTAATCACAGCAAGTGCACTGCACAAGATATTCAGCAATACCATATCACACTGCCTAATTCTTAGGAGCTATGAAAGCCATGTAATGCTACAAAAGGTATCAGGTCAATACCGTACCCCAATTACCATGCAAAACATCTGCCACAAATCTGCTAAGGTCTCAAAAAATTATGTTAACTCTACCAATAGTAAGGAAAACATTAAGTGTCTATATGCTCATGAGAGTGATGATGTTTGTAAAAATCTGTTTTCATCTTAACATAATACATGCCATTTTCCATTCCTTTCCCCCAAAACACTGGAGTAGTTTCTATTCGAGTCTTACTCTATAACCAAGGTAATCACCTATTTCAAAAGCATAATCTGAACTCACATCAACGTCAAAACGGCATCTGTATGCAAGAGAATGTCAGAGTATTGGGAAACTGATGTTGATTTGATAAATTGGTTTGTGATTTCGGCCTCCGTACTTTTCCACACAAAAGCAGCCTACAAGCCCAATGACCTTAACCACTTAAACTGGTCTTTCATGATTGCCATAATATAAGCGGATGGAGAGACAACCACGACTACAGGTAAATTATTTTAAACTGGATTTTCTCAGGCCATTTCAAGGTCTCTCGAAACTGAGCTGAGCTCATCTGAGACGCGACTTCGAGTAGATTGTAAGCAGTGGAAGATTCGATTTCGAAAGCAAAACAAAATTCAACGGCTGCGTTTCACTCGCGCGATCGGTAAACTTGCCTGGCCTGTGCAACAGAAATTCCATCGCCCCGAAAAGTTTCAGGAGCGGCCCACTGCCTGTGAGTAAACAAAAGCTCATACCAAACAACAACAATTGTGGCCGAGTTGTCAACAATCTGCAACAACTCTTCGCGTGAAGTTTACGATACCTGCGATCGGTCTTCATCTTGATTTTTCTAGTTCCTTACAAGTGATTTTTGCTTGAGTAGAAGTTGAATTTGTCTATATCTGGATTTTGTGGGCCTCTTTCCACCATAACTTTTCTCGAAGTGTCGATACAGCGATCGAAACTATGGCTGACAGCAGATTGGACGTTTGACCCTCGGTATAAGAAGTCACGAAAGGAGTGCGATATATAAGCTGCTCGCCGATTGGGCAGAAAAAAATTCCTTGCCAGAAAATTTCCGCCCAATCAGGAAACTGGATTTGAATAGCTTCTGGAACTAGTCCGATAAAGAAATGTTCCCAGGGGCTCTCCCGTCCGTCTTGTAAACTTTCGCTGGTCCTGAATCTTCGTCCCAACCCGACTCTCTGCCCCTGGGTCTCCGAGGATGTTACCAACTGAGCTATGAAGCTACTGACGTTGGGTATGGGTTCATATGTTCCCGTGAAAGAAATGAGTGTGAATGATATATGATTATCGTTAGATAAAGATGAAGCTTGTTATCCCTTTCAAATGCCGACGGAAATGAAAACTTAACACATCTTTTCACGGAAACGCTTATAATCAGTTTTGGTTAAAACTCCGTGCTGGCTTTCATTATCGAGATTTCCTGCCACTTTGCAAACTTTATTTACCTGAAGGTGAAAGATGTCAGTATTCAGTTAGGTGGCGTTTTGTTACCAAAACGATATTAACATTGATCACAGAAAAAAGGGCGTTTTGATGCTTACTTTGATCCAAATTTGTTAAGACCCACATGCAAAACCAATTATAAGTGTCTTAAGCCAAATGTATGAACGTCATCACACCCAATACGACATTAACAGAATCGGTTCTCTTGTTTTTGCTAATCAGGTTTGGTGGTTTTGTTTTCTTAAATTTCTGATAATTTCTATTACATTATAGGTCACTGCCTTTTTATCACCAGCGAAACTAATGAAATTTATTGTAATTGAAATGAGTGGAGTGCAATTTGGTCGGAAATAATCCCGGTGGGGTACTCCCAGAAAAATTGGGTGGGGTGTGCGGCCCGCTTCCTGAAACCCTTACCCTATTTCAGACCAAAATCTGCGATTTTCCCTACCCTATTTCAGACCTGACCAAAAATTCGATACCCTATTTCAGACCTATTTCACCTACATGGTTGGCGTAAACACAATTAAAAGACAAAAAAGAAGGGCTTTTGTTGATGGTCTTATCGCCTAATCATGAAGAAATAGCCTCTTCGAAAAAACATATCCAATTCAAGACTAGAGTGCACAAACCATACCCTATTTTAGACCAAACTGGTCAAAATCTATACCCTATTTCAGACCAAAACGGCTAAAAAACTATACCATTTGGGGCCACACATACCTATATAGCCTAAATAAGGGAGTACCCCACACTCGGGGAAATAATACGCGCGATTTCATAATCTTTTATGTATATGATTTCAGACCAAAATTGCACGACACGAAGTTCAGTTACCACTTAATTACACCTATTTTGAAACCACACAGTTTTTTTGTCACAGTTTTTTTGAAATTTGATTGGTTAGTCAGATTATTTCATTTTCATTTTGATGGGCTGATTATTTTGAACTGAGCAGGAGCACTAAGACGAGATCCAACCATCCATATAAGATACAAAACAAACTCGCAAAATTGAATTGCTATAAATATTCTTTCTTTGTTAAGATAATCAAGTCTTGGAACGATCTTCCAAGTAATGTAATTAATTGTCGTGATAGTCCAAATGTCAACAAGTTTAAACTAAAATTGAAGAATCCCATGAATATTTATTGAATGGACATTTTAATATACTTTTAATGATGTTTCTGTGACTTTTATATATTTTTATAATAACTAGTTTTCACATGTATGTATTTTTTTTATTTATTGCTAGGAGACCCTTGATATAGGGTTAACCTCTGGGTTTCCTTTTTCTAAATAACTATCCACGTTATTTCGAAATAAAGTATTGTTAAGAAAAGGATGTGATTTGGAGCAAAAAATAGTGAGATTCGTGAATAAATTGCACTGCTGAGAGCCGATCAGATTGCAAGCATCACCAGTCATCTCGAAATGGGTGGAATAACTCAGTTCATTAACTCATTCTTATTCGCCGTTTTGTACCTCTTTGTGTTTTTGTAATTCACGAGGGTTGGAGGTCAATGGGTTACCATCGAGATTCTGCCAGTCCACAACACCGAAAGCTCTATCTTTCTTGTCACGCTTGTCACGCTAGCTTTTGCTTGTTTGTAATTAAGACAACAGTTGAACTATAAATCGGTAAGTATTCGATTTATAAGTTTGTTTTTCGACAACCTTTTCCACTTCAAAAGCCGAGCCAAGTGCTTAAGAAATGCAAAACTAAATTTGACTGCTTAGTGTACGAAATGCTTTTTATAAGAGCTTTAAAGCCAAATCTCAACCTGCAATCAGACTCCATTCGTGCGAAAGTATTTTTATAATCTTCGCACCCTCTTATGTTAATTTTTTTTTTCGCGCCAAAATCGCTTTAAATGCTGTAATTTGCATGATCTCGTTTATATTTTCCTTGATAATGGAGTCATGACTACTCCGAAACGTCGGATTTTATCGTTCGTTTTTACAGTTTTATGTTTTAAGAAACCTCTTTTAATAATAATAACAATAATAATAATAACTGACATTTAATAATAATAATAATAATAACAATAATAATAATAATAATGATAATGATTGAAATATTTATACAGGATAACCACTTCAGTTGTACAACTGCTATGAATGTGGGCCCTGTCTAAATAATAAATAAGTTAATAAAAAAACACAATAAAGCTAAAAATAGAAGGTAACCTAAATGGTAAAATCAGAAGGATTCATGGAGCCTCGAAAGCCACAATAATACCTATCGTGATTGGTGCTCTTGGAAGCATATCGAAAAGTGCAAAGACCTGGTTTGGCAAGCTAGATGAACCTGACTTCCTTGAAAGTGTACAATTACCGGCCATTCTTGGAACTGCTCGCTTGTTGCGGATGGGCCCTTCCCGATTATGCTAGCATTTTTTTCGGCATAATTCGGCTTAAGCAGCATTTTTTGACAGTTATTCTCAAAAAGGAATTCTAGCATAATTCAGCATTTTCTGCCAATTTTATCTACATTATATTTTTGTTGTCAAAACCATAACTTTGCTTGCTTTTGGTGTTCTAACACTAAAGACCCTTAGGAAATTTTAGTTCTCCAAGCTTTCCACATACATGCTGTCTCTAAATTATAGTTGTGACTTAGAAAAACACCTAGCCTGTCAGCCGTTAGTTTGCACAGGTTGTACCCAGTCCTTGCTAAAAATTAAAGCAAGATGGCGTCAGCTACGTCATCGTCACGAAGTAACTTGCGGGTCACAGAAGGAGGTCACGAAGCAGAAAATAGGCCAGCTGCTGCTCAAATAGCTCGAGGGCGATCTTTGGAATCCACTGCTGGTTAATATATGCCATGAAACATATAGAGTCCGGTATTCTTCGAAGACAAGTTAACAATGAGCTAACGTTGTGTTATATAATACCAGACATATTTGAGCAACATAAACAAGTGTTACACAGGTGTAAAAAGAAACAGAAAGATGTTTTTCACTTTATTCAGTTATCGTAAAACACACGTGATACCTTATTTTTTCTTCAAAATAAAACAAAGCATTGAAAAATGAGCATAATTTGAGCATTTGTTGGACAAAAAACGTGCACTGCCGGCTAGGAGCACAAAATGCCAGTTTTAGTAGCATTATCGGGAACGGTCTAGTTGCGGAAAGTGTTGTGTCTCTAGTATGGGGAGTTGCTGCGACACAATCAGCATTACCCAGTAGAACACCCGACAACTGGAGAGAATATAATAACATAATAATAATAATAATAATAATAATAATAATAATAATAATACTTGCCTGTGTATTTCTAAAGCATTAATAATAATAATGATAATAATAATAATAATAATAATAATAATAATAATAATAATAAATTATGATGTGGTCGTGTCAAAATTAGGAACATTTAGAAAATTTACAAAAGTAGCAAACTATCAAAATTACAAAAGTAAACTAAGGATTGTGCTTATTAAGAAAGAAACCATAAATGGATCAAAATTTATAGAATTCTGTGTCCATTTTCTTAATTCATCTTTTAAAAATCTCCACGGAAGCAATTCCCCTCATTTGGTTGTTAAGTCGGTTCCATAGTATAGCACCGAATTATAGATTTCTTTGCAAAACCACTCCTAATTGGTCTTGGTGTATTAAAACACAGAGTAATGTCCGGAAAAGCGTAGACTATCTTTATCAGTGAAAAAGGAGAACACATATCTGGAAAAGTGAAAGCCCGCTCATGATATTTGGCCGGCATAATAAAGATTTCATGTTGTTTGTAGACGCACTTTGGAGCTAGTGCGCTGAGTATACGATAAATATGGATTTTTTGTGTTCCTCTTGGGTCATTTTTAAACTGCTTCAGTTTCACCGGGTAAATGTCCGTGGTCTAACCATTTAAAGTTTTAACAGGACTATTTGAAAACGCGTTCGGAAGACTACCTCTCTACTAGGTTTTTGAAACAAGTCTTTCCTTTAGAAAAATGCAAATGCAAATAAAATGAATAACAAATCTTCTGAGGAATCACTTTGAAAGAAGCAAGAGGTAATTTCTCTTCTTGCTCTAAATGACCCAAGTCGCAATAGGAATAGACATCCGTTGATTAAGCTTTCTTCCAGGCTTTTTGTCAAACCTGATGTCGCCTGATAATGTGATCAATGTAATTTAAAAAAGCTCATTCTGTGACACTGTGAAAACGTAATCTCATTTCACCCATTTTACGCTTAAGGCAAACTTTACCCTGGGTCCAATTTGTATTCAGTTGGATTTGGCTTTAAGTAGTGAAAAAGAGTAATTTTTAATTTTCTCCTTAAATCAACCGGCTCTTGTCTTTCTAAAATGTAGCTAAGATCGCCTTATGCTAGCTAAACGTATCATTAGGCAAATGTAAGCCAAGTATCAAAATGAAAATCGAAAAGCCACTTTTTATGTACCAAGCGAAAATAGTCTCCCTTAATCATCATCGGCACTAAAGTGTTCCTGTTACAAAATAAGGTAGAAGATCAATAAAATCGGGCCTATAAACCTGATGTTTTTGCACTCGGCATACCTACCGAAGCTACTGAATATGTTAAAAATCAAAAATAAATAATAATAAAAAGTAGCAAAAGAAGAGAACAAAAACCGGACTTTTCAACGAAAGATATCAACAATTAAATTCATTTGTAGCTGCATGTGTTGTTAAATCAGTGAAAAGTAAAATGATGTTAAATTAAGTGTAATGTCGGCATTTTTCTCTTCTGTAAAACACAGAAGTTATACATTGGTCGCACGCAAACAATTTTTGACCGATTAACAGTATGAATGGCCGCGAAAATTCTTATAATACTTCTAAGGCACATATACTATGGTACGCTCCTTTTTCGACTGCAAAGTGGTTTTTTGTTAAGAAAAAGCTACTTCTTCGTGCATGTTCCCTAATAAACAAACCTTAAAGCAAACAACACTGGAACGGAAACAATTAAAACGATAAAATGAGTTTCATTTAATAATATGAACTGGGTATCTCGCGTCTCTGTTTATTTCGATCTTCTGTAGTTGAACATTTATTGTAAGGGAAACAGACAGTAGCAACGTTAAGAAACAAGTTGTATTCGGCCAAGAGAGGACTGTCTTGATTCAGCATGTTCAACTAAACTATACAATCTAGAATAGTCAGAATCATTACATAATGGTTATTTGGTGATATTTTGCTTATGCTGCAAGACATGTTCGGGCTTTTTTCGGCCTATACTTGCTCTAAACAAGAGAAAAAGTTGTATTATTTCATCACTTGTCCGACCACAAGTTCAGGAGTGGAATTGCTTGTGACAACCATCGCCCCGTGGAGGAAAAGGAATTGCTGACACGGTTCGCTTATTATATTAACGAAAACATGCAAAAAAAAAAAAAAAAAAAAGGTGTAAAGTCACAATTCATAGAGGTTAAAAAGACGTAGGGTAAAATTTACTTGTAACAAAAACTATAAGATTTTCTGCTTTGAAAAAGTTTCGGAAGGAAAAAAAGAACGCATGGCAACCTATCTATAAAGAAAAATTGAACCGGTGTTTTTTGTATAATTTATTCCTAAAGTTAATAACAATATTTGCACAGCATATTTGTCGACATTTTTACGTAACTGACTACAAACGTTTTCAAAGTTAAGGCAAAATCGGAAGCAAAGTATATTTGTTTGAAGTGATAGTTTTTGTAAATAAAAAATCAGGTCATCTTATAATGACTTTAAACAGAGTTAAAATCTTTATCCAGTGGTTTTGTAGAGCTCTCGAACAGCGTGTTCAATTTCAAGGGGAAACGCCAAATCTGCGGAAACGAAATCACGAGAAAATATTAAAACTGAACTAAAACGGGACCTCACTGAAACATTTTCTGAAAGACGGCATCATAAAGAGAGCACGCAAACCAATCACTTTACACTGAGCTCCATATCCTAGTCAAACAAGAGTAAGAACAGACTGGAGAGACTTCCACTGTTTAATGGGACGCCGTCATTGTCTAATCCCAATAAAATATACCCGACAACAATGAGCTTGGAATATTACTTTATTCCTTTCAGCTACCAGTATTTTTTATTGTCCGGACGTTTCATTAACAGAAATAAGAGTGCAAATATTAATCATTTAAAAGCATCAGATTTGAATTTATCAGTCCATTTATTTATTTCGTTTTATTCTTTTAACTTTGACGCAGGATTAACATTCAATAAAGAAGTGTAATGTTTTTCCTTACTACGTTTGGAAAATTTGCATGACAAGGCGTTGTATTTTTTCAAGCCTGACTTTTTTGTTTTCTTTTTGTTGCTGTATTGACCACGAATTTGGAAATTTGTCACCCACGCGTACTGGACATGTTCAAAAATGACAAATAAAATAAAATAAAATAAAATAAAATAAAATAAAATAAAATAAAATGAAATGAAGTGAAAGAAAAATAACACTTTCCAAGGAGAATTAGAGTACGTAAAATCTTAACCTCCCCCCTCCTTTATTTTTTAGGAAATTTCTCCTCCTCAATCCATGCACTCATGAGGAAGATTGTTGCTGCTATGATGACGTGTGACATTGAAGCAGCTTAGTCGGGATGATTCTTTCCACTTCAAACGTGGAATAAAATGTTCGACATTTTTTTTGTGATCAATATAATCTCATTTCCGCAGTCTTTGAAAACGCGGAAATTTACAGAATATGTCATATTAGAAAAATAATTTATTACAAATGGCATCATTCTGAATATACCACTTTTGATGACCTTGAATCTGACGGCGGCGTAAATTAGACGACATTTGTACACTTTTCCGGTGGGTTCTACAGGTATTAATATAACTCAAGCCAAACCTCATTACTTAAGCCATTACTTCGTTGGAAGAACATGCTAAGCTCCTGCTAAAGCTATCCATAAAAACAGATTAAGCCGCCCGTGAATTTATCCATGCCTTGCAAGTAGAGGTTATTCCGTGCTGTTTCATTTTGGAAAACAAGGTGATGTTTTGTTTCTTTTTATAAATTTGCAACTGTTTTGTTTTTGTTTTTGCGAGTTTAGTTTTAGACTGGGCTAGATATGTTTTCGAGGGCTCGTAGCGGTGAAGCTGGTTGTATTAAGGCGTGCAACCTAGAAACAAAACGGACAACCTCATTCGAGCCTCTCCTTATGGCATTCCTTTACCAAGTCAGAGCTATCTCATCATTAGCCTGGTGTTTCCTTGAATGAACGTTCTGCGTAACGTATTCGAGTTCCAACGTGGGGAGTTTGAAAGACGCCATTCATTATTAAGAGCTTTTTAAACCTTTTGGACGAGGAATATTTTCACACCCAAAACTATTTGATATATTCGAAGTCCCCACCCTCATAAATCAAGTGTAAAGGCAAATTGATAATATTAAAAGAGCCTGTATTCTGAGTATAGTCTGCCGAACAATCTTTTAGGCAAAATTCAATTGCGTTCAAATACAAATTCATGCGATCAAATTGGGCGTTTTTTATTGCGCTTATTTCTCTCTGTCAACTCTCCTCATTTTCGGGACAGAGAATCGAATCTAATCTCTGATTTCGGTTGAGAGAAATTTCGTTATTCCGTATAGTTACTCAGTAATTTACAAGTGTTTTTGATGATTAGAAAAAGCAAAGACACCCACAGAAACTGACGTCAATGAAAGTTTATGAATGAATTAATGAAATACGCCGACACTTACCTTTAAGTCCGGCTCCCTGACACGATCATCACAGATAGGAAGTAAAAATGGGTTTCCAAACTTACTACAATAAAACGTGATTGTTATAAATCCTGACAAATGACACCTATAAATTTGTCTGACATTTTTAAAACGACCTCTCAATAAGTGAAATCTGTTTTCTATGCCAGGATTGTCATGTCAATATAATGCATTTCACTTTGCTATTACTTTCCACGGTAACAGCCCGCTCGCCGATATATTTGCTATTTATTACAAACAAAAACACACGATGCAACCAAAGTGGACCAAAGTTTTTATTATGCAAACCTCTGATAAAAAGCCAATTCAGAACAAGCTGTTTCTTGTCTAAAGAAAAAAGTGTAAGGAACGAAACCATCCAAATCTAATTCACGTTTTCTTTTTTAACATTTCTCACAGGAAACGAATGAATAACTCCATCTCTAGCAAGGACCCACAGAGCATGTCTAATAACACTGCTGAGATGATGCCACAAGCCACCTCGATTCTGGTTTGCCAGACGGTCGCTACCGCATTGTTAATGATAGCGTCCTTGCTTGGAAACACACTGGTGATTTGCGTCGTCTTGCAAAGTCTCCGCATGCGCACTGTCACCAATTACCTCATCGTGAACATGGCATGCGCAGACATGCTCTATACACTCGTTGCCATGCCTCCCTTGTTTGTCATGATTTTTAAAGAATACAACTGGGCGATGGCAAATCGCGGACGCGGAATTTTCTTTTGCCAGGTCGTCAATTTCGCCCAATACGTACTCGTTCCTGTTTCTATTCTTACCCTGTCGGCCATCGCGTTTGATCGTTTCTTCGCCATTTTGATGCCCATTAAGCGCATAATCAACAAATGTGTCTTCAACTGGCTCTTATTGGCCATCTGGGTGGTGTCAATTGCCGTGGCAGCTCCGATGTTATACTCTTTACACATAACTGAAAACGACTTCGGAGAATTGAGTTGCGAAGAAAACTGGGCGCCGACTTTTGATAACGAAACGGCGGCTAGAATTTACACGTTGGTGTCGTTTTCAGTTGTTTTTTGCCTTCCGTTGTGCATAATAACTGTGTTGTACACAATTATTTGTCGACATCTTTGGTTCACGAAGCTGCCTGGTGAAACAGAACGAGAAGATTCAAAGAATTTATCCAGACACCGAAAGTCACGCAAGAAAGTTGTGAAAATGCTCATTGCAGTAGTCGTGGTGTTTCTCATATCGTGGTTGCCGCTACGGGTCGCTAATTTCCTGTATTACTATCACAACACTATCATTTCCGAGCCACTTTACTTCACGTGCGAGTTCCTCATGCGCGCCAGCTGTGCTCTCAATCCAGCGGTTTACGCCATCTTCAGTGAAAACTACCGCCAGGGATTTAAGCGAGTCCTGGTCAGATGTAGCTGCGGAAGCCTACAGAATTTCTATGCCAAGAGGGGAAGCTGTTCGTCTTCACGCCATCAGACTGCTCCTTCATTTTTCAGGAGCGAACATGGTTTGTCGAAACGAAGCGTCCACAAGAAAAGTTATCAGGACACAGAAGACGAAGAAGATCATCGGTGTTGATAAGACAAAGCAGGAAACAAGGAAGAATTGGTACAGCTCTAGTGACTTCGGCTGTTCGAAAGTCAATTAACGCATACCTATCATTAAAAGCCTACTGAAGTTTCATCTTGTACCTTGAGAATATTTTTTAAAACATTTTTTTATACTCAGGGTAATGTTTAGTTTAAGTCGAAACTTAAGGGAATTTTTTTCACTTAATAGTAATTAAACTGGGACTGATCAAAGTTTACGTTAACCTGGGCTTAGTTTAATCATACTTTGGACAACTGGGCCCTATACTCTTGTTCCCTTACAACCCGGGGCCCCTCTGGCCTTACCATCCTTATTTAAATATCAAAAATTTAAATACGTCAGTCAAGAAGAAATTACTTGTCTTGGTCAATAGCCATATACTTTTACCCTCTGGGATCCAAATTGCAATGGCAAATCCAAAATTAGAATAACCTCTGTCTTAGCCATCATTCTATTGAGATTCTTAGTTAAGCAATTGTTTGATTGCGTGTGATTATATTGTCATTTAAGAGGAGACACCTCGAGTATGCAAATAAGACATAACTGACGAATTATAATGATAAAAGAAGAAGAAGAAGAAGAAGAAGAAGAAAAACAAACAAACAAAAAAACAAACAAACAAACAAACAAACACGCATCCGACTATACTGGATGCATGATTAGAATTTAAAGGCTACCATCCATACTAAATGTAAACGCTATTAGTAAAATCGATATCTTCTCAATAAGTGATACCCTCGTTAAACAAAGTCGATTTATTTATTTATTTATTTTTATAAGTATTGTTACAACGTACATTCATTTCCGAGTCTGGATTGTCTCTTATATGTGATCTATTAATATAAGTCTAAATACCAGTCTTATATGGTTAAATGTTATAATTTAGCTTCTTACATTTTGCAGCTTGGTGTACACGAAGTAATTTGAGATTAGAGAGCCGCTAAGTAACTTAATAAAGTGTATAACTACTTAAAATGCTTTAAAAGGATTTGGAATTTTCAATTAGATTTTCCTGAATGCTGTTGTAGATTGTTTCAAAGTCTCAGGCTTTGAAATAGCATTGTGAATTGTATGGTATTGCTGAGTCCTAAAGCACTCGGCGGTTCTTGTACTGAACCCGGACGTTAGTAGTGTAGTGTGTTTGGCTGCTCAGTGTTGTAAAAATGCACTCGAAGGATCAATGAATGGAGGCAATATATTCATGTTTCAGCTTGAACTGGCATTGACTTTAAAGATGATATACAGAATATTTCAGTTGTTGACAAATAAGAGATTTACTTAGTGCCTTGGTGACACTGTGATTGGAATCAATGTGAGAGAACTGAAGAAAGAGTTCAATTCCAGCGGTATTTCTCCTTATTAGCATGTACTGTTTATTTGGGGGTGTCCAAACGAAATATTTTACGTTGAGGCAAATATATGCCTACTATACCTCAATTCCTTTTGTCGTTTTGCCTGTAATCAGTAACAACGTTGTTAAAAAGTCGAAAAGGCTTAAAATAAAAATTGCTGCACCCGAATCTTCTTATTTGCAGTCTAGGAAGGAATTTTATTGGAGCTTTATTTTGACTGGCAAATTAAAATTCAGCCTTTTTGATTTCGACGTACTGAAGTCTTTCCTTGTGGTCAATTCGGAAATCAGTTTGATTCCAATCACCAAATCCAAATCCAAAACAAGTCCGTTTCCAACATTCGTGCTCAGTACTAGGGATCTGAATGCCAGATTTCTCAACAAAAAGCACCCTCAGTTGATGCAATGAAGAACTGAGCTACCCAGATAATCGGAAGTTTATCTTGTTCTTGTCGGATAGGATCAAGATCGGCCGGAGGGTGAACGTTGTTGGCCAATTTCGACCGGAACCCGAAATCTCCCAACAAAAGTGTCCTCAGACACTCAGGCAACGAACAGTCATGTACGGTGCGATTTCAATCAGCTCATTCGGTTACAAGTTAGATTTTTTATCCAAAAACAACGAACGAACAACGAACGGACCTCTACTTATTATTATTTCCATAATAAGAATGCAATCTCCCCTGCATGGCGCGCGTTTCTGGAAACTCCCGGAAACGTTTCAGGTAAGTAAAACTATTTTACGTACACTACGTTCATCACCAGAAATTCTATTTCTAATATTTTAAATAACTTTTTAATACAGCACGCTATAAATTTGAGAAATATATTGGAATAGTTTGCACAGAAAGCTATTACCAATCGACAGAAAACCGACCTGAAAAATACTTCCCGGGCCCGAAATGTTTTCCGGAGCTTTGAGAAACGCACGCCTGGAGACTGGGTCTGACTTTCCTCCATTCCTCCTTTATTTGATAAGAAGAAAATACGGCCAGGAATAGAATTTTTAAATTTAACACTGAATCATTAAACATCTCCCTTGCATGCTACCTTGATTTCTTAAGAGATTCAAAGCCATTCAAACACATCATAAAGGATTCCCTCCTTTGAATTTAAAGTGCTAGCAGGGCAGCCTGAACCGTTAGGAAGCATTCAATCGCATTTCCATTAAGTGTTTTACACTTTGTTTCTCTGTGAAGGTCTCACAATCTTCGATCAACAGTGTCATATATAAAATATGAATCCTGGAGAAAATGACTTAACAGTTGATTTTACAACCGCAATCCTCAGAGCTATAAAACGAAGTATGAATTTTACCGTTTTGGGACACTTTATGCAAATCACTGCAGTTGCACAGAGGCAGTTCGCCGAGTATCGAGCTCGTGTCCTCGCAAGCATTCACAGTAAACGACCTGTTCTGAGTCAACAAACCCACCACTAAGTAAATATAATTTATTTTAAACTGACAAGTGGAACTTGATTTTTTTTCACTGGGCTAACAACAGAGTTCAAGAGCAAGCAGTTTTAGTAGAACATTTCCTGTACAGGCCACTAAATAGAGACCGGTTCAAAAGTTAATGACCGAAACTTGCTGTTCGGCGAAGTACATAAATCAAAGACGGACAGAAAGTCGTTGCGCAAAAAGATGAATGCTTTGTGCCACTGCCTTTTCTTGCTTTTAAGACTCATTTAGCTGCTTATTGTCTTCATTTCTTCCAGGGCGTGTGGTAGTTTTGCTTGTTTGAACAGAGGAATAGGCGTTTTTCTCTACTGGTAGTGTCAAGAATTTCGGCACCCAGAGAGCATTATAATCCTCCAGCTTTCATCCCGAGAAAAATCTTTATCTGAGCAAGGAAAACGCAAGCTGCTCAATTCTATCAGTGTTGCTTTATATCAGTCCTTCTAGTTTTCGAGAATTTTAGAGACAATTTCCCAGAAAGGAAACTTTTCCTGACACCATGTGTGAAATATTAATGCGAATCAAGTGAGCGAATACACCGGGTCATGGCCTTGGAATGCGAAGCTGATTAAATAAGACTGCCAGATAAGCCACCTCAAATAAAGATACCAGAAAATTGTCAACCATTTTGGTGAACTCGACATAATTCGACGAGGACTTCTTTGGGGTTCTGAAACTTGATAAGGTAAGAGAAAACTCGAGATCTTACTGTTAGTTGAACGATGTGTATACTACGGTTAGCCACAACTAACGAAAAATGTTTTTGTGCAACCTGTTCACCACCTGTCGCGAACAGTCATGTTGTTCTTTGCTCAGACCGCCGCAGTCTAAGGAATTGGTGTTTTGCACTGACGTAACTGCACATCGTTCTTAACCTCTCGTACCCCTAGCATCGCACGAAGACAAGTGTCAGGCCTTGTATTCGATATCTCCGAACAACCTGCTTAGACAGCGTTCAGAGGACGGTCCAGTGGAGTTATTGTTAGTCAATATTTATCGTAGTCTTCCATAACATTTTGATTTTCGATCGGTTGTTTTACTAGTTGGTAATTAAATTTTGTTTTGGCGCAGCAAGAAAGTGCAACTTAACATAATTTTCAAATACCGTATCTCCCTCTTGGTTTTTAGGTAGGATGGAGCGACTCGTCTTCGTTTTAGCTTTGACCATAAGCGGTAAGTACAGTTGATTTTTATTTGTGTGGTAACTATTATCTCATGCCACGAATCTCGATTGTTTTGCTTAATATCAATTACGTTGTTTTGAATAACAATGTAGTGAGTTTTTCTCCAGCTTAGTCTCAACATATATGTAACATATCTCTGTTGAGACGAAGTTGTAGACGATACAATTTTGGGCCCGCTGATCTTCGATTTTCATCCTTCTTTTTATTTTTAGCCTGTTTAGGACACATCCACGTAGAAATAGTTGCAACCTCACGTTTACTTTCTGGCACCAAGTATCTCTCAATATCTATCACTGGGCCTTGATTTGTATGATTTTCTACCTCCAGTTCTCTAGGATTTCCCAAATTGTTCTTTATGGGTTCAATACACAAGACCGAAAGTATTTTTTAGTCTTAAAATTAACATCACCAAATATTGGTGACACCCGTCGCAAAACACAAGGAACTTGACACTTGGAAACATGTTTTCGCTGAAATTCTTTTTGTGAATTGCTTTTCGCCTTCATGAAATCTTGGCACCTGCCAACTGTGAAAGGTTAGAAGATTTAGTCATGTCAAGGAAAACGCACCTTCCATGCACGGTCTTAGTTTCACTGTTTTGTCGATTTGACGTTATTAAGAAAATATACTGTAAAAGGGGGGTTGCAAGCCAAGTCTCAAAAGGCTTTGATTTCATGACTGCGCAGACTTGGCGACAACACACGACGGATATAAATCCTCATGAGTTTTTTTTGGTCTCAACGGATATGCCAGCGATATTGAAAATTTTTACAATCCAAGACCAAGATTGTTGTGGTATCAGTGAGGTTTACAGATGTCCCACCTCCCTCAAGTTTTATATGAACAGTCTTCCAACGCTATCTTAGCGTTTTAAGGTTACCCATCTGAAGGATATATGAAAAATAAAAAAAGGAAATGCAATGACTGATGTTCTACGGAGGACCGTACGGTTCAGCTTTTTGCCATAGGTCATCTGTTTTGCCCTAAATTTAGAAAATGAATGGTTAAATGTGAAATTATACAGATTTACTTGAAAACGTTTAGTTAATATAATTATCATTTTTCCTGAAAAGTCAAATGTCAGTTACAAAAAACGTGATATTTCACGTTAACAACCAAAGTCACTGGTGAGTGATTTCATGTTTTCTAAACAATATCTTACCCGTTTCCTCAATTCACAATCCGTGACGTTATGGCTAAGGCTGTTGACCTCTGCAGGTGAAAGTCATAACTCTGGTTAACATGGTCTGTCACCGCAGTTGTTCAGTGTTTGATGATATGTTTAATCACTGCTAAGTCCACCGTTCAGAGCCACAGATTAAACAACAACTTAACCTTAACGACATAAGTAAGAATCCCTGGAATAAAGTTATTACACCTTTCAGGAACCGGCCTCTGGGGTATTACTAACTGGTTGCCTCGAGCTTGCCCATTTCGCCGATCCAAATTGTTGGCGGGATTTGGCCGTTTAATGGAAATTTGAACATCCCGGAATATGTCTATATACGTTGACTTTTTACCCAAATTTGAACTCAGTAACTGAAGGGCACTTACAAATTCTACGACAAAAACAGAGATATGGGTTGGAAATCAACTGATCGCGTCATTCCAGTTGGAAAGTTTCTGAAACAATGGGCCACCGGTTGAATTCAGGTACTTTTACTGCTCTATTTAGGCTTTGCAATCGATGCTGGTCTATCTTGTAAATCATATCTTTCACGGCATTTTCACAGACCTGCGTATAATTTCCACTAGCTGCGGCAATCAGCTAACACTACAGACGAAAGACGAAGAACGAATGTTTGGTAGAAATTTGTAGTTCTTTCTCAGTTTATAATACTTCTTATTTGGAATCAGCGATGAACGGAACTTATACACCTTGGCGGGAAAGTAATCTAAATCTTATTTAAAAACAACTGGTCTGCGATAACGCTTGACTCATGCTTTGTACGGGGATTGGACTCTCCGGGTAATGTGCTCCTAACAGTACTCTTTTCTAAAGTACCATTCCTCTGTTGAAAAGCGTTGGGGGTATTGTTCCAATGTACCCTATGCACATTCGCTTAATCCACATACAGTAAGGTTTACTAATATTGATTTATCTTTATTCATAGGCGCGATTGCCTCATGCCGACACCCAAAGCCAGGCCAGTTTTTATCCAGGAAGCAGAACATTCCTAGTGTTGTGTCCACCCCTGCCGCGCCTAGCGTGGGGATAGACAGTAAGTCTCCAATTACCCGACAAATGATTTTTTCACTTCCAAGACTGCCAACACAGTTCGATCATTTCCGTAAGCTAACTGTGAACATCTTTCACATCTTTAGTCTTTCACCAGAAGTTCAGCGCTTTCAAATATTCACATTAATTCACACATTTTTTTCGACAACAGAGCGCCTTGTGGCACACTTACAATTCAATGACACCAAGGGAGTGGTCGTGGAAGACTCCTCTGGCTATGCCAACAACGGTATCATGCAGGACGGTGCCATCGTTGTGAACTTTTCTGAGAGCCCATGTGGTAACGCTGCTTATACATACTGTGGTGACATCCTCTTCCACGGTGATACGTTCCAGGCCAAACCCCGGGAGGGAGTGACTGTCGCTGCTTTCGTCAACTTGAAGGATATCGAGGGCAGCCGATCCGTGTTTGACACTATTGGTATCAGCCATCTGTGCGGACAATTCCACTTCGAGGTGAACTACGGCTCCGTACGTTGGTTCCACAGAAACGAGACTCAACACATCATTTTTAGCTGTACTGCCGAGGGAAAGCAGGTCCAGAAGGGTGAGATATTTCATTGACACAGACCAATGGGATCGAAATGAATAAATCTCCTCTAAAATGGTTAAAGAATCCGTTTTATAATATCCAAAAAAAAAAAAAATGGTAAAACCAGAAGCTAATACTACAGCTTCGTCATTCTCACTTAAAAATATAAAACACATCAAACTTCGACGAAGCAAAATTCCTTGATCCTGCCATACAGAAAAGGTTGCATATTATAGTTTAGACTAAACTGGTGACAACAACTATAAAGATTACGAGCAAGGTTGTTCCCGTTTGAAAAAATATTACATAATCATATACGTGTTAACCTAAATCAAATTAAATGATCCTTTCCCCATGGAGGCTTTTTAGGGATAGTGAAACAAATATGAGAAACAAACATTTTAAACAAAACATAACAGATTAATAGAGCACTGTCAACGGGATTTTTGCTGTTTTTGGCTCAGTTATGCCAAAATTATTGCCCTTTACCTGTTATCGTGCAAAAATTGCTCCTACAGAATCAGCAAGATGAATTCCAATGAAATTTTAGCAGGGAGAGCTAACCATAATAGTTTTTTTTGGTGATTTTTCAACGCATAGCTTGAAATTTTGAAAAAAACTGGCAAGGTTTTTCAAATTTCAATCCATTTCCATCCTCGTCATCTTTGATGAAATACAGGAGTTTATTGTGTCAATGCAGTACTACAGTCTTTAGCAGCAAAACAAGACCATTATTTTAAGGTTTGCACTGACGCATTGGCAGTTTTAAGATTTTTAAAATGATAGTACAATAGCGTGACACTGCACTACAATAGCGTGACAGTGCACTACAATAGCGTGACACTGCACTAGCGTGACAGTGCCCCTTTAAGGATCCCTCCTCGCAGGAGGCAGCTTTTTACAAGCTGGCCAAGAAATTTAACAACTCCAGCACGTAACCAGAGCCGGACTCAAACTCTGGACCCTCGGTCAGGCACACTAACCACTCGATCACGCTGCCTCCTGAACTAAATTACCCTTTATAAAGCACTCTTATCTTACTCAGTCCTTTGTTTTCCCAGACAAATGGACTCACATCGCAGGAACCTATGACTCTGCCACTGGCAAGGCCAAGATCTACGTCAACGGCGAGCTTCGTAACATGACCATTGGAGGAGGTCTTCTGTCCAGAGACTGGCTGTCACGAGCTGGAATTGGGGACCACAAGGCTGGACGTCCTCTCATGGGATTTATCGATGAGTTCAGGATCTACAACTACGCTCTGACCAAGGCTGAGATCGAGGCTATTGCAAAAATGTGTCTGCCAGGTATCTTCTTTAATGACTTTTTTCAGTAGAGCGCCTTTTTAATGATTAACGGAAAAACTGAAATAGAGAAATTAGGGTATAAGAGTCTTAGTGTAATGAAGCGAATGGTGCAATGATAGAGTCAACATCATATGAGCTGACACATTCAGGACCAACTTTAAGTGTTACTTACATGGGGTGTCCGTTGACGTGGGGTTTGGAGGCTTCAAATACCGCAGGGGGGAGGGTGCGTCAGTCATGTCTTCTAGAATTTGTAAGCAGCAGTAAATGTTTCAGTTGATAGAAGCTGGAAAAATTTGAGAAACGTTATGCTGCCGGTAAATAGAGAAACAAATCGACAAATGTTTAGTAATTAACACTTAATGACTGTTCTCCAAGGGACCATTCATTAAGTGATTTATTATATAGCAAAACAAAAGACCTTTTTAGCTTGTAGATTTTATTTTCCCAATGTAGACCAAGTGATCTTCCCAAGGGGATTCGCCTTTTGTCTTTTCATAAATTATGCGTACATATGCACGTGAACAAGGCAAAATTTCAAAGAAACAGTTCACTAGGGTGACATCACATGGTCTACATTGGGAAACCAAAATCTACCAGCTAAAAAGGTCTAACGGGTCAAACCGGCGGAAAACAAAACAAAAGCAAATTTTGAAAAACGCGCTGAGTTTCTAGTTTCTTTTCTGTTGCCCGCTCATGGCACTTGGGTGGAAACAGTTTCATTGTTAGATGTCATGTGACCATGAACTAGCCAATGAATGTGCGCGCTGTAGCGGGAAAAACGCCAGCTATATAATAAGTGTGGTTATTTTAATTCATGGAACTTTAATGAAGTGTCCTCCTCCGCGTACGGGAGGTGTCCGCCGGGAGATGCAAATGTCGGGTTTAAGTGGAGAAATACCAGGGATCGCCATGTAGTGCCCGATTACAGGAAATTGCGTAAGTGGAGGTTCCACCGTATTCCGATAATATCACTAAAAAGAGAAGAAAGGAATACCTCTACAAGTTGTTCCATTTATCCCTAACGAGTAAAAAGCGACCCCCCAAAAAAAACATACAAACAAACAAACAAACAAACAAACAAAACAGGGAGACTAATTTTCTCCGTATAAAACACTGTAATATTTTAGACAATTTTGTTCGAGGTTGATAGAATTGGCATTATCATTTCTTACATTTTTGCTGCCTCTAATTAAGACACCTTTAGACGGGAAAACCAAAAACACAATGAGGGGAACAACTGTTTTACCCGGCAAACACAGTCGGCCATGCGACAATTAATTAATATTCAGATATTTGTGCCAGGTTGTGATCAAAATTCTTCCGTCCGCACGGTATAAAGTATAATTTGACTTGGAAATAATTAGGAATCATCTTAACTCGAACTTACATTTCATGGGCATCAATGGTCTGCCTCGGTGAAACATCTGTTTGGAAGGCTGTAACTCCTCAGAAATTGTAGAAGTGCAAAACTTACCGAAAACCTTAACAATCAACAACAACAACAACTTTATTTACCCTTATGAACACAAGGGCGAATTTTACATACAATGCAGTTGAGTCAAGAAAAATCGTTTGTTCATTTTTAAGAAGCCGTGGCGTTCGCGGTTGACACTGATATACGAGCTTCTGTTCACCCACTTTCATTCATTTATTCTCCACCGTTTGGGTATCATTATATAGAACTCATACCATGACCAGTTCCACTGGTTGATAGCTCAGATGAAAATCATTGCGTCAGTTTGAATTTCTTGCATTCACAAGGCTAGAAAAAAGATCTAAATCACTTTTCTGAAACCTTTACACGCAGTATAATTCTCAGGGCTCATACATATTTATTATAAATTATTTCATAGTCGTGCATGTTACACTAACTCTCTCTTATTCCATCCCTCTAAGGGTCCAGACCTTTATTCCTCCAGCCATCCCTACTTCACTAAATTCATTTCTACAAATTTTCCCTCTACCTTTTCGCTGACATTCCGTCTTCATCTTCAACTTCATCTTCATCTTCTTCTTCTTCTTCTTCCTCTTGAACACTACTACTACTACTACTACTACTACTACTACTACTACTACTACTACACTACTCATTAATTCTGCCCTTACCACTGACAATAACAAGCGGTATAAAGGTAGTTATAATGATAACCATAAACTGGAAGGTAATGGTGACGGTTATAATAATAGTGACAGCATGCAATAACAGTGATAATAACCACACTGGAAATTGCCATCTTCACAACAAAGTAATTATTGATCTCACAAGAATAAATGGCTAATAACTGAATTTAATACTCGATTAAAATATTTCTAATAAAAACCCCCATAATTCTTTTCATTGTTCAGTTTTCAGTTCGTTCATGTATCGGTTGATTCATTTAATCCATTCATCCATTTCTTCATTCATCATTCATCCATAGGTGGTGGTGCAGGTGGAGGCCCAACACCCACCGCAACTCCTCCTCCCACGCCGCCCGCCACCACGCCGCCCGCCACCACGGTTCCATCTCAGCCCGACATCGCTAGCGACGCTGAATTCGGTGGTAGAAACAAGAAGCATCCACAGGGCCTTAAGAAGAATTTTCAGCAAGGATCGGTTGAAGAAGCGGTATTAAAGAGATCGTCCGTCCAAGGCTTACGCACAGTCGACGTGCTGTAAAATAAACATCCATGTGATTCTTTGACGTCATTCATGGTCGCATCACGTGACGCTAGTTTATTGACTGAGAACTGAGAAATTGAAACGGCTTAGAAAGTTTTTCCAGCAAACCATTCATGGTTTAAAATAGAAATGGCCTATTTGTTGTAGTCTGTGTTTATGATTTGGTGAATTTATGCTGTCAGTGTTGAACTCTTTATACCCTGGTTTTTGGCAGGGTTGGGAAGATAAACTTAGTGACGTCAAAATTTACCAGCGCAAGAAGGATACCCTACTTCTTTCCCCTTTGCAGATATCCTTATAAGATAAAACTTATTAATGAAATTGTATTGGACAATTTTGCTTCATATCTGTTCCTCTTGAAGGCAATCTATAAAGCACACCAGAGATTACGATAATTACAAAATCGATGTACAAATTTTATGTAAAGAAAGCAACAAATTTTAATTTCACTGATTGTCTTTAGTTCCTCGAAACGATTATATCGTATTTTGGAAATTAATTCCAGACTTTGTGTAAGTATAAGAATGAACAAGTGAAAGCTAGGTTTTCAACTTTGAAAGAAATGTTTGGACTAAAAAGAAGTCGAAATAAACACGGGTGGTATTATGTTGTCACGCCTACAGTTATTTTGTTTGCCTTTCTTGCCCTTTTGTTGTGATACCTTTTTATTAGCTTCCTGGCAAATGAGTGAATCACTATTTCAGGTTAGTAAAGAGGTTTTGCTTCCATCACTTGATCCGTTTTAAGAAGTAAATTTTTTTTTTATCACTGATCTCTCATGCACAAAATTTGTAGAACTTGATCTCTGATCGCTAACTTGACTGAAATGGTGAATCCTGAACGAAGGTCTCAATGGGGTGGGGGAGGGGGAGGAGGCTTTTACGGTTGACGGTTAAAAATAAGCTGTTTTGATGGTTGACGGTTAAAATTGGCTCGCTTATTTGACGGTTGACGGTAAAAAGATTGCGTTTTTGACGGTTGACGGTTAACTTTTAGGCCATTTGACGGTTTACATAAGACTTTATACTCACAGCAGCAGCATTTATGACTGAAATTCGAGTTTTACTACTGTTTTGCTGGTTCTCTCAGTTTTCCACACTTTCAAACATTTGCTCAAGTTCGGCCAAGAGTTGCACCCGAAAGCTCACCTGATTTCAATATATGATAGCCGCAATTTACAAAGAAGACTCAAACGCCACAAGGAACGAGTGAGGGACTTCGAAAGTAAACTTTGATCAAGTGGCCACTGAGGACGGCTTTCATCAGTCACATTCTACAAATCCGTGGAAAGTACCTTTTAACGCAATTCTTTTATTGCAGAATAATTAACACTTAGATCGTGCTCCTGCTAGTGTGATCATAACAAAATTCTCGAATCTGATTACCTGTTACCAACTGTGTTTTAAGTTCATTGTCATTGGGCTGTCTTCGCGTCACGCCTCAATAACTGGACAGTGCGAGGCATCGCGCGGGTCATGAGAGGACAGTTGAACTTAAATAATCATAAGTTCTGTTTTATCGCTCTGTTGTCCTTTCTCTCCCAAAAACTTCCCATTCACCTCTCGAATTTTGCTGCAGATGCGATAAACTGCTAACAGTACTTCGTGTCATAACTAAGTGAAGCACGATCGTCCGGGTGAGTGTAGTCCTGAGAAGGACTGTTTGTGGTGACATTGACTGACGTTTCGACAACCTGAGCGGAAGTTATCATCAGAGTCAAGTGATTGGAGTAACGTCAGGAGATGGTATAAGTACTCTGGTCGTTGATGTGATTGGTTAACGAAGTCGTGACGTTATTGGTTGTCTGTCAGTTAAGCCGTGATGTTATGGGCTGTGAAGACTGTAAATCGTGATTGGTGCGTTTCGACTCCGTCTTTTGTTAGTCAAATGTTCGTAGGTGTATTTTTAGTCAAATTATTCGATTTGTAATCATACCCGCGCTGAAGCAAGTTGGGCTTAGTAGAGGACTCCCTTGGGACCTTAAACAACTAGTCTTTGCTCGTTCTCAAAGAAAGTAATTGACCAGACCAGGAACACCTTTTAAGCCTGAGCCTAATAATATCTAAGGCTGTATGCCATAAAGCTTGCCTTCAGGATTTGTAACTTAACCAAGGGTCATCTTACTTGTGGAATTAAAATAATAATGATAATAATAACAACAACAATAATAATAATAATGATAATAATAATAATAATAATAATAATAATAATAATAATAAAATTGTATATAATGAAGAAGCGTTCTCAAGTCGAATTACTCAGAAAAAGAATTTTCTGAGCCCCCAACGGGAGTCGAACCCATGACCTTCCAGATTACCGGTTGGACGCTCTAACCACTGAGCTATGGGAGACTCGGAAAATTCTTTTTCTGAGTAATTCGACTTGAGAACGCTTCTTCATTATATACACTTTATCCAAGTCTCCATTCCATTTATCATATATATTCACATTTATCATGGCGACATATTGAGCCTTGCAGATATAGCAGGACATGTGTCACACATAAGAACCTAGTTTACGACCTCGCTCACCACGAGTCTCCCATAGCTCAGTGGTTAGAGCGTCCAACCGGTAATCTGGAAGGTCATGGGTTCGACTCCCGTTGGGGGCTCAGAAAATTCTTTTTCTGAGTAATTCGACTTGAGAACGCTTCTTCATTATATACACTTTATCCATGTCTCCATTCCATTTATCAATAATAAAATTGTCCTTCCCTTTGTTCCGAAGATTGTTTTAAAATTCTCGACTCTGCTTCCAGTAGCTTCCAATTGAAAATCAAAGAAGCCATGCACATCCTCTGGGAGCAGCCGTCTTTAAATTCTCAGGTCAAACACCTTAATTTATCCCTTTCTTATTAATTAGTCTCCTTTCTTAGTATAAATAGTTTCGTTACCCTTAATTATTCTTGTTAATATCTCACCTTGTTAACTATTTATTGCTCATTTTAATTTTATTCCGCACTGTACAAGTGACGATGGATGTCTCATCCGAAACATGTCTTCATTAAAAAATGAACTTTAATAACATCGTGTGGTTTATCAAAGCCATATCTTACTTCGTGCTGCTACGAAGCCTTACTACTACTACTACTACTACTACTACTACTACTACTACTACTACTACTACTACTACTACTACTACTACTACTACTACTACTACTACTACTACTACTACTACTACTACTACTACTACTACTAATAATTACAATGTGTTCTAGGTGTGAAGTAATATGAAACCGGTGTATCAAGAGTTCAACTTATCTGCTAGATAAACTCAGTGTTAAGAGTATTATATAGGGAAAATAACTGACATAGTATTTGTTTTAACTGAATTACTTTGTCAGGTGCCTTTGTCCCTCCACCAAAGCCCATACCTACTTCTTATCCTTCTTATTTTCCCGACGGACATCCGGGGATTCAAATTGGTGATTTCGTCAGCCATGGTAACGCCGCACTAGGTCCCGCTGAAATCAGGAGACCACCAACGAAGAGTAGGTTAATTAATTCTCAAGAAGAGGCGGTCGAGGAAGCTGTGCTTTAAGTGCCACCCGTGAAACGATCGTACAAATTGAAAGTGTGTAAAAACAAACGCGGATCTGATTATTTGAGATCACATATAGTTACGTTATGTGACCATAGGGCTATTAACTGACAGCTAGTAAACATATTTGGAAAGTTGAAAACTGATATTTTTTCTTTATTTTCTCTCTTCTTCAGGCGTTAAGGTTTTCAAACGAACTATTTGTCCTGCCCAAACATTTGTATTTGTCAGAAAAATACACTTTGCAGTAAATGTTTTCTTTTCCCCAATTGACATCTCTAGTTTCACGATAACTCGTGCAGTTTGGTTAGTGAATAAACTGAGTGACAGATTACAAAATATGTGATACTTACTTCTACTTAACGGAGGCCGGAAAATAATTTATCCCCGTAACAATATTAATTAGAATGCTTCTCTGAAAAGAAATGCGTATGGAGAAGACAAAACTGGTGTTGTAATTTGAAAGTGATCAGGATTTTTTTTAAGCTGACAAGAAGGAATATGAATTGAACTGCTACGATCTCAAATTCGAAAGCATTGCTTTAATTGAGCTGAATCATTCCAGGAAATAATAAAGACGTTCATTATTACGCTATTGTACTTGTGTTTCTGTTATATTAATTTCTCTTCATCTACCACTCCTACTCCTACAACCGCGATACAAAGGGGATATTTGTACGTATACGTATACCCGTAGGCTGACTCAGATTGGGCGGGGCCGAGAGCAAAACAAATGCCTTGAGTGCCTATATGCTTAATTTTGATTATTTCAAATTTCCAAGCGGCAACTATCAGCCGATAGTGCCTCAACAGAAACACTGTCTTGTTTTCATTAGTCACTGTAAGATTTTATTCCGAACAAAAGCCACTGAACAACTGGACATTCACAGCTCACTAATTTGACCTTGAACAGGTTGACATTTGGAATGGAAGAGTGGGTCCTGAACACTATTACCCATACCCCATCAGGACTATAATCCCTTTACAACTGTATTTTTTATATGGCACATAGCGATCAATCCGGTATAATGTGCATAGAAATAGCGCAAAACGGCCACGTCATGTTCACACTTAACCGATTAAGTTTCTTACCTGAAGAAATCCACAAACCACTTGTATTCCGTGTGAATCCAAAAGCCCATTTTCGAATTGCCTTTGGCCTCTTTTTCAAAGCGAGTCCTGGTGCTCATCTTTTCATATGAAAATTAGTTTCCATTCACTTGCAAATTAAACTCATTTTCATATGAATCGATGTGCACAAGGCCTCGCTAAAAAGAGGCCAAACATAATTCGGCAATGGCGGACTATTATTAGTTCACCGTATAAATTTAATTAAGTTCTGATTGGCTTGAAAACTGACCAGACACAAAGTGTTGAGGAATATAGCGGTACAAAAGCGCTCCGCCAAAGCAGTTAGTTGTGCTGAAATCAGCTTTGTATATCTGAAGAAAAGGAAAAACCGGAACGTTTTTACTAAAATGATTACGCAGTTTATTTCCATTTCAAATTTGCCTTTATGACGTCAAGTTTTTCATTTCGTTCGGCGACGCGGTGCGAATTACAGTCGCTTTGCATTATTTGGGAAGGAGAAAACATGATTCGAGAGAAAATAAAATTTACTCATTTTTTATGATTTTGTTCCTGACATTGTTAGGAGCCTCATTTGCTGCGGAGAATCTCAGCTCAATGGGTAAGACAGCTTTTTAAATTGAATTCCATCTCCTCAACGGCAGTTTTTACGGATCGCCCAAGGTGAAAGCAGCAGTTGAAAGCGCGTAGTAAAAGTACAGGTAGCCCAAGCTCGAAACATGAGCGCTGATCGTTACTGCGTAACATTTCAAATATAAGGCTTTGTATGGGAAGCAAAACAATTGTTTGTAAAATCGGAAATATTCAAAAAAGCTGGGGCCGGTTCCTGAAAGGTGTAATAACTCTATTCCAGTGATAAATCTGTCTTATTCCAGGTTTACCTTTTGGAATTAGGCAGATTTATCCCTGGAATAGAGTTATTACACCTTTCAGGAACCGGCCTCTGGTCATGGTCATTTGGTGGGGTTTAAATCAGCTCAGGAGTTACATAGAAAGCAAGAAACATACTACTGACGTAAGGTAAACCATTTTTTATTCAGCTTTATTGAATATTTTCTGATTTTAGAAACAATTGTTTTAGCTTCCCATACGAATCCTTATATTTGAAATGTTACGCAGTAACCATCCGCGCTCATGTTTCGAGCTTGGGCTACCTGTTGTATAAGTCGTTATTTTACACTGTCTAACAAGTATGTGACAAGTCAAATTATCGAGGGAGTGTGCATTTCTGATTCTCAATTAAACCCACATTCACTGTGGCGGAGAGCAGAACCAAAACGAATACCACCTTTAATCCAGGTAAGTCACGACGTGTCCAAACGAGCTTGTAGATGCTGGCTATTGAATGCAGAAAGACGAGGGTGCATGGGATTCGTCAAGCTCTGGCGCTCGGTGTGGATTTATTTCCCTGAATTTTATTTTTATCTTGCGTTTTGAGCCACTCATGGCGTATATTACTGTTTCACTACAGTGGGTTTTAAACTGATCTATTTTCGCTCATAAGGAAACGAAATTTTGTGCAACGATTCGAAGGCTGCCAAACGTTCAGCTTCCTCATCGTTGTCTACTATCAGAATGTGGAAGGAAGGCGCGCTGAAGGCTATCGCAGCGGCTTCCAACAGAGTTAAAAAATGTAACTTGTAATGAAGATTATGAAAATATGTTCTGATCTTGTTTTCTCGAGGTCTCAACTAACCTTTTTTGCTTTGTTCTGTTTTCTAGGAAGTGACTTTAAATTCGCCGACTTGAGTTAGAAAGGCAGCCTTCGAAATCACCCACAAAGAAGCGTCCAATTTATTGTAGAAAAAAAGAAACAAACAGGATAAGTCTTCCAGTTCCAATTTCGTCGTTGAACTACAAAATTGGAACTGAAAGTCTTATCATTAGCAGGATTTGAGAGTGGAATATTCAACGTTTATTTGACAAGATTTAAAGATAAACAGAAATTTCTGTTCAAATAAAACTTAATTTTATCGTTATCTATTAAACTGTGTCCACAGTGTTTTCGTGGACAAGCTATAGCTAGTATGAGGCTCCTACCCGCTAAGTTTTATTTCTAGTTTTAAATACAAGAATGTTTGTGCGCATATAAACGCCCCCAAAACTGTTTTATCAAGTTTTATATTATCGGCTGATGTCCATACCAGCATAACCAATCCTATTAAAAAAAATTGATAACAGTTATTCATATCGACGATAACCACTGAGTAGGGAGCCATTGATATCTTTTCAAATACAGACGTTGTTAGGAATGTTTCTGTTTTCAAATATGCACAATGACTAGTTGGTTTTGTTCTTGTTTTACCTTAAAACTCTGATGAGTGTACAGTTTTTACAAAAATGAACTCACCATTAGTTAGATTTGTCGACGATGTATATTTTTTCATTTCTCATCCAGAAGGCTAGCGACCATTAAAGAGAAGAATGTAACATACCCAAACAAGTCGTACATTGAGTCCTTGAATCTCGGTAACCTTGTTTTGTAACTCATCTCCCTCCCTCGCGTGCGCGTCTATCCGAGTTGAGTAGCACATTAGCTGGTTCTACATTGCAGCCATTCAGTTTGTGTTGTCATACGGCTTTTATTACCGTTCCACAGTATGCATATTTGGCAGGTCACTATCTGCGTTTCGTTTTACTAGACAAAAGCTCCAAAGTTGCAGTTGGGAAGTCAGAACTTGCTTTTTTTGAAGCACTGAAAATACTCGGATGATAGGTCTATAACAACCTGCTTTGCGTTTCCTTCGGCTGGCGCGCGTAGACCCTCCCTACCATGAAACGCGTCCTCAAATTATGCTGTGAATAGTTTCCTTAGTAGAAAAATTCGGTCAGAGTCGTGGGGTCAGCGTCGAGTGGGCCGCTGAGTCGTAGCCGAGCGGAGATTAGGTGCGCTGACGCAACTCTTCCCAGTTGACGTGCTATTTCGCTGCTCCCGGCACGGCAGAAAAGCCTGCTCGCAATCCACTATGATATGGCGCTTGTGACGTATACGTCTTCTTAATGCATTTGAAAAATAGAGGTCAGTGTTTTAACTTATCAGTATGTAAGCTCCAAATGAGGCTATTGATGAATTGCACGTTTCTTTGATTCGACAGTCCTGTCACTGTTCCTTAATTTCCGGTTTCGAAGGTAAACATGGCTCATTTGATGTCCGAAGTTACTCATATACCGTTTGATTTAAAAAATCGATAAATAAGTTTATGTAGGAGTCGAACAGTCTATACCAACTTATCGTGTAGAATTTGTAAGTCCGGGACTTAAAGTTTGTGACAGCCTAGAGAGATTTTATATCGACCACTACTCGGTTCGGACTTGAATTTGGTTCGGAAGACTACTGGCCAGGCCGTAGTTGTTCCACAGTTGTCGTAAGATCCTTCTCTCTGTTTTGTTACTAAGGAACAGAAGAATTTCTTTTAAAATTCGCAGAGGTGAAGAACCTCTGAAAGCGTATCCAAATCAAATCTGGCGTACGCTCCTTCCCAGTCCTAATACTCACTCGCACTAGCAAGTCCGTGTGCGTTCAGATGCGAAGTGGTGTGAATTCTATCACAGACTGGTTTGAAATTGTTTTTTTCCACTAAGACAACCCAGATCTCCGGCGATAAAAACCTTTGAAATTATGGAGGGGATAATTTTAAAATGACTTGCTTTACGTCGCTTTATACTTTCGCCGATCAGGCATCGTCATGGTGTACTTAAAGTCTTTAAATAATTAGAATTTTCCTCTGTGATCGTGTGGCGGTCCCATGGTGTAATGGTTAGCACTCTGGACTCTGAATCCAGCGATCCGAGTTCAAATCTCGGTGGGACCTAAGTTTTTTTTTCCTTTTTTTCTCTCTCTTTTTTTAATTTAATCGGTCTTAGTGTATTCAGTTTTACCTTTATCCTTGCATTATCCCTTATACGTTATAAATCAAATTTAAATTCACTTAATACTAAAGGGTTAAATTGGTCCTTGTCCGATGGACTCTGGTGGCCCTTCATCAAAGTCCGATGAAGTTTGGTGCAATTTGAAATGTTCAGGTAGTGCTAGCCTGTTTCTGGAGTTCAGATAGTAAACGGAACGCAATACTGTATTACCGGCCGCCCTCTCTCCATTTTTCGCCTCTTTATTTTCGCCTCGTTCTACCAGTAATATCGCGCCATGTTTACTGTTTACTAAAAGGTCGTCGATGCATCATACTGTCAGGCTTTTAACCTGTTTTGTAAAAATTAAATATCCCATATAAGAGAATCGATTCTATACAAATGAAATGAATGCAAAAAATACTGGAGTTTAATCTGTCCAAAATCCTGAGAGAGGTTTATTCAGTTGCTGTCAGTACATGCAATTGAACAACAAGTAAAAAAGACGGGAAAGACGGGAAAGAAAAAACTCAGTAATTTATACAGCTCGGATTGACTGCCATGGATGGGATAACCCAAGGAAGCAGACAGGTTGGCCCAACAGTCGTTGGGTGCCCCTGCAAGATCTTGAGCAAGATTTCCGTGAGATGTGGTCAAAACAGCAGTTGACGAAAAAAGGAAAAAAAAACGTAAAACCGGTTGTCAAATCAATAATTTGCCTCTGTGAGGCAAATACTATTACCATAGTCATGTATTTTAACTGAAATATTGTCAGATTGACCTTCTGAGTCATTTCGCAACTGCCTGATTCGCCAGCCAGTTGCCTGTAATAAGTGTAGATATGAGCCCGGCGTGGGGGGGGGAGGCTCCGCCTCGAGGTCCGACCCCTTACCCTTCTATATATCATTTTTAACAGAAAAGGTACCCCTTTCGTATACCTAAAATAGGAAGTCTTCTTGCCATTTTCATGTAGCGTTCAATAAATTAAAACAGTACAGCCGTAAGGTATGTGTGTTCGAATATTTTAGTGAAAGGCCCTTTTAAATATGTAAATGACCGATTTTCCTACCCTTTCATATACTTCTACTCATGAAGCGTGAAAAAGGCAGAGCCTCTCCGTATATAGGCCATAGGGATCAGAGCAGCTTTCATGTGATTTTTCATGTCTTCACTACATTCACATTGTAATGAAGTTTGAGGTATTTTTTACAGAAGAATTTAAAAGATTTTATATAATAACCAAATCAATGCGCGCGCTCTGATTGGTCAATCAGCTATGGTTTATTGTTCCAATAAGCTCATCAAATTTCGCGCGTCTTCTGAATTATGATATAAAAGCAATATACCACAAGTGTCTATGGTTTATAGGCATGATAAACCACTTGGGATGTTGGAAGACGTAAATCACTCGCCTGCGGCTCGTGATTTACGAATTCTTCGAGTGTTCTTCCAACATCCCGCGTGGTTTATCAGCCTATAAACCATAGAAACTTGTGGTATATTGCTTAAATAATTAAACGATTCTTACAACATCAAACACTTTCACGAATAGTTTTTTTTTTCTGTAATTATTCGCCAAATTAGAGATCTGGTCCCATGGTGTAATGGTTAGCACTCTGGACTTTGAATCCAGCGATCCGCGTTCAAATCTCGGTGGGACCTTTTTTTTTTTTTGTAAATTGTCTTCTCTTTTAAAGGTTTTTTCTTTTGCCTCGTACGTTAAACGATCGGTTAACAATAAAACAAATAAATAAATAATAAATTACTAATTTTCCAAATGATTTGAAGAACATTGAGTATAATTCACTTAGAATCTAATAAGACTAACTCTGATGCCGTTAACAACGCCATCTGTGTCGGTAAGAATAGTCAAGAATTGTTAAAAATATTAGTATACCTGATTGAAAAGCTGTTGTCCGGAGAAGAGTGCAAACCATAAACGATACTGCCCGGTGGTTTTTTGGGTATTCATTCGTATTTTAACAGATAATTACTTTCAACACCATATAAATTTGTTAAAAACTGCCGCCCTGGGCCGCTATCAGTCATTGGTGTAGTGAATATGGATATGGATGTATGCATATCTTCAGCGGTTAGCTAATCTCGCGAAGTGAACAGTCGCTTCCACCCGGTTCTTGTTTTTGTGTCTTCTGTTGTTCAAAGAAGAGACCATAAACTTTTAACGAAACTTCGCTGGGAAAAAATAACAAAACTAAAAGGCACCGTTGAGGGCTTAGAAAACTCAAATTAAGGAATGGTGGCAAGTAAGGGACGGGCCATCAGAAAAGTTATAGGGGAGGGGGGGCGGGGGGGGGGATTCTCGAGCCGCATGAATTTTTTCATTAATCTTTTCCTTTTATTCACTAAATTTTCCCTTTCATAAATATATTTTGTACTTCACCCCCCTCCCCCATAACGTTTCTAATGGTCCGTCCCTAATAAGGGTTATTGTTTTCGAAGCAGCATCAAATGAATCCCCAATGGCTTGACTAGAATCTCGTAAACCAAAAGGTTCAGTAGCTGCGTGGCACAGTAAACAGTAAAAAGTTTTAAATAGTATTAACGCAGTGCCAAATTAAAAACAAAGTTTATAGCAGACGTTTCGGGCCTAGCCCTTCCTCAGTGCTAAGTTGAGTTTTGAATGGGACACGTAATTGAATAAGTCAACAGTTGTACGCGCGACTCTAACGGATAGGTAAGAGCGCGCGCGTAGAGCTATTTAAAAAATAAAATCCACGTTCAGTCCATGCGGCCTAAGAGTGCCAAGATGAAAAATTAGGCGCATTTCGTCACGGCGTCTGGCATTGTTAGTACCCCTGCATTGTTTCACGCAGCGGACCTCCATGTCACTTAGTCCGTGTCCGGGAATGTTGAAATGTTCCGCAACAGGGAAACCAGGCGGGTTTCTCGTAATGGCCCGAAGGTGTTCACCGGTGCGTTCCCTAAGCATGCGCCCGGTTTCCCCAATGTATAGGACTGGGCAGCGACGACATGAAATGCAGTAGACCACATTGCTAGATTTACAGGTGAAATGCTCCCTTATGGTAATGTTGTGTCGTGGTCCTTCGATGATGGTGGTGGCTGAAACATGAGCGCACGTACGACATCTGGGGGCGCCACAAGCGTATGTGCCGGCCGGAGATGCAGACTGACTTTGCAAGGAAGTGTGCACAAGAAAATCGCGAATATTCTGGTCTCGTCGATAGGATGTTAATGGAGGCAGTGGGAAAATCTCCTTGGTGGTTTCGTCGTTCATCAGAATGTGGAAGTTCGTCAGAAGGATCTTTTTGATGTGATTGTTGAAAGGATGGTATGTCAACACCAAGGGAATCCTGTTTATGCCGTTGTTGACTATGTTGGCATCGTGGATTGCATCACGCCTACTGACCCGTGAAACCCGCTGCAGGTCGTCTTCGAGAAGTGTGCGAGAGTATCCGCGCTTCTCAAAAAAGGCACACATTTCATGCGCTTTCTGCTGGAAATCGCGCTCAACACTGCATAGACGTCTGAGTCGAAGGAGCTGACTGTAGGGAATGCTCTTCTTGCAGTGTAGAGGATGTGATGAGCTGTTATGGAGATAGTTATGGGTATCAGTTGGCTTGTAGTGCACAGAGGTGGTTATTCTTTCCTCTGAGATGCTGAGTTTTATGTCCAGGAAAGGGATATCTCCGTCCTCAGTGATACTATGAGTAAACTGTAGAGCTGGAGGAAAGTTGGAAATGTACTCTACGAAGTTGTCGAGGTCTTCCCGAGTACAATAGGCAGCGCCAACCACATCATCGATGTATCGTCGATATAGCTGAGGGATAAAGCCACTGTATTGGTTTATCATTTGGTCTTCAACGAAACCAACAAAAAAACAGGCGTAATTTGGGCCCATTTTGCTGCCCATTGCGACACCACTAACCTGTCTGTAGTGGTCGCCATTGAAACTGAAAGCATTGAGTGTTAAGACGAGCTCAGCAAGACGTGTTAGTGTGGCGGTTGAAGGTTCTTGGATTTCTCGCTTGTCAAGGAAATGTGCAAGGGCACGGAGACCATCATAGTTAGGGATGACTGTATAGAGGGACTATCCATAGTGAAAAGGAAACGTTCTCCATCACCGAAGCGGAACTCATCGAAGATCTGGAGAGCGTGTTTCGTGTCCTTGACGTACGTTTGAAGGTTGCAAACCAGGGGTGCAGTTATCTCGTCAAGGTATGAACGACGAAACCACCAAGGAGATTTTCCCACTGCCTCCATTAACATCCTATCGACGAGACCAGAATATTCGCGATTTTCTTGTGCACACTTCCTTGCAAAGTCAGTCTGCATCTCCGGCCGGCACATACGCTTGTGGCGCCCCCAGATGTCGTACGTGCGCTCATGTTTCAGCCACCACCATCATCGAAGGACCACGACACAACATTACCATAAGGGAGCATTTCACCTGTAAATCTAGCAATGTGGTCTACTGCATTTCATGTCGTCGCTGCCCAGTCCTATACATTGGGGAAACCGGGCGCATGCTTAGGGAACGCACCGGTGAACACCTTCGGGCCATTACGAGAAACCCGCCTGGTTTCCCTGTTGCGGAACATTTCAACATTCCCGGACACGGACTAAGTGACATGGAGGTCCGCTGCGTGAAACAATGCAGGGGTACTAACAATGCCAGACGCCGTGACGAAATGCGCCTAATTTTTCATCTTGGCACTCTTAGGCCGCATGGACTGAACGTGGATTTTATTTTTTAAATAGCTCTACGCGCGCGCTCTTACCTATCCGTTAGAGTCGCGCGTACAACTGTTGACTTAAGGTGGATTTCCACTGTCGCGTAATTATTTACGCACGTAAAACGTGCGTAAAAAAAACGTACGTTGGCAATTTCCACTGTCGCGTAAAAATTAATACAACGCCTTTCTTTTTTACGTGCGTTGAACGTACGTAAATACCTGCCACCTTGTATTTGGCGCCAAAAGGCAACGAAATCGCGGGTAATTTGATTTTCCGACCGCAGCAGTAATGGCAGCCGCTGTAAACAAGCGTTTCCTTGTCCTCTTTTACCTACGGCAGAGGCGAAAGAGAAGACGCAAATACCTCAAGAGATACTGGGTCAGAGAGATTTTTCAAAACCGTTTTCAGTTGGGTGAATACCAAACCCTAGTGAGAGAAATGCGGGAAAATGATCACGAGTCATTTTATAAATACTTCCGGATGACACCTGAAAGATTTGACCATCTCCTTTCTCTTGTGGGTCCGATGCTGTCGAAGAAATCATTGTATCGTGAACCCATCAGTCCTGGTGAACGTCTTGCCGTCACTCTACGTTTCTTAGCTACTGGTGATTCCCTACAGACGATATCATTCAGCTATCGCATTGGTCACACAACTGTGAGTAGAATAATACCAGAAGTGTGCGATGCATTGTGGAGTGCACTACAGGAATACATAAAGCAGCCTTCCAAACCTGAAGAATGGAAAAGCATTGCGGACGAATTCTGGAATCTTTGGAACTTTCCAATGTGCTGCGGAGCTATAGATGGGAAACACATAGTGATGCAGTGCCCTCCTGGAGCTGGATCATCATTTTTCAATTATAAAGGTAATATTAATCAAAAGGTGAACAGTGGCAAAAGTTGGGTGGGGTCAAAGGCCCCTTTAGCGATCACAGGAAACCAGGGATATACAACGTGCTGAGCATAATATTGAGAAGGGAAATAGCTAGTCAGATAGTGAAAATGATATTAGCATTTATTTTTATATCAAGCATGACACTTAAATAGCTGCATTTTACTAATAAACTTGTGGTCCTCTAAAAGAATAATAACACTATTAAATTGAAATGGATAGACAAGTTTAAAATCAACGTCTACTAATATAAAAGCTAAGAAAAAAGGTAATACTACCAACAATGTAAAGGCCTACAAATTTCTTCAGAAGATTCATGAGGCTCACTTATAGAGCACACATAACACCTTTAGCTTTAGAATAGAGTCCTAGAGTCCATAATTCTTTTTTAAATATTCACAGAGGTTTGTCAGTTATGTAAAATTGTCAATGTGGCAAATCATTTTCATTTTTGTGTACCTGCAGTAGCAAAGGACCTTATCTCTTCAGTCTGTATTTTTTTAAAAAAGTATGCAGGGGCAGTATCTGTTTTAAAAATTGGATTAGCCATACCAGAGAGGAAGAGATCACACACGTCACAGTTATTTCATAGTCCAGTTACTGAACTATGAAACAGTTGTCTTCTCCTCTGGTTTGGCTAATCAAAGTTTACACTTTGATTCAAGGTATGTCCCCTCGCAATAGAAACTGTACCACAGAAAATGAATAATTCATTGAGGCCAAAGGGGTTGTCATAAGGGACAATGACACATTATACTGCCATTTGAACGTGTATATAGAACAGTCACTCAAGGGATTTCATCTTTTGAAACTCAGGTACCCATAGCATTGTTCTTCTAGCATGCTGTGATGCCAGATACCTTTTTACCCTAATTGACATTGGAAGTACTGGGCGTAATAGTGATGGAGGTGTTTTCAGCCATTCAAAATTTGGCCAGGCTTTGGAGCAAAATCAGATGGGACTCCCAGGTCCAGATGTACTTCCAAACACTGCTGACATGAAATGCCCATTTCTGTTTACTGCTGATGATGCATTTCCTCTTAAGACATGGATGATGAAGCCATACAAAGGGTCGTTTCTTGATGAAAACCAGAGAGTTTTTAATTATCGCCTTTCACGTGCAAGGCGTATAATTGAAAACACCTTTGGAATTGCTACAGCAAGGTGGAGAGTGTGGAGGCGACCAGTACTGGCCTCACCTGAAAATGTCACCAACATAGCCAAAGCTGTCTGTGTTCTGCACAACTACCTCATGATTGAAGAGAGTGGTCAGCCTCATGAAGCTAAGAAATATTGCCCAATTGGATTTACTGACTCAGAGGATAGGTAAAACCCTTTTTCAACTGGATACAGATGTTAAAGTACATGTACCATTTGGTAGTTTGCTATATTTGGCATTTTAAACACTGAAATATTTCTAAAAGGAAACAATGGCAACAGTACTGCAAATCTATTAACAGCAGTTCTATGAGTAATGACAAAGTATCAAGTATTTCCTAATAAGAACATGACACTAGTTATGTTACTGTCATTTACTCTTTAAAGTCAACAAATTAGTTCTTTTAGTGTTAAAATAAAAGCATAAACAATAAAAAATGTGTGATGTACATGTAGTGTTCAGAATTGGTTCTGTCTGAAAATTGACTTAGTGGTAGATAATGCTAGTTTCATGCACAAAATTTGTGACTCTTCCCCTGGTATTGGTTTTTGGTTAGGCATGGAAACACTTGTCCTGGAGGATGGAGGGCAATAACTTCAGGGGATACAGGCCTGGTGTCTCTCAGTAGGCAAGGAAGCAACAATTATTCCCGAGATGCAAAGTCTGTACAAATGATGCTCACCGATTATTTCATCACCAAAGAAGGAGAGGTCCCCTGGCAGTACAAACATGTCAGGGATACTGGCAATTAAGCATTTGAGCATTTGGTACCATTATGGTTTTCTAACTTTTCTCATCAATGAACTGTTTAACTGTAATGTTTTGTTTCATAATTTACCTTGTTAAATAGTTGTCAGATAATAAGTACACTATAACATTGTGTGTATTATTAAATAACACTAACTTACTATTATCACTGTTATTGTTTATTGAACACTACTCATGTGGGGGTTTGCAGCATCAATAATACTAGACTGAACAGCAAGACACCAAAAATAATTCAATGATTATGTAAAGCATCCAACAACAACAACAACAAGAAGTAAATTAAATGATCAATTCTCATCACTACTAATGGCTCAAATAGTTATTGCTGATTTGTACTGTGAAAATATGAACCAGGCACATATGGATTACGGGTGGGCGAGTCTAACCTGGGATCGGGAACAAAAAACCTTCCCTGACTCTGACCTGTGTGTTGATAATTGTTATCATAATTAGCCACACCCAAGAAGGGTGAGGGATTTCCTTCTCCTGGAAACTGAACTTCTAGAAGGATCATTTGGATTTTGGCTTTAGCAAAGGCATTTTGCTTTTTGTCCATTTTACTTAGCTGGGCAGCTACACTCTGCCCAAAACTGATATCTCCATTTAAATCTGCTGAAATACATGTACCCTCCGACCTGTTACCACTCTCACTCAAGTAATCCAGTATCTTAACATCCAAAGCTTTATCAATGCTTTTCTGACTCATTCGTGAAAACGACCTTTTTGTACCCTTTTTGGGTACATTTTGTTTTCCAGTTATCTTTCCTTTTGTTTCAGTTATTGCAAAGTTGTCTTCACCTCCAGGGCTAAGGGAAGATGACTGGATATCACTGCTATCATCTGCATCATCTGGTTCTTGGACAACACTATCATCAGGTGTGGAGTTTTCCTCATTCTCCTCACAGACAGGTGTGATGTTTGTGGCTGCATTTGATGCTCGCACGTTTACAAAAGGCTTAAGGAAAGACATAGCCTCCAAGTGTGGGTATTTTGGTAGCTCATCAGTACCTGATCCGGATTTCTTCCAGCGCCCACCTATAGCACGAACATAAGTATCCCTAATATTCTTCCAAACTTTGTCTCTGTAATCAGCGGCTGCATCAGTGACAAGAAACAGAGAATATAGAAAATATAAGATGGCTGAAGATTTCATATTAGTTGACAATGAAAACACCAACTAGTACCTGTAATTCATGGAAATAATAACAATTCACCTATCACAATTCTTTGATTGCACTCACGTGATAAGACGGCCATGCTGATGCCAAAACAATAGAAAAATGTAGCTCAAGGTTTGCATAATAATAGAGTCAAATTCCCAAAAGAATTTTTCGCTATTGTTCTTTCCACCAACATGGCCGCCGTGACGTCTGGTGCAATCAAACAATACAGGTCAGGAAGGAAAGGGGAGGGGGCCTTGGGGATTTAATTTTTTAAAGGAATTCCATTTTAAAGCATACCCTACCAAAGCAAATACTTAGAGGTAAAAGTAAGCCAAATTGCCGGCACTGTGCAATATGGGGTGCTCAAATGTCCCTTGATCAGGTGTATTGTAGGTAAGCTTACATGCATGCATGCATGCACAACTCAGCTCACTTTTTGATAGTAAATAAGCTGATCATAAGAAAGCAATATATTGTCAGCAAATGTCATGCGGTTGCACAACCCACATATCATTCCTGAAGAAAAGTTCTCATCATGCATATAGAATTCATATGGTCAAGTTTGAACACAAATTTATTGAGAAACATTAACATTTTTAAGATTAAAAATTTTGGCTTACGCGAGTAGGTCTTCCCTGCTTCCCGATTCACGGCCTCCGTGACCTCACGCCAGGCGTTTTCTTTCACCACTGCGTTCTTGTAATTTGAGTCTGTAGTTTTCCACAGTGCTGGAAATCGTCGAACTTCCTCTATGAGGAATGCTTCTACGTCTGAATATTTTCCCATGTCAAGAGCTTATTGTGTCGATGATGATTTAAAACAAAATGGCGTCCGCATGGCAGATGTATCACGTGAAAAAATCAAGAAATATCATTGGTTCAATCGTTACGTAAACGCAGAGGGCCGCGAAAAAGTTGAACCCAGTTCAACTTTCGCGAAAACGCTTGCGATCGCTACGTGTGCGTACGTACGTATAACGTACGTAAATACCAAGAAAAAAACGTGGCATTGGAAATTGGGCAGCGTAAAGTCAACGCACGTAATCGCACTCGTAAACTTTCATTTTTACGTACGTTTTTCGTTTTTACGTACGTTAACGTGCGTGGACAAAAACGCGACAGTGGAAATCCACCTTTATTCAATTACGTGTCCCATTCAAAACTCAACTTAGCACTGAGGAAGGGCTAGGCCCGAAACGTCTGCTAAAAACTTTGTTTTTAATTTGGCACTGCGTTAATACTATTTAAAACTTTTGACTAGAATCTCGCCTATTGGTCGTACATGGGTAAATGTTTGATTCTGTGGAAGACATCATGATAGCGTTCATAAAAATGTATCGTCAAGCTGTTCGGCTTTTTGTTCATTACTAGTCTGCAAAACAGTACTTGGTTCTTTCTGTGTCTTGGCAATGTAAGAGTTCATTAGACTGTATTATGATAGTGTACTCTGCCGTGGCCTAGCCAACAGGTGCATCAAGAAAGAGCACGCTTTTCACGCATGCAAAACAGATCAGTATATATAACTAACAGGCCTTCCTTTCAGATTGAGTTTGGTATCATGGCTAACATGGTTAGAGCGCTTTCGCTGGGAATTTCTCTTCTCCTTGCTCTACAAGTCTGTGGACGACCGTCGTATTTCCTAGAGAGTAAGTTGATCGAATTGTTTTGTAAAAGACGTATAATAATTTTTGTTCTGTTTCAGTTGTAGCTTTGTTTGTTCCCCGGGGTTTGGTTCTGCCGGTTTTCGAAAAGTCAATTTAAAGAGTAAGCTCAAAAAGTGTTTTTCTCTTGTGAAAAGAAAAATAAACTTTTTGACGAAATTTATGATTTATGATGACGGCTCAGTTGTAAAAGCGTTCCGATAAAACTAACATTTTGATAACATAGGTAAAAATATAAATTAAACCTGTTTTATTTTCAACAACCAAATTTGTTTTACTCTAAGGATATTTATAAAAGCGAATGCACAGAAATATCAAGCAAAATCACAAAATAGCGGCCACAGTCAAAAACCAAACCTGTCCTCATTTTCAGTTTGCAGACAGGTATTGATGAGTTTTTAAAGGTTCTGGACTTTATTTATCATAATACGACCGATTTTTTGAAATATTCGAGAAAATCGATTACGCACTCTTGCGGGCCTAAAAATGGCCGAATTAATTAACGAAAATACCCTTGCCAAAACAGCGCTCGCTCAAGAAGCAATGGCCATAACATGGGAATTAAATGCCAACAGCTAAAAGAGGACATATTTTTCCCTGTATCAATACCGATTTAGGGGCTTCAGAATTATTTCTGATATCAGCAAAACACGTTCAAAGTTAGCGGATTGTCTAACAGCATTCGCAGGTAAATTTAGCCCATAATTACGAATGGAACTTTCGATATGTGGGAAACCCTCAATCGGGCTAGGTTTGTGCCCATAAATTACCCATATGCTACTCTTTCAGGGTATGTAAAAATTAGTCTGGGTTTTTCTGCTGACGCTTCAAAAAATGTAGTGAAAGTGTGAGATATTTGGCTGAAATTCAACCTAATTTGCATATTGTCATTTTGTTGCCATATGCAAAGAACGCAAGCATTACTAAAAAATCTTCGTCCTTAACAGAAGTTATTGCTTCAGTGGTCAGTCGCCTACAAACTTACCTTCATATATTGTCCAAAGAGTAGTTTTGTTCTATGGTTCAACGTTCTTTCTTCACGCCGGCAGGTGAACAAAGGTCAAGATATGTCACGGCAGTGCGTGATGCTGTAACGTCATATCGTAAATTTCATATAAACACACATTGAAGGAATGAATCAATTGAACTACTTTAGAAATACTTCTATTTCATATTTTCGCAATGTGTTTACAGCTGTTAAAAAGAATTCGAACTTCTCATTCTTTATGTGGACTATGTGCATTCTGCACATTTCATCAGCATTGTTCACACAGAGCTCAGTCTACACCACATAGATTATATATACATACTAGAAATACCTGCCGGTAGAGTGCCAACGAGTAAACACTGGCACAGTTGTGTGCGCAGAGAAGATTAAGAAGTAACCAGAGTACAGTCGATTTTTTTAAACTGAATCGTTGTTTAAAAAAGCAGTGCAAAACTCACATGTTTTTCTTTATTTTTTCAAATGTCTATAAGAATTAAACTTGTAGGGTAGATTAGAGGTGAAATATGAGTCCCTTGCATTACTTGAGAGAGATGAAACCAACATTGTTGTTAGAAATGAGCATGAATTCAAATGTGACATGTTTGTGTTTTAACATGTTCTTCGAACGCAAATCCCATATGCTCTTGTTTTAAAATGTTTTTAAGAACAAAACTTGTAACGTAGATTACAAATGCACATCTAATATGGTCTTCTGATATCCACGTGAAAAATCGAAATTAGTCACACCACTATGGCCCTTACAATGATTTACGACTAACAACATACAGAATAGAGGAAGCATAATAAACTCTCGTGAGCTATTACTTCGATGCACGCACTTCAGCAAAGTGGACTTTGGACCTGAGCACTTCTGATCGGATAATTTTCAAACGAAGCTACAGCTGCAAGGCCCCTGAAATTTTGGAATAAGAAGACTATCCAAATTGATTTGCTAAGTTCCCTCAAGCTTGACAGATAGTGGCTTTCTGGCAAACAGAGTTTAGACTGTTTTTTGTGAACGCTAATGGATGAGCACAAACTAACAGCGACACGTCGTGAGACTCGTGACTTGATTGGAAAGAAGCTTTATATTCCCTCTGATTATGTTTATAGTGAATATATTTGAATATATTCGAGTGTTTTTTTTCCTTAGTTGTAGCACGCTGGCCGATTTTGTAAACAATTGACTGTTGTATTGGCAAGATTGCTGTTTTGGCACGCTCGCCGTGACTGTCAAATTTGTAATTTTGAGCACACTAGCTCGATAAAAGAAGAGGCTTTGTACGCCCTCTGATTGAGTTATGTTCAAGTGGTTTTGTTTTTTGTTTCTTAAATGGCACGCTGGCCGATCTTGTCAAGGCAATTGACTGTTTTGGCAAGCTAGCCGTTTTCGAGCTGATTTCGATAACTCCCTCGCTGGGCGATTTTTCAGCCTGCTAGGTGTTAGATTTGTGACACTCTGGCTCCCAAAAACACTAAATTAAAGTACACGCAAGAAGACAACGCTCACGAGTGAATAATATCAATATTTCCACTCACCTTTTCCTGCCTAAGCCCGCACCAGCCACCATGAGGTCAATGAGGTCAATGTGGTCATGATCCTCCTGATGTGATTGGTTTAGAAAAAAATACCGCGACGCCATTGGCTAACTCGAAAACAATCACCGATGATGTCACTCTTACATTACCTTATGCTAACTTTTTTCATTCGAGATTTCGTCTCCCTGTACCAAAATCAACTCGCACACACGGCTTTATAATGCTGCCGCCTCGTCACCCTCGCGTCCTCGCGAGGGTGACTCGTTGGCAATAAACATGTCTTAAAGGACAGTCATATCCGTAAAGGTAGGCCTTATAATAACGTTAACTCCTTTGAACAGGATTTTTTTTCCCTACATATCAGACGTTATTGAGGAGCTGTCACGTGAGAAGGGCATAAGGGGCGCATTCAACAATCGTCAACGTGACTGTCGTACATCTTGCGTGACTAGGGTGCTTTGAAGAAGCCAAGGGAAAAATAGGACTTCGAAGTAGCCTGCGTATCTGCGTAGCTAGCGGTGATAAACGTGCGTGAAGTAAACTTTTGCCGGCGGAGCAGCAATACTAGAGTAAGTACTAAAAAGATGCGAGGAGAATGGGGAAGAGGCATTTGGGTTACTTCGCGCGTCAATTATGCCACTTGCTAAGCGACATTTCCAACTACATCAAAGCGTTCCATTTGCGTTTCGACTAACATTGGAAACGGAAAGTGTCGCTTTAACCAGTGACCGGGGTAACCTTAACAGGGGTGTTTTTGCCTGTTATGTTTGGCTAGCAGCTCCTGAGGACAGCTTTTCTCCCTTTCTTTCCCTACGGTTCCGTTTGGCCATTGCAGCAGTGGAAGAATGACGGCAAATAAAGGTTATCTCCTGGTTGATCAGTGTCAGAGAAATAGCTGGTAGCCGCTGGTGCTCAACATTGAAATTGTGAAAATGTAATTTCTTTACTATGTTTAAGACAAAGCGAAATCGGTTAGCACGTACCAGAGATAGGTTTCAAATAAGGATAACTTTGCTATCTGTGTCAGTGGTATTTTAAAGTTCAGCTAGGACGGTTTCTTAAATCTTGTAAATAGTTTCTTTAATATGGTTTCTTTAATCTTCTATGTAGTTAATTCTTCACCCGCATAAAAATCTACTTCCCATTCGTCGCCAAGAAGACTAAACAATTATGGTCAAATGCGAGCTTTGATCGGAGTACTAAATACACCTTATTCCAAAATGGCAGCCAATATATTATCCTTTTGTTTACATGTTAATTAGCCCTCTTCGTCTCGTCAGCGTTTACAAAATACAAAAGACTTTTGAAGTGAAAATGAGGCAAAGAGGGCTAATTAACATACAAACAAAAGAACAATAAATTGGCCGCCATTTTGGAATAAGGTGTATAGACTGCAGAACAGTCGGTTTTTATTTTCGTTTTCTGAAGGCGCGAATTCTCGCTCGCTTTGCCCACGAGCCTCACACCTCCGCAGGCCTTCTCTCCCCAGTCTCACTCTACGTTTTCACCCACGCAAAATATGCCTGTTTCGCAGTCTTGGGCACTCAATGCGACACTCACTGGACGTCCTATAGTGTGATCTGGCGTTTCGCCCCGATTTCGCGTTAGCTGTTAGATAGCACAAGGACGTAAAAGGAACGTCTGCAAGCCGGCTATGGATGTCCAAAGGGCTAAGTTAGTGATTGTACAAAAATAAACATATCCCAAGCAAGAAAGGCTAATATCTTTTATGGATTTTAACGTGTGTTACTCAGCTGCAAAGCATGTCTGTTACCACGGTAGCTATGGATACCAGCATTTGTCAAACGAAAGACCTACACAAAGAGTGAAAACACAGATTGGGACTCTCTCGCCCCGGGGCTACTCCCCTATAAAAATGACGGGGTGTTCGTCGTACCTTTTGAGGGATAAAATTTACGGACTAGTACTGCTAGGTTGCTAAAATCCATTAACCACCGCCATAGTTGTCTCCACTATTCCTAGTGGAGACGATAGTGAAGAGAGGATTAGCGTAATGGAAAACGTTCATTCACAAATAGAATTAGTACCTCTTAGGAGTGAAAATCAATTTGGGCCACACCAAGAAAGGCTGTAATTGGCCACCCACACTTTAAGGGGTGTTTTTGAAAAATTCCAACTAGCACCCACGTAATTTGTAGAGGGGAATACTCCAAACCGGGCTCTTCGCACTTTGCAAGAGAAATTGTGACGGCATCCGCAGACTTTTTTTCAAGGAAACAACGACTGTTGGAATCAAAACTTGTGTTGTGTCATTAGAAGAAATGGTGTTTAGTGTGACATCTTTAAATGTGCTCCACTAATTTTCATTACAAATTGTTTTGATTGAATATTCCTATTCCTCAGCTTAAATAAGTAAACGGAACGCCAATGGTCAACTATCCTGACTCGCTTAGACCTTGTTCCGATTTAGGCTTTTCGGCAGAATTTATGTCGTGATTTGATAGTTTGTCTGGGATTGTGCAATTAGTAGACTCGCGCTTCCAACCCACACCTAGAGAAAGACGGGGTTTCGACAGATTGTCCAGCTTTCTACATTTTTCGGTAGCACAAAGATGCACGCTCTCGCCAGTATCAACTCAGCTTCATTGTTTACATACTCCAGTTAAGGAAAAGGGAGAATTGTGCCTCGAGATATCTCTGTCACAGCTAAGCAAAGACAGCATTTCAACCGATTTTGCCCTGTCTTTTGCATCAAAGCCACAGTAGCGACCAACAATAACCAGAAAGGAACAACCCTACCTCTCCATTGTTGAACTGAAAAGGCGACTCGAATTCGATAATCTTGTGCCAATTAAAAAGTTATCGTCAGTGGAAAAGAGGTCATTTTCGCGTATGGTAATGCAAAAAGAGCAATATTTAAATTTATTAATTAAATTTCTGTGAGATGTTTTAAGTACGGGATATCGAA